>OX940939.1:7092192-7692192 GCA_954870645.1 Agrotis clavis | reverse complement strand
TAAGGAGTTTATGGCAACGCTAGTGAGAGACAATCTGTCTTACTTCAATGAACGCCGTGCCGGCGCCGGTGCCGGTAAGTGGAAAAGCGAGCCGTACATTTTCATACATTTTTTAGTGCCGGCTAATGGAAAAACGCCCATTCAGTTAATCATCTGTTGAACACTCGTCCAAAAAAGTGTAACTCTAAAACGACCTTTATATCAACAACAACAACACAACCAACAACAAACGGCATTTGACGTTGACATAAGTAAAACTATACGTACTTAGATACAATTATTAGCTTCTATATATCATCATCATCATCTCAGCCGTAAGACGTCCACTGCTGAACATAGGCCTACCCTTTAGACTTCCAGTAGGACCGGTTGTAAGCGGCCTGCATCCAGCGTGATCCTGTGGCCTTCATAAGATCGTCTGCCCACCTTGTGGGTGGACGTCCTACGCTGCGCTTGCCGGTGCGTGGTCTCCATTCGTGAACCATATCTTCTTTAAATAGTTGCCTTAAACAATTATGAAAGCCTACATTTTCATAATTCAGATGAATAACAAGAAATAAGCCTAAAATCCTTCTTAAAAATATTATTTATTCTGCAAATTATCTGAAGTTGGGAACCGTAAAAATATAATTGCTCCTACTTTTGTGCCTCGCAATCAAAATACGCACAATCTTAATACTTTGCAAAATTACTTACAAGTTTTACTAATTAATATACTAATTACACATCAATTAAAAATCCTTATTATATTATTCTTCATCTGCCTAGCTTTTCCCAAATATATTGGAATCGGCTTCAAGTCGATGAGATGCAGCTGAATATCAGTTTTTTTTACATGGATTGATTGCCTATCGACAACCCAGTTACTGGGTAATACGATAACCCTTGGTAAGACTGGTTGTCAGAATTTAGAGCTTCTAACTAATAGTAACGACTGTCAAAGATCTTGAAATGACAGCCGGGACTAAGGCCTTTGTCAAACAGACAGGCGATAGCGAACCGAACCGAATCACGTCATATAAAAATGCGAAAGCGATCCGATAGTCTATGTGACAGGCTTCAAACAATTCCATACATTACAAACAAAAACGCCTCGCTTCGCGTTCGTCACGCCTGTCTGTTTGACAATAGCTTAACAGCTTTTACGGACAGAGGAAACTCGCTATGATGAGATGGTCACTCATCCACAGACCAACCTCGACAAGCGTGGCTCAACGAGGAAGATCACAATAATTATAAGGTTGATATTCCTATGGCAAATGGGTTTAGGGGTAAATAGAAGACAGAAGTATAAACAAGTAGCAAATCGGTAAATGTTGCGCACGCAACGCTTCACGCACTAGTAAAGAAATGTAGGGTGACCATGAGGTCATACAGACACTGGGTCTTGTATCGTAACAATCTTTGATAAAAACATTTGACTTCCCAGTACAGAATAATAAATACTAAAGAACGAATGGCTAACCATGATTTCTTTAAGCGAGTGTAATTCCAGTGTTTGAGAGAGATAGTGCTAGACGACTTGTATAGCTCTGTCTCTTTCCCACAGTGTAATTACTCTGATGTTTTGATGCCACCTGATGTTAATCTGAAAACGCAAATAAAGTTTTTGAAGTCAGTGGTGCCGTCTGTTATTTGTGGATAGTCGTAACAAGTAGTCAGTGGCTTGCAAGTTTGACAACTAGTTTTACCAAGAGATATCGTATACCAACTGGGTTTTAGGAGAGGTTAGATAAGCAGTCACGCCATGTAAAATATTTGCTTTCAGATACACTAGACAGAAAATCAACAGCAACGTAGTTAGGAAATAATTAGGCAGATACTGTTTTTCATTAGAGTCTCGATGACAATCTAATTTGAGTTAGCCCAGAATTGGGCCAACTTTAGCACTCTTAGAAGCGTCCATCAGCTTTTGTAACGCATAATCGTTAGGTCATTGAGGGCACGATGTCAAATACCTCATCGTTTGTGGATTAGCTCCATATTTACACTCCAGAGTAGAGTTATCATGAATCTCTTGAGTAGATGATGAGATCTTGGCATATTTGAATATCCTTGAATAAGCGATTCACTTGAATTGTCATCATCGCATAAGCGATCGCATAAGCGATGATGACAATTCAAGTGAATTTGGGGTGAGTGGGATAGTCCTGACTGTTGACCAAGATACCTGATTACCTGATACCTGATTCCCTTGATTATTCAAGGGAATTAGGTGAGCATTTTCTTGGTCAACAGTCAGGACTATCCCACTCACCCCAAATTCTTGGTCACCCGAATGAAAAACAGTACTCCATAGTTTATTGCGGCGCCGCCAAATTTAGCAACGATTACATCATGTGCATCCGTCTTGTACACACGTACTCATAAACCGACGCATTAGAAATCGTGATACCAAACTTTGTTATACATAAATATTATGAAATGCATGTTAATAATGATATTATTTCACACATTCCGCGAATTGGTCACAGTCTGAACTTACGAGAAATTTGTCGTGGCTTCTAAATTAAAAACTTAACTGTCTGTAATTTATTGCCTCATACTGCTATCAGAAAGATATAGAAAGAAAGGACAAAAAAGTAATACCTTCTTCATCTTCATCGTGTAGATGATTTCTTATAATTAAATGAGCTTCGATCAAAACTCCACATTTACGACGTTGGTGATGGTCACAGACAGGTCCGTTATAGTGCAAGTTGAATTACACAAAGTACAATAATGAGGAGGTAGGAACTCATTTGTAATGAGCCTTCGCAAGGGTGAGACCCTTATTCATCAGTCTACACCCACCGGACCATGTTGTACTTCCAGCGACCAATCTGGCTTCGCAATCAGTTTAAGGTCTTCCAAGTGGGCCATGGCAGTTGGTGGCCTGCTGGAAGCATTTCTACAGGCTCGACGTTGTGACACGGAGGAGCATGTCTGAGGAGCCAGAGCAGTTTTTGGAAACTCAGTCGTACTATTGTAAATTGATTAAGTCTCTCCAAGTCAATCTCTTGAGATTCTCGGGCAATCGATGGCCTATAAATTTTCCCACTGTTGGGACACAGGCCTTCTTTCTGTGAGAAGGAGTGGGCCATAATCTACCAAGCGGGCTCAGTGCGGGTTGGTAGATGTCACATGTCTTCGAATTTTTCATTCTAAGACATGCCGGTTTCCTCACGATGTTTTCCTTCACCGTTTTGAGAGCAGTGGTGATGAAATAAATTACACAAAGTAATGCGCCTGGCTGGGTTCGACCCACGACCTACAACTCGTAAGTCGAGGCCGATACCACTGGGCGACCACTGCTCCCAACCGATGGATGCAAGTGGCGAATTGTCGTTCGGCGTGGCGGTCTAAGGGGGAGGCCTATGTTCAGCAGTGGACGTCTTCCGAGGACCAAGAGCTTGACTTCATCATGATGATGATGAAGTCAAGCTCTTGACGATTCAGGATTAAGGATTCCGATTTTTTCTTTTATGGTACAGAACCGTAAAAAGTTAGGAAATTCCCATGTTAAACTGTAAATTAAAAGCTGAAACATACAATTATTAAGTGACGTTAAGACTGAAGAAATAAGTAATTAGTTGAAATATAACAGTTACAATTGGAGAATGGGCATGTTTGTTACAGGTAATTAAATAATTAAAGCACATACTTCGCTAATTAGAAACACTATCTAACGCATTATTTTTTAATTAACAATGTATGATTTGCAGATGAAAAGGAAAGTGCTAATTTCGCAAATTTTGACAGTCATAAATCTTCTGGCATGTTCGTGCTTGGAAATTAAATTTTAAATAAGTAAAACAAACAAAAAAGGGTATCCTAAATAGATCTTTATTGTGTACAAGCTGTAGTATCGTCGATGAACTCTTTGACGACGTTTAAGAGAATAGCACTTATGACCACGATCCTCTTAAGATATTTTCGCTTCAGGCTATTCTGTACCTCAACACAAAATAAATTGATGTAAAAAATCAAACTCTTGTTTTCTTTAAAAAAAAAACAACCAAACATTTTCCCTTAGAGCCTTCGTACACAACGCGACGCAAATCTCCGATACCTTACGACTTTGGTATTCAGGCGACTATCGCAATACGAATCCATAGAGGTTCGAACACGGGCACGCGTAAATGATATCAAAGTCGTAAGGCATCTGAGGCTTGCATCGCGTTGTCTACGAAGGACATGCAAGCTGGCGTAACAATATTCATTCAAGTGAAAGGTTTTTCATCTCTGAACAAAGCCAGGGCCGTCTTTCTCCGTGGGCACACTGGGCAAGGCACCGCGTTCCTTTGGGTCTCCGAGTTAAACCGAAAACCTCGTAACATATTCCATTTTTTTTTTTGCTTTTTTTATTAAGATTCTTTAGTTTCATATGTCAAATGTCAATTACATAGCTAAACATCGTCAATAGTTTAACATTTTTTTTTATCTGCTTAAAACCTAGCGGGGAGTCCTTAAAGTGCTGTTGTGGCTCCATTGTCTTAAAGTGCCCAGTGCTCACTTAAGGGCTTCACACACAGCAGCTATAATGTATATTAATGTACATTACATCCCAGGATGTATAGCTTTAAATTATCTTAATGTATCACACACACAACAGGTAATGTAATGTATCTTTCCCTACATTTCATAACATCCTTTTCGAAGAAAAATATACGGAAATGTATTGAGATCTAAGTTTTAGACGGCCCTGATCAAACCCGTCCATCTACGAGTACACCACCATAACCGTCTCATTTTATCCCCTGAACCTATTATCCCGTCCCTCAATAATAATTATTCGGCAAATGCCCACATAATGAGACCGCAATAGACCTTGATGCGGTTTCGGTGCGGTCCGCTGCGGGACAAGTGCGTCGCACGCAACGCGAATCTAACATTAGTGGCCAACAATATTTCGACAGAGTGTAATCGTTAGGAGGTGCTGTTTCCATTGGCTTACGGCACGATAAAAAGTATTAATGAACGTTTGTAGGTATTTCAGTGGCGATCCCCGAGGCTGTATTTTTTGTATAATTGACCACCGTTGTGTGATAGTTGTGGAATATTAATATTATTTATTTATTACCTTTTGCCCGCGGGTTTGATCATTTAGTATAGAATTTGACAATCAATTTGGATCGCACATATGTTTTTCTAAGAAATCGTATTTTTTTTTTCGGGATGAAAGGTACCTTAGTCCGTCTCTGTACACACGGCTACACATCAAGCCATCCAAAACCAGTATAAGCTGATCGTTGTATGCGCGAAATGATCATACAAAGCGAGACCACAATAAACTGGTTTTGTATAGCTTGACAAACAACAAAAAAAAATCGATCTTATATCATCGATATTATTTAAACTTACGATTATAACTTTTTTTTTTCATAAAATCTTAATATTATTAACAAAATTGTCAAATTACGAACTCAGTTCCAATAGTGAAGAATAAAGTGCGCAAACTGCAATGATATAATTTGTCATGATTACTTTTTTGCTCATTGAGCGTGTATTTGTAAAATAATGATTATAACAAAATTGAATCTTAATAGTTGTACTAACGTTAATAGTTTAACAATGGAAACAGTCTCCCCCACTAGAGGGGGGACATCGCACCACTATGACTCACCTCTATTAGACACTTTCTGAGCACTACGATTACGGAATGTACCACTCGCTTTATTGTGCTCATGGCGAAATGAAAATGACTTCTGTTGTTGACAAAATAGGTATTTTTTGTTTATAAACAATAAGAAATAGTAACAATTTAACTTAATTTTATTTTAGTATTTTACATTTATGTAATTTCGTTTTATTGTTGAAACTAAATTATATAGAAGTCTCTTGATAAGCCAAAAGAATATACAAACAAAAACTGGGCCATCTTTTCGTAATACCTGTGTATATAAAAAGGCACTTTTGCAATATCATAACAGTATCACGATATGAATCACACAAAAAAAACACGCTTCATATTACAATTTTTAACACTCAATTCCTTTTTTACCCGACTGCGCCAGGAGGGTTATGTTTTTTTTGACAGTAATTGTTTTGGGAATACGTAAAAGTGTTCACAAAATACGCAGACTGATTCATAGCATGGATATTTATTACTAGCTGTGCCCTGTGACATCACCTAACTGCTCCACTCCTGTTGGTCGAAACGTGATATTATACGATATAAGCCAAAGACTTCCTCGATATATAAACTATCCAAAACAAGAATATTTATTCAGTTCAAACCTGTAGATCCTGAGATAAGCGGTTTCAATCAAACAAACAATCTCTTCAGCTTCGTAATATTATTACAGTTTAGTGGAAGAATGCAAGCAAATAATTTTCAGGCACGCTTTATGCAATTTTTATGCGAAGTAATTTAAAATAATATACGCTTTCACTATTTTTTATGCGCGCTGCCCGATACTAAAAATATACTATTATAATGCATAGCTGCCTAATTATACAAACATGACTTTTAAATATTTCATTACTAGCTAAATAATAACAGCGGCATACGTCAATCTTAAGTTTGTCTTAAACTTAAGATTTTACAAAGAGTTTACAAAGGTAGGTCTATGGATAGGTGACCATTTAACTTAGCAAGTTTCCTCCGTGCCTCAGAAAGCACGTAAAACCGTTGGTCCGGGCTGTCATTTGTAGAATTTTGCCACTCGTTAATCACAGTCAGAAGATTGAAAGTCTGACAACCAGTCCTACCAAGGGGTTTCATATTACTCAGTAACTGGGTTGTGGAGGTTAGATAGGCAATCGCTCCTATAATGTTCCCACTGCTGGGACACAGGCCTCCTCTCTTGTGAGAGGGAGTGGGCCATAATCCACCACGCGGACCTAGTGCGGGTTGGCAGATGTCACATGTGTTCGAATTTTTGGTTCTAGGACATGCCGGTTTCCTCACGATGTTTTCCTTCACCGTTTTGAGAGCAGTGGTGATGAAATAAATTACACAAAATAATGCGCCTGGCAGGGTTCGAACCCACGACCATACAACTCGTAAGTCGGGACCGATACCACTGGGCCACCACTGCTAAAAAAAATCGGATTATCAGCTGCATTCAGTTGAATGGAAACCGACCTTAAAATATCTGGAAAAAGGCCAGACAGATGATGACTAGCCTTTATAACTCCAGCTTCGTCCAGCTCTGGCGTAGTTCCATAAAATGGCGCTACCATGATATAATTTATCTTTCTATTCAACTATTTGTGTGTCAACTTCCATATTACTTTCTGGCAAACTCGCAGGAAGACTTATAAAGGTCGCCGGAAGACGCTGGATGCGGACGCTTCCAACCGGTATATGTGGAGATCTAAAGGGGAGGCCCATGTTCAGCAGTGGACGTCCTATGGCTGAGATGGTGATGAACCTCGCACGACAATTTTTGTCAAAAAAGAAGAGACGTGAGTTTTGGTGGAACAGACATAAGAAAGAAAGAAAGAAAATATTATGTTTTTTGACAAGCATTAGGCACACAATTACAATGAAAAATTACGATACAATGGAAAAGGAAGAACACAAAAGTAGGTATCGTGTGCCTCACGGCTGTGCCAAATAGGCTCAGTTTAGCAAAAAGCCAGGCCATAGGGTGCCTGACGCTGGTTTTCACATAGCATTCACATTTACATCTCACTCCTCCTCATTTTAACAATTCAGCAGAAAATCTTCCACCAAATGATAAATAAATGATAAATGATATTTATTTTGCAAATAGGTTTTCACAAACACTTTTACAAGTCAAAACACTTTTTTTATAGCTAGATGAGGCCGGTGTTTCGTACCTGACTACTCTGAGAAAAAACATCCGAAACAAACTCAGAGGTCATCGTCTCTTTTAAAGTCCAGACATTAAATTTTAAGTCATGCGAGGACCCTGCAGGTTTGTGTCCGAGATGTTCTTTTGAAGAAAGAATCATACAAATTTGAGTGTCCTGTCCAGTCAGTGCAAGCATTTGTCAGTTATGGTGAAGCTCGACTCATAACTCAAGGAGCTCAACCAGGATTTAGAATGCTGTGGCCATTATGGAAATCTGAGGACCAAGTGCGGGCCCAGACTGCAGGTTTGTAGACGAACCAAAGTACTCGTAAATTTGCCGATATACTTGGAGAGCGCGTCGAATTAGGAAGCAGAAATGGCAGTGGTCAGGCCATATATGACGCAAGAGTGACGTCCAATGAAGCCGTAAGGTTCTCGAATGACGACTGACACCATAAAGTGTAGTACAAGACGTCCACCTACAAGGTGGACAAATAAATTTGATTTAAACCACAAAATTTGATTTAAACCACAGGGTCGTACTGGATGCAAGTCTTTTCCAACCGGTCCTATTAGAAATCTTTATGGAAGGCCTTATGTTCATTATGATCCTGCGGCTGATATGATGATGATGCTTTGATGATATGTCCAAAACCTGTTGACATGCAGGTTTAATGTAATTCCCACGTTTTTATACACTAACTTTTCTTGTTTGTTTGTTGTTCCGGTTGGATTTTTGCAACTCAATTTTGAGGCACTTCCCGATAAGCTATTTGACGTAAAGAAGAAGATCATTACTAAACTGTTAATAGCTTTTAACGAACAAATATGAATGTTTTTTTACTTCATAATTTCTGATTGAGAGTCAACAAAACAAAAAACATTTATATTGTCTAGACAAATGAAATTATAAACTCATTGTTTTTACTTTCAAAAAACTATCATTATAAAAATAACAATCATTAAATTATTATTTTCAAACAAGCTGAAATTTAAACGCGTTGATGTCTTTTATACTGCAGGTTGAATGAACTCTGTCTAAATAAACTTTCTTTTAACCTCTCGAGCCCCGCGAAAAATTTTTTGCCAAAAATCCCTGACCGATTTTAAGACTTATTTTTACAAAAATACAGTTTAAAATCGGTCGGGGTTTGGTGGCTCAAAATTGTGCCATTGGGGCGCATTGGGGTCCGAGAGGTTAACATCTCAATCCCATCAGTCAAAATAACAACATCTGTAAATTGCAAATCGAATTATTACATCGGACTTTTGAAAAACAATGGACTCATATTTTTTGCATGATTAGATAAAACGCATCAAAACTCTAGAGTGGAATTTCGTGACGTCAGAAACCAGTAAAAAAAATAAATTGTGACGTATTCAAAATCAAAATCAAAGTATTTATTTCAAGTAGGCCAGTTACAGGCACTTTTGAATTGTCATAGACAATCAAAGGAATATTATTCAACACTACAAAAGTTATGGTGCTACAGTCCCAGTCACAAGACATAAAAACTGTGAAAGTACCGTAGATGCCCGTTCCAAGAAGTAGATCTCTATGGAGAAGAACGTGCAAGAAACTCCATGGACACTCTTTTTAGATCGCCAGAATAATTACAGAACCTTTGTTACATCATTCATTTAAGGTGGTACATTATGTGAGAGCGATGTAGCAAGTTTTTGATTAAAAGTGTCCAGAGTAACAATTAAAACAAAGACAATTCAAAAACAAAATGATCAATAATTATTAAAATAAACTATATTGTCGTAATAAGCGTCGTATATACATCAATTTTGGTTCAAGTAAAAAGAGAAAAATAAGGATGAAATATTTTATCTATGCCTACACATAAATAAAATTGGAGCGTCTGTTTGTAATATTGAAACAACCGTTTTTTACTACATGCATACGAATACATTTTATATACGGTACATACACCAAGATAACATGTTTTAATCTCTGAAATGGCTGGGCCGATTTTGACGGGACTTCTATTGGCAGGTAGCTGATGTAATAAGGAGTAACTTAGGGTTAACTTTTATTTTAGAAAAAAATCCTTCGTTAAAAAAAATACTATATTGAGTTCCGATATCCACGCGAATGAAGTCGCGGGCACAGCTAGTTGATTTTAAAACTGACGAACCATTTAGATTTTTATTTTCAGTTTAGTTACTTGTATTAAAGTGTTTGTTTATAGAAATAACACTCTTAATTTTATCAGTTGTATAGAAATCCCATATAATAGGGCTGAGCCTATTGCTACAAAGCAGGCTCAAATCCAGACTTCTATCGCCAGGCTTCCACTTTGACTACCTGATGGCTAAACCCAACAAGTGAGTTGAGTATTGAGTGACGTTCTATAATACGGGCCTTAGTGTGAATAGAGAATCGAACTCAGCTACTTGCTCAGCGCGGGCGACTTCTAGACCAACCGAAACTGTTATGTTTTTTGCAAAGCAAAAATTGTTCGTTATTCCACGCGCGCCTCAAAGAGCGTCAGCTTAATGACGGGGCCCCCCTCTAGAGGGTTAAAGCCTGCCGGGGTCACGGGACTTATCTCATTACCGTGACCCCGGAACATCAAAGGGCTATTGAAGGACACCGTGGATTTTAATCAGTCCGAGTCTGACAGTATGGGTGGGAGGACTCATTTGATGATTTTACCACGCTTAAAAAAGAAACGTTCAAATGCGTGACTAAAAAGTCAACAGATTCATGTACAATAAAGTATTCGAAGTTATGTGCATGAAATTGGTGAAAAATCGACTGAAATATTTTATGTAATGAAAACGATTGCCGAAAACTGAATATTCATAAGTGGGGTGTTTGTTGTGTGAATCGTTACTCGCTTAAATAAATGTAACTACTAATTAGTTCTTTCTGGTCTAGCATTTTCTGTCCGTCTGCATAACACATTTTTGTTGTTGTAAAATCATCAAATGAGTCCTCCCAGCCAGGGCAGAGCCGCCCGGTACTTATATGATGGAACCCTGAGAGGTGATATAGATACAGTTTTAAGACTTGACCTACTTAAAAGTAAATTTCCGTTTCATTGGGTAGACCTCTTAATCTTTCAAAATGCGAAATTGGCCTTCCTGAAACTACTAAATGCCAGACAAACTACCATTTCTAAAAACTCATTGGCTCCAAATATCAAAATTATGCACAATATATCTGATCACGTCCTGGAATCCCCGATTTTCGAGAAATCTTTTCCGTCATTTATTGAACAAAAATTTCAACGATATCTCGGACAGACTTTTAAAAATTTTTTTTTTTCGGTCTTTACCATTATTTATTACTTATTACTGCTTTTTTGGACGAAAATTCATCTCCGCTCATCTCATCTTTGGCAACATCCACAACTTTTAGGAAAGGTCGAGCAAGTCTTAGAATCAGGCATTATTTTTCGGAAATCAGTGAATTCAAAATTATGTCTTCAATAATTTTCACTAGAATTTTTTTCGTGATATTTAATCTCGATTTGAGTTCAACTTTTTACTTACCACTTGTGATCAAAAACTTATATCATTCGAGACAAGTGCACAATAATACAGATTAGCACGTGTACCAACACGTGAATAATTTCGGCTACCAAAATAGAATGTGCTTATTGTAACTCAACTCTGAGATCACGCGACTGCTTTACTTTTCTTTTGAGTATCTCGGATGCGATGACTCATAATTTCTCGGTTACCCTCGTTGAGCTGTGGTCAGACTGGTAGCGATTTTAGTAAACCGCTAATAATGGTAACAAAAATAAACATCACAAGCAACAGCACAAGAACAGAAGATTATAAGGCTGCTATTATTACCTTATTTATCGAAACACAAATCGGCTTTTTGTTTTTTTTTTTAAACTTTGCGCCACACTAGGAATTTCTTCTGTCTCGTGGGTGTTGAAACTCACATGAACAACCACCCAGACCCGGAACAACTATTTGTAGATCATACAGATTTTTGTTCAATGCGGGATAGGAACCCGCGACACGCTACGCAGCAGTCGATCACTCAACATCGTGTCTGCAAAAAGTATTCAAGTGTTCTATAAGGAAAATTTACAAATATTTTAAACTCAGCATCATACGAATCTTTGCACCGAGTGGAAACCAAACCTGCCATACGTAGCGCAGTGGTCAATCGCTCAGACACTGGGCCAAGTGTGCCATGATATCTAAGTATATTATTACACAAATATAACCAAGTATTTTGTGCCGATTGCCTTTGTTTTGTTCTGTCTCCTGTTTGACATGGAGGTAAGTGGAAACCACGTATGTTCCCACTCCTCCGCTATTATTTTCTGATTAATTTCTTTGCAGTATCCAAGACAGTTAAATTCATTCTCCGGGACACGTCTTTCGCCGATTCCGGCTTTCAGGAGTTGCAATTGTTTGGGAATAGCGCGATGAGATTGTTCAAAAAATAAAAAGTCACCAAGTCAATCTAATCAGAGAAAATAACAAAGCAAAAATCACTTTCACCAACCCGAGAATTCAACCCAGGATTTCATGTCTCGCGACAAGGTTATTCACGTCTCGCGTCTGTAGTGTTAAATCACGCACAATTCTTATTATTTTTTCTTTCCTCTTTCACTTAGAACTAACCCGCTACCACTTGCACCAATTCCTCACAATCCAAACAGAACCACGCCATCCCTCCACACCACCTTGCTCACGCCCCGTAACGAAATGATAAAACCTGCGCCTGCGCAAGTCCCGCTCCATTCCGTTCGGCGCGAGTGACGCGCTTGCCAGTACAAACTTTTTGGTACTAAAAGTGACACCTAACCCTCCAACACGTTACGACAAAGTGCCAGTGTGTTTATAGTAGAGACTTTGGCTTGTGACTTAATTTTCCAGTTCCAAGGTGATTTATTTTTTTCTTTATTTACGTTTATTAATTAGAAAAATGTCCCCTATTACGTGGTACTTGGGGGAAGGAGAAATTCCTGGATAAAAAAAAAATTACGGATAAAACATGTTGTGTAAAAAAATCTAGGTTTATTGGGAGTTGGAGTGTGTTGTGTATTTTTCACGTGTCTGGATGCGGTTTTGGTAAGGTGGTCTATGGTTTAAGAAAGTAGAAAGTTAAAACTTATCTATTATTTTTATATCTCCTATTATTTTACATTGAATTTAAATTTTAAGGACGACTGTTGTCGAGCTAAATATTCATTATTTTTCATATTAAATTTTGCTACACTTAAATTGAAAATAGAGGGTTTGCCCTATTTTCTAAAAAACACTTATAAAATGAATTAGAACAAAATACCTAAATCAAATAAATTATCAAGATAATTTGACTAAATTCAGATAATTACTTCAGTTTTATTCACGGTGTAAAGCGTCCCAAATCGAAATCATTCAATAAACAAACTATCAAATTCCTTCTTAAAAATTTCAGTTAAACCAAAACAAAACAGTTATCCAGTTCTATAGTAAACGGAGATGAAAATCTCGCGGTTACCGGCACTTACCTCTTACTAAGCGGTCAATGCCTTCACGGAGAAATTGCATTAAAGCCGAGCTTACACTGAATTAACTGTTGTTCATTTATTTTTATTGATTGCGTTAAATTTTTATTGTCTTATGGTGGTGTGTATAAGTCATTTTGCTCTAACGATTAGTATTTTAATATAACTAAAAGTTATTACTTAATTTCTTTTCGTGCATATTTTAACTTAAATAAGCAATGAATATAAAATTCGTATAATTCTTAATTTAATCATGTTTAGGTTTAAAACTAAGCTTTGAAATTTTTGCTTTGGTTATTCTTATGCTACTTCAAACTTTTAATTATGTTACATGAACTTATTTGTGACAAAATCATTCGAATAAATAAGATCAATTTCATCGCATTGCTACAAAAATAGACTACTGTCTTAATGAGAACAAATATTAATCAAATCAAAACATAATTATTACTTTCAACGGAAAGAAACCGTAAAACTCACAAGCTCAGCGTCCTTCACTGTCATAATGAAATAAGACACTCATGTTGAAACAGATTTGCTCCAATTAAATGAATAAATGGAGCAAACGGTATAAACCAAGCTTTACAACAGCAAAGAGAAATGAAATGCACAAGATATTATTGGCTTTCTCAAATGAACACACAATCATACAAATACGTTACATACCAATCATAGATGTAGTAATATTAATACATTTGTCTTTGTTTTACTACCACGCTTGGTCGTCACGGGGTTACTAGTCTTGTCACGTAACGGGCCGTCAGTAAGAAGACTCTGACTGACTAAAAATTGTCCTTCCTTCCACTTGACACCACCAAAACGACACCACCGGTGGTGTCGTATGGAATCTCTAGTCCATATGACACCACCGACTATTAGTGAGGTTACATACAAAGTTCTTGATATGAAAACTCCAATTAAGTTCAAGCAGTTTCATTAATGAGGTTATGAGGACAAAGTTTATATTTATCTGTCACTCAAATGGTGGTTATTAATTATCGTTTAACTATACATAACTTAAAATAATGAATTGGGAGCTGTTTGTCAAAAACACGCGTTTCTGGACATCACTAGGGTGGTGTCATATGGACTAGAGATTCCATACGACACCACCGGTAGTGTCGTTTTGGTGGTGTCAAGTGGAAGGAAGGAAAAAGGGACAGTGTGACAGCTCCAGTTGGAGAGGAAGATACTGTCAGACGACAGTCCTTTCCGCTCCACCGAAGGCCCGCACTCATTAAGATGATTTCATCATCATCATCTCAGCCATAGAACGTCCACTGCTGAACATAGGCTTCCCCTTTAGATTTCCACATATACCGGTAGGAAGCGACCTGCATCCAGTGCCTTCCGGCGACCTTAAGGTCGTCTGTCCATCTTGTTGGTGGACGTCCTACGCTGCGCTTGCTAGTCCGTGATCTCCACTCCAGTACTTTTCGACCCCATCGGCCATCTGCTCTGCGAGCAATATGGCCTGCCAATTGCCACTTCAGCTTGCTAATCCGGTGGGCTATATTAGAGACTTCAGTTCGTCTACGGATCTCCACATTTCGGATTCGATCACGTAGAGAAACACCGAGCATAGCCCTCTCCATAGCTCGTTCAGCGACTTTGAGCTTTGAGATGAGGCCGTTAGTGAAAAACTTAAGATGATTTAAGTTTTAGATAATCTAGATTTCACTAAAACCTAACTGATACCTGTTTTTGTTTGCTGTTTTAATCAAAACAGAACAACACCTAACAAATGTCCAATTATTCTCTCTCTGAAACATACGTTAGACTGTACACATGAAAACGGTCGCGGGATTGCATAAACTTGAGCATTGACTTGCGAGTTCTTGCGAATGGTACAGAAAAACAAACGAAAGCGTTAGCGAGCATTCGAACGAGCTTTCTGGCTAGCTTTTTGCCGAGCCGTCTGTCAAGTCTGACACATCTTGATGAACAAAAACTTTTTGACGATCATCTCGACTAGTTCGCTAGAAAGATCCCGTAAAAATGATCATAGCGATGTTTGGCTCTAGGTATGCTCGACACTCTTCGTTGTTTAGTTCGACAAAATTAAAAACAGCGAATACTCTGTTAGAAGTAAATATAACAAATATTAAACATTTTATTACTAGAAAAATATGTACAGTAAATCTCCTTCAAAACAAATCTAGTGAAATAAATGTACTTCGGTATCAAAGGAGCGCTTTGACATTCGTACTAGGATTCCCCTGTATCACGAATGCCATCAAAATTGAGAATGCTCAACTCTATAAACATCCTATGAGTCTGAAAGCCCCTTCCGCTTTACCAAGGGCGGGAGTTGGATGTTTGGATGGATGATTGTTACTCTTTGACACATAAAATTACTGAACGGATTTGGGTGAGGTACACAGATATTTTATAACCTGGTCACATAATCACCTGTCTAGCCTTTTCCCAACTATATTAGGGTCGGCTTCCAGTCAAACCAGATGCAACTGAATATCAGTATTTTACAACCTGGACCCATCTAAGGTACTTTTTATCCCGCTATAAAGTTTTCGTGGCATAATAACGAAACTTCACCAGGGCAATGCCCGCGGTCATAATATTTTCGTCTACAAACTGACAAAAACACTTAGCTCATGATTTGGAAACAAAAAAGAGCAAGAAAATAATGATTATAGTGGTTACGATAGTGTTAATGTAATAGAGGATAAAAATAGCTACATGATTACTATCGTATTGCGGTCAACATACCTTCACGCTCATAAACTATAGTCCCTGTATTATTTCGGAAGACTTTTTTTGAGTAAGTGGAAAATGAAGCAATGACGTAACTCATGCAAAGACATTAAACTATATACGAGCAATAGACGGGACATCACGAAGAAATTTGTGATCCAAAACTTTTTACCAATAGGTAAAAAGTCCCTCAGTCTAGTAGTCGCGTTGCTATGCAACGCTTAGATAGTGCTACTGACGCACGGCATCAACAATTTTGTATGACAATTTTCCCAATGCCCGCTCTATAGGTTCTTTTAAATCTCTTTGAAATCATGGAAAGTTTTGTCTGGTCTCAGTCTACACGAACTTCAAGGGGAGATTGCTTGGGCCGCGGGTCCGTCTCATCAGCTAATCGTGACCCTCGAACGTAAAGGGCTATTGAAGGACCACCGTGGATTTTAGTCAGTGCAAGTCTAACAGTAACTGCCGCCCCGCCCTGTGTAGGAGGACTCATTTGATGATTATTATATACCGCAATAAAAAAGGGAGGTTTGCTTGCTCAATATTCAAGATTTTGAGTCGGAACCCAACCACTCCTGAATGGTAGCCATTTTTGATTAAAAGTTTCTCACTGATTATATCAAATCGTCCTCCCTATATTTTATGCTTTCCTGATTTGTTCGAGTATCGATCAAATTTTTATTGTGAACAGAATAAATTATTTTTATTTGCATAATAGTAATGATCGTCTTAATGTGTCATATAATTTCAAAATTCGTAAATTATTAAAAATCTGGGTGATGTTGCATCTCCCGAGAGCCATTTAGGAAGTCAAGTACGAGGGTCCTAGGGTAGCGGAACTGTCTAAATAAGATTTCTTAAAAGAGCCTCATGACCATGGAACGTAAAGGGCAATTGAAACGGGATTTTTAGACAGTAACTGTCTTGAAAAGTGAAACTGCAAAATAATCGATATGTCAACGTAAAATGTTGTTTTAAAGTTGACAGTTTTTTTAGACGAGTGTTGGCGGTAAGAGTCTGGAAGAGGCCCTTGGCTCTATCCAGAGCGAAAACACTCTTATTAAGATGATTTTTAAATTCATTATAAATAGGAACCTTATTAAAAAAAGTCCGTATTTTTTCATAATATCAACCAGTCCAATATTATATTAATACTAGCTAACCCTGCAAACGTTGTTTTGCCATATAAATTAAAAAAAAAATAGATAGTAGCCGATTCTCAGACCTACTGAATACGCATATTGGTAAAAATCGGTAGAGCCGTTTCGGAGGAGTACGGTAATTAACTTTGTGACACGGAAATTTTATACATATAAGATTTAAATGCAATGGTGGATATTTTTCCATAATTGCACCTTTTGTATGCAGTCACAAAAAACTTCAAATCCTACCAAAAGAATGTAAAAACAACTCAGTAAAATAACAAACAGAAAGCAAAAAGTACCGTTAGCAAAACAAGTCTTCCACAATTTCAATTTATAGCAAAAAATAAACCTCAAAGCACCCAACTATTACCTTATAGAATCGTGTAATAGCTGGGTGCTGAATCCATCAGCCAATCATAACGCTTCGAATAAAAACTAAACGAATGAAGCGAGGCGCACGTGACTGCCTCGCATCCCGCCTTTGGAATAGGTGCTATTGTTGCTTGTAGGGTTGTCACTGAAAATGGAGTTGAGGCTGTGAGAGAGAGAAAAGTGTGGAATTCTTTCTCCAAGAAATAGGATACAGTTCTTATGTGAATCAGAATTGTTGAGAAATACTTTGTTTTTTTTTTGGGTATTTAATGTATTTAAGAATATTTAGTAGGTACAACACAAACACAGTGACATTATTATCATTCAGTGATTATTAGTAGAGTTATTAGCAACGGAATAAAAGACGTCTATTTGCAATGTTGCCAACTTTTTAAATGCACAGCCCTAAATAGTAGTAAACCTTGCTTTTATAACTGTAATCGGCTTGACAAATCAGTTTAACTGTTCTTAGTAAAAATAGTACGAGTAATTGAAAATCTGTTACAAATTATAAAAAACAACAAAAACAGCTGTCTGTCTTTTTTGATCGTACAATCCTAGTGTGGGGTAATAATACAATAAAAAAAAACTTAAATCACGTCTGAAACCTAACGGTTTTCAGACCAGATAAATTCAACCTATGAAAGACAAATAAAATAATTTTATAAAATCAAGTTTACAAAAAAATGATCCTCATAAAATCACGTAGCAACCCTAACCACGGCCACAAGTCTGCAATTGCGTTGCCAACGGTACTTACACCGTTACTGATGGATGCAATTATTTTGAAAGTCGAAGATATTGAAAGAAATCATCTGAAAGGCATACCTAGGCGGTAATACGATGCTCAGCTCTTAGACTATTTTTATACGCTTCGGTTTACCTATCTAAAAATAATATATATTCTTACTATTTTTTTTAAAGCCATCCTATCCATCTTGCTGATATCATTTTGACGGCATTTTACAGCACGTTTGGCGCAGTAGTCAAGCGATCTACTGCTGTGCTGATATGTGACGGGTTCGATTCCCGTAAGGAACAAATTATATTTTTATCATCTACTGGTTTGTTTCGGGTCTGGTTGTTTGTGTTTCTGAGTTTAACTTAAGGAAGAAGTAGAAGGGGATATGCTCAAAAAAAAAATGAAATATCATATATATCATTAGGAGTCTTGCATTTTCTGTGGTAACATGAACATCATCAAGTGAGTCCTACCCTGGGTGGACCGAATCGGACCGTTAGATTCTTACTAACTAAAAATACTTTCACTTCGGATGGCCCTTTGCGTTCCAGGGCCATAGCTATTTCATACCAAAATAACCATAGAATATTTAAAAACTAGTGCACCAACCTACCTATCCCAATCTGTATTTTTTTCTCAATCGACTGTTAGCCTTCTTCCTATATGATAAGATTGAAAATCTATAAAAGAAAGACAGATTAGGATATATCAAGTGATATGCCGTCTGTACAGTCACGAGCAATAGTATGTATATGTACACTAAGCAGTATTCAAAAGCGATGTTCTGCTACTATATTGATTAAAACTTTAGCTTTTTCATTAGGCTTTTATTTTGGAAGCCATACTATTACGAAATAGGTTTTCAAAGTGGAAACCAGTATTTCACTAGTAAATTGCGTTTGAATTTTCTTATATTGTGTATACCTACATTGTTATTGCTCGTGACTGTACCTAGTTAATCAATTAAGATAAGTGACCATGACACTAAAAGTTCAATAAACTTTGAATTAAGTCTGCAATTCACTGTCAAGTTCGATTTAAATGCTTTTATACAGTAGAATCATTTAGCTAAGTCGAGTTCGAGTTTGTTTTTTTTTTTGTTTTTCAACTATGAATTACCTTATACATTTATTTTTCAAATTATTACAACCACACCACATTCTAATTAATACAATACTAATAGCCATGGTCTATTATAAAATGGTGATTGCAATATATTCTCAAAGTAATGTCTGATCTTTTGCCGTGTCAAAAAAAAAAATATTGGTCTAAAGATCTTTTTAAAATTTGAAGATTTCAAAAATATGTAAAACGCGCGGTATTTTGAAGCAAGTTAAGCTGATCACTCGAAAATCTTGACAATGGACTACTGTCCAGTCCAAGTGCTTGAAAAGGACCTCCATTACGCAATGTTTTAATTATAATGTTCGGCACTGAAGTGCTGATGCAATTAAACGATCGTACGTGTGTATACTTTCTATCAATGGTTTTGTGATGACCGTAATCGCTAGTTATCATACCTTTTTTTTTTTTTTTTTTTAGCGTGGTAAAATCATCAAATGAGTCCTCCAACCCCGGGCAGGGCGGGAGGGACTGTCAGACTTCTACTGACTAAAATCCACGGTGTCCTTCATAGCCTGTTAAGTTCCGGGGTTACGGTAAGGGAATAATCCCGCGACCCCGGCAGGCTTTGGCCCTCTGAGAGGGGGGCCCCGTCATTATGCTGACGCTCTTTGAGGCGCGCGTGGGACACAACGCGCCGTCGACCCGGGCATGGTCCTTGGTCGGGCAGCGAGTTGCCCTTTACTCGCTGCCCGCATGCCCGCGCCTACGGTGGCCGGAGATCGTCTCGCGACGTCCGTCGCCGTGGGCGTCCTACACCGCGGTTGGGGCGGAGGGAGGACTCTGTCCTCTCGCTCGCGGCGCGCCTCCTCCTTAGCGAGCATTACTGCTTCGCAGAAGGAGGCGACCGCTTCCCACTCCGTCTCGCTCCGCAGCATGGCCGAAACCAATGCCGGGCGCGAGAGGTCTCCGCCTATCGCAGCCGTGAGGACACGTCGGTGCGCCGCCCAAGCTGGGCAGTCCTGCACCGTATGCTCCACCGTGTCCTCCGGGCGATCTTCGCAGTGATGACACCCAGACGTTTCCTCCTTCCGCATTAGACACAGGTACCTCCCGAAGCACCCGTGCCCGGTGAGGACCTGCGTCAGGCGGAAGGTAAGGACGCCATGACTTCTCTCCAACCACTCCTCAAAGAGGGGTCTTACCGCCGCAATTGCGGCGTGCCCGGCCGTCGGTCGCGACAGTCGTTCCTTCCATACTGCCCTGAGATCACGCCGGAGGTCTTCGCGCCGCGCCTCGACTTCGCGGGGCAGCGGGGTCACGCCCCGGCGCTGCGCCTCCACGCGCCACTCATAGACGCGCTGGAGGGCAGTCGCCTCCAGATCCCAAGGCATAGTTATCATACCTAACATAAAAAAAACCCTGTGACACAATTTTATAAGGTTACCCAATTAATTATTAGCTGCAATTATTGGGTAAAGCGCCATCTATTTTTAACATTTTGAACGACAACTAACTTACATTTCATGGGAGAACAATTTTATGTTAGTTCAAACTATTATTAATAGATGGCGCCGTTACCAAATTTTATTTCAAGAAGTAAAATGCTAAAAATGCGCTTTTTATTTATTAATTAGGTTGCATGTCAGTATGTGCATGGTAATTAACAATTACGAAGAAGAAACAGAGCGGCACATCGTGACCACACGAGACGCGAGGGCATTGCTCAACCAAACGGTGAAAGTTAGTTTAAAAACTCATTAAATTGCTTTTTTCGTTGCATGAAAACTGTTACGGTACATATAACGCAGTTATAAAACAGTTTAAGATATTTTTTGTAAAGTAAAAGTCATACTTTAGCTATTTTATTTTCACGAAAACGCGTTTAGAAATTTTTGTGTTGCGGTGGTTGAATTTCACTTGAGATTTAGTTTTATTGTTTTTTATATCTGTTAAAAGAGGCTGTGGTTTCTTTTATGATAAACTGTACACAAAAGTAGAGCAGCATCAACATACCTAATTATTTTCCAGTAAATCGTGCTTATGCATGTCGCATGATCCTAACCGCGATCTTTAAAACTCTATTCCATTTTACGAATTGCGCAATTCATATACATATAATGACTGGGTTTTTTAGAAACTCAGAACATGAATTCGATGACACGGCTTCCACAGTGGCTGAAAGATTGACTGCGGGATCGATTTCTGTACGGTTTTTTTTTTGTGCGATCTACAGCTGTTGTTCCGTGTGTAATAACGTGATTTGTATTTTTTTAAACACACCCACGACAATGGAGAAATTCCTTATATCAGGCAACGATAAAAATAAAACAAAAAATAATCTATATCTTGTAAACCAATCAATATTAATGTATGAGTCTCACAATTTCATACATAAATTTCACCACTTCACTAGACATTCGACCTTGATCATTACAACACGTTTTAAGACCTTGTTCACAACTAAATAGAGACAGGGTCATGTGGCCATATAAACTGACTTTAATGCTAATTGCATTGGGTAATAAGTAGGTAATTAATATCGTGGACCCCATGCGTCTTAACTTCGCGGGACTGACTTGTAAAGAAACTGCGGCACTGGAACACAAAGATAATGTGAGAACTAAAAATCGTTTGATTACTTTTACGAAAAAGAAGAATTCTAATTTAAGCATGTTGTTTGTAACCGGTATGGAAATAAAATAACCATAGTAACGGAACGATCCAGGCAAGCGGCAGATAATCATTAAATTAGTACCCCTCATTTGGCACCCGCTGAAATGGCACCTGAGCCAATGGCACCTTAACTTTTCCACATACGGCTCCTGTCAAAATTTTTGCAGGCCTACCTACTAACAACAAACAACAATCAGCTTGACTCGAGCTGAGTCAGCCACAGTCCAATTATTTTTTTAAACTATTATAATGAATACTCGTATTATACATTTTAATGTGAAGTGATGATGGATGGATGGATTGAAGACAGTTACATAGGATAACTTATATCCCAGTACTAAGTTCTCATTAAACATTTAAATAAATCTGATTTTTCTCTCTTCGCAGGACCAGTCGAAGCAGCCAAAATGACGCTCGAACAGCCATCAGGAGAGATGTGGCAGAAGATCCGCGAGGAGTTGAATGAGAAGGCGGACACCAAAGAGGCTGACTTGGCACACATCAAGGAGTGGCTGAAGAAAGAGCCCCATCTACCTGATGAGTTTGGTAAGCCATTTTTCGCACCAAAGTAATGAAAAATATCTCTAGTTTTAATTTCGCAAAAATCCAGATTTGAATGCAGGATGCAATCCCATTCTCCCGCTCTCGCATGCATGCATATGCTCATTCAAGAAAAGATTTCAGTTCTTTTAGATGAGCTGTTCCATCTTAGCCCTCATCTTTCCCTTGGACTACATTAAGGGCGAAGAACAAACCCAAAGCAAATAAAAAAGTGCCTTATGAATTGTGAAAATAAAAATGACAGTGATGTAAAAATAATAATATGAGAGAAAGTTGAAAAGTCGTCCACCCCAAAATGTAATCCCTATTAGATACTAGCGACCCGCCCCGACTCCGCACGGATGCAAACTATACTTTACATGTTAAAAACATAAAATATAAAAACCATCCTCTTGAATCACTCTATCTATTAAAAAAACCCGTATTGAAATCCGATGCGTCTGTTTCATACTATGTAAGTGATAATACCCAGTACATAATATGTATAGTTTTAGTACACATTATAAACACAGTTAATCATTTCCTCAATTTTCTAATCTTCCATCTACTCCTTCTCAACAGATGACCAGCGTATCATGACCTTCCTCCGAGGCTGCAAGTTCTCCCTGGAGAAGACCAAGCGTAAGCTGGACATGTACTTCACGATGCGCGCTGCCGTCCCAGAGTTCTTCAACGACCGTGATGTCAACCGCCCTGAGCTGCAGGAGATTTTAAATACGGTGTAAGTATTTAAGGGAAAATTGTATAAGACCGACACAGGGTACGATGGGAAAACACACACTTAAGGCTAACTTAACACAACACTAACATAGCGCAAGAGCCAACAGGACGTGGCCGCTTGCAAATATGACGTCCTGTTGGCGCTTGCGCTACGTTAGTGTTACGATAAGTATGCCTAAGTGTGTATGTCCCCATTATACCTACCGGACGTACCCGTCTTATACACCGTTCCCCTACATGACATTTATTAACTGTTTCTGAGAAAGTGGATAAAACCTTGTAGCCTACCATGGCGTCTTGAATCGGGAATAATTCCATTGTGGGTAAGAGAGAGAGAGCTATACAAGTCGTCTAGCGCCACCTCGTTCCTAGAATTTGTCTTGCTTTATGACGTCATGTTAGGCCACCTGGGGGGCGGGGGGTATTACAACGTCTTAAAACCAGGCTTATTCCGGCGAGTGAAAGTGACAGAGTTATACAAGTCTTCTAGCGCCATCTCGTTCACTCACTGGAACAAACCTGGTTTTAAGACGTAATACCCCCCCCAAGTTGAGATTCGCACAGTTTGGGCTGGCTCGCGAACACCATCCGTTCAGAGTCTGGCACCAAACAGTTTTTTACTGTGTTCTGTCGATGGGTGAGCTCGTTCCATCGTAGGCCTCATCTTTAAGGTGCCGGTTCGCGCGCGAGACGGTGACAGGAGACCGCAACAGGAGACCGCGACCAAAGACATTAAACTGACCGCAACAGTACTTAACAAGGCAATGACAAGTGTAGCGGCACGGTAATAATAATATGTAGTAGCGGTCTCAGAAGAGAGCGCGACAAGTGTCGCGGTCTCCTGTCGCGGTCTCGCGCGCGAACCGGCACCTTTTTGTCGCCCGCCATTTTAATTTTTTTTTTTTCTGAATCGTTGTGCTCAACAAAAGTTAAATGTTTAGATAGAGGACACTTTTATAAAAAAAAATACAAAAAAGAAAAACAGTTAACTAGGTACCTAACTTATTCTCTTTTGAATTCAGTTAAAAATTAAGATGGGATTTCCTAGTATACACAAAGCAGTGGTGCTCCTGTGGTAACGTTTTTCAATAGGTATTACAAACTGAGATAACCTTCAATGTTGCATTTATATACCTGCATTCTTCGATCAATAATAGTCCTGCATTTGAAAGCCTTGACATGGATTTTATCTTCAAAATCCTTAACCCCGAGGTTATCACTGGCTAAAGATGAAATCCACAAATTATTCGTTAATTTGAATAAAATGAGGATTTACGACTATAATCACCGTATATATGACTAACTACTGAAAACTTACAATTTGTTTCATCTTCATCATGTGTAATGAAAATAACGCACTGGTTAGTTTTACTACAGCGGCTTTTCTAAGGGTTAGAAAATTAATGCATTGTTTCTGACTTTGTGTGTGAATGACTTTCAACGCCAGTTAATAGCTCTACTTTTACACAAATTATTATTAAACCAAACCATTAATAAATCATTTCGTATTTATATACAACAGTTTAGTAATAATCATAAACACAAAAATATATAGTTAATCCACTACAAGTTTTATTTTGCTCATCATAACGAAAAATGTTTACTATGAGAGAGAACAAGAAAACATGAAAAAAATCAGCTTTTCTGTACGTTCGTCTACTAACTCATCTTAGAAATGTTTTATTGAACAGCTGATTTGTTATACTGAAAATTTAGATTTACCTTGTTTAATATGGTCTGAAAATTTCTGTAATAGCGATATCCATCACACCCTTCGATCGTCCTGAAGTTTGGCCCTTAAACATAATGCGTCCTTTGTCCCAATTTTGTTAACTTCTCACTGGCTCGCTTAGCTGCGGCCATTTTACAACCCAGTGCGAAGATATTTTTATAATTAGCCTCCATCTTGCAGAAATTGCAGTATACTAAACATAATAATATTATAAAACAAGTGTGGAAAATAATGTGCAACAATGAAAAGGCGTATTATTTCATCCATGACGCGCAATTATATGAAATTATAAGATGTCTTATATTTTGTGAGCTCGTGACTCGTTTTTCGAGACTCGTGAGAAATTGTAAGGTTTTCTCTCGTAACGATTTTCATGTAAAATGTTACAAACTTGCCTTAAATATATAGTCAAGTTCAAGGCAAGTAAGGGTTTATTTTATTATTCATTCAACAATAGTTACACAGTTTGTAAAATACATATCTTCTGCCAAACTGCAGGACAGTTTGTCGGCAGAGGGTATGTCTTCGGTTGAGGGTATGTCTTAGAGATTACCACGGCCCTGTAACGCAAAAGGCAAACGAAGAACAGGGTGATATTTCGGTTTTTAGTCAGTTTTAGTCTGAAAGTCCCTTCCACTCCGCCCAAAGCCCAAGGAGTCAAATGATGATATTATATCCATTCAAAAAAAAAATTATACGAGTATTATAAGACGTTTTGTTTATTTCCAGTCAAATGCCGCCACTGCCAGGACTCACACCTGAAGGAAGACGTGTCATTGTTATGAGAGGTTAGTACCTACTAGTGATGTTGCGAATATCTGATTTTTGACATTCGCGAATGCGAATGCGGATGCGAATATTCAATTCCAATTTTCGCGAATGCGAATACGAATGCGAATATTCAGTTTTAAATCAATTACGTTTGATAATTTAGAAAATACAAAAAAGAAACACTTTTTAATGTAAAATAACTTATTTTTATTTTTTTTACTTCCTGTCTGTAACCAGAATGGAAAAAGTATGCAGGGTGATTTTTCTAAAATCCAATGAAGCAGTTTTAGTTTCCGTCAAAATCGGCCTTGAAACTCCTTTCAATGTTTTTTGGATGTTCCTCATTGTTTCGGATATAATAGCCATCCACACACTGTTGAAAACTTCACCTTGTACAAGAGTAGCTCTAAGAGTGGCGTCAGTACAGACAGAAACACGTTTATCTTGGCATGATCATACTTATGATTAATTATTGTGATTGATTTAATGAAAATTAATATTGATGAATGGCGAGATAAAGGCAGATTGAACAAAAGTTGAATGGAGAGGACGACAAAAGATAAGAATAAATAGAAGAAGAAGAAGGAGTACCAAATATTAGTATTTTTACAGTCGTTCGTATTCGCAAAATATTCGCATGACTTTTGCGAATGCGAATGCGAATGCGAATGCGAATGTCTAAAAATGTGCGAATATCCGCATGATGCGAATGCGAATACGAATATTCGTAACATCTCTAGTACCTACCTACTTTAAAAAATAATTCCGTCCTTTAGATAGATTATCAAAAAATATTTATTTGACTTGTATTTTTTCTTTTGTTATGTAAACCAAAATTGATGAAAATATAACGCTTCTATCTTCTAAAAATCACAAAACGTCACTCGGTCGGTATAATTTTACAGGCGTTATGACGTCACAAGCCCTAACTTCCGAATTTCAAATCGTTTTATCTTGTTTTTTTTTTAGATGGTCAGTTTACAACCAATCCATGGGTAGACCTTCATCAAAGCGTCTGCCTACTTACATGCTAACCAAAACATTAACAAATAAGGACATGGGGTTATTGTCATTTTTCTTTAAAACTGGTTGTGTCTCCTTATATTTTATGTCAATAAGCATTGACATCATTCTTATGGGGCACAAAAATATGTTAAGTATTAACCGAAACTTGAACAATTATCTGATCTGACGTATGTATTTTTATAGCTGTTTGGGTATTCCCCACGCATACATTAAGGCTGCATATTCTGAAAGTTGGCAACGTCGCAAAAAGCTGTCAAATAATTACAAGCTTTAATTAATTTGGCGAATTTTCTGTATGAAAACAAGAAATATCGCTCTGTAGTGCACTAAAAAAATGATATAGGAATGCAATTAAAACACTGAATTTGATGTTGTAACCGTTTCAAGTGCATAAAAGGCATTTGGAAAGCTTCCAAATGCTTTTTCTACATCTAAAACTATATATTCGGTGTTACGATATTAATTATTGCATTCCCTTATCATTTTTTTAGTGCACTACAGAGCCATATTTCTTATTTTCATACAGTAACAATGCTAAATTAATTAAAACTTGTTAATATTTGACAACCATTTGCGACGTTGCCAGCTTTTGGAATATACGCTCTTAATACATCAATGTATCTTAAAACACTATCTATGACTATTTAGGATTTATCTTAAAACACGTAAAGTTTGTTCAAACAAATTTTACGTCTTTTTAGATAAGTCTAAGTAATAATACTAATTCCAATAAAGACCATTTGTTAAGTTATGCACGACTGGCAAATGAAAACAGTCTAAATATTTGTTGCCTGTAACTCCACGATTACATCGGTCCACCTAAAGGGAGGCGTGGCTTCGCCGTGTATTCCAATTAGTGGTAACCACTTTTCTTCGCCATTAGTTATATCAGTTTTACGGGCAATCTGGAGAGGCAATTATCTCTTCAACTAGCAAGATAGACAGTCAATTCATATAAAATACTGTTATTCATCCACAACTGCTTATAAAATTAAAGAGAACATGTTTGGAAACATGCTAGGCAGATGATGACACACTTCTGACGGGGCGAAACGCCTGCAGGAGTCGCCGGAATGTCAAAACAAATAACCATGACCTCGTAGCGTAAAAGGCTATTGAAGGTACACCGTGGACTTTAGGGCTCCACACGGGCCACTGGCCACAACCACAAAACGCCGCCACCGGCATATTTCTATGTAGTTTTCATACATTTTATATGGACTCGCCGCACACGGTTGACGCCGGTGGTTACCACACGCTACAATCGCCACCGCTCGCTTCTTGTGGCCCGTACCAGCCACTAAACGCCACCACTCGCGCGATACCGCAACCCTCTCTCTCTTACCTCAGTGATGCATTGGTTAAAAAAAGTAGCAGCCAGCGACCACAAGTGGCTGCCGGTGGCGACCACCGGCGGCCACAAGTGGCTGCATGTCGCACTCTGAGGCCGCTTCTAGCTTCTCGTGGCGGCGTTCTGTGGTTATGGCCAGTGGCCCGTGTGCGGCGACACTTAGTCAGCACTAGTATGACAGTCTCTTTCCCCTCCAAACTGGGCGGGAAGACTCATTGGATGATTTTAACTCGCTAGAAGAAAAAGCGATGTCTCACTACTTTGAATCCTATTATCCATCTTCTCTTAATCTTCCCAAATCTCCAACAGGAATCGACAAAGACATCCAGACACCCAACGTGGCGGATGCCTTCAAGCTGGCACTCATGCTGGGTGACGTCAGACTGGCAGAGGAAAAGGAGGGAGTGGCAGGAGACGTGTACGTTCTAGACGCTTCTGTGGCAACCCCGACGCATTTCGCCAAGTTCACACCCACACTCGTCAAGAAGTTCCTAGTCTGTGTACAGGTTAGTAAGAATCTAAATAATTTGTGCAATTTGAAAAATGGGGACTTAATTATTAATTTTGAAGTTTCAAAGGTAAAGAAGAAAGAAAACAAAGAAAAAGTTTTCTAAAGAATTAACGAAGGGTTATGTATTATCAAAGTTTTTTGCAAATATTTTGCTACATAATGCAGCCGACTGGCTTCGAACAACTAAGAATTTAGCTTTTTACAGATAAAAAAAAGCTGATTAGTATTTTTTGAGCAAATCCATTACAAAAAACACAAAATAATAAATCTTTGCTCTTTATAATAATAGCCTATAAAAGTGATGTTAGTTAATAGATGTTGAGTAATCTGTACCGTAATATTATTAACTATTTTTATGTACTTCTGCAGGAAGCCTACCCCGTAAAGCTGAAGGAAGTTCACGTCATCAACGTATCACCTCTGGTTGACAAGATCGTCAACTTCGTCAAACCCTTCATCAAGGACAAGATCAAAGAAAGGGTAAGTTACGACTTTCTTCTTTTACTTAATCCCTCGGATTATAATCTTATGTTGTGGATTTATCCGAATAATTTATCGAAATTTAATTTTATGATATCTTTGATTTTTTGGTCGAAACACTTTTTTGTTATTCTAAGCTTTCGAATTTAGAGCATTATTTACTTAGTACTTTCAGTGAAAAAGTTCGCGCTAAATGAACTGCACAGCCTTGCCTGTGGACAGAGAGACTAAACATGATACTAGCTTAGTACACGCACTGCTAAAGTGCTGCACAAAATGTTCGCGCACAAATGTGCCACCATGATTACGTGCAGTAACTTCAAAAACCTGAAGTTATTCCAGATTTATTTTAAGTTCTAATTTATAATTGTTAATGACCAAATCAATTTTAAAACTTATAGCTGTGTTTCTTGTCCTCAGATCTTCCTGCACACTGATACCAATGATCTCTACAAATACGTTCCTAAGGAAATGCTTCCTCAAGAATACGGCGGCAACGCTGGACCCATGAATGACCTTCACAGTAAGTACCTACTTTTGTTCTGGAGAACATTAGGGGAACTCTTTAAGAGGGGGACGCGAGGTATAATGGGGGCAAACTTAACACAACATTAACTGCGTAACGCAAGCGCCAACAGGTTTTTTTTTGGGACAAACCCACCACACTATTCCCAAACCACTGCAACTCCTGAAAGCCAGAATCAACAGTGGCAACCACCAGAAAAGCGCCGAGACAATAAAGCTCGACGTGTTCCCGACAATGAATTTACCTGTCTTGGATCCTGCAACGAAATTAATCAGAAAAGAATTATGGAGGAGTAGGAAAAATATACAATCCCTCCATGCAAGCAGGAGACAGAACAAAAAACAAGGCCAATAGGCACAAAGGGACATTACAACTGAGAGAAGCCCAGTTTCCTAGAACCACGGGTAAAAATAACAATTAATATTAATGGGTCCTAAATTGTGAGCTGCTATATTTGATTCCAATAATGGGTATGGCAAAAACGTTTGAAAGCACGGTAGGTTTTTCGAGCGCCCACAGGATGTCATTTGCAAGCGGCCATAGACAAATGGCGTCATGTTGGTGCTTGCGCTTCGTTAGTATTGTGTTATAAGTTTTAAACCCCGAGTCGGGTCTTATACACTGTTCTAATTTATATTTAGCAAAACTAACATTTGTAATGAAACCGGTTCTACATACTACCGTCAAACAGACTACATTGCACCAACTGCACAAATTCGATATTATTTCAACTGCTTACAGCATTTGTTTTCATCAGTTGCTCTTTACGTGGCAGGGACACGGCTACCCAGGGTCACGGGACTGTCTTACAGGTAACCGTGACCCTGAAACGTAAAGGGCAACTGAAGGAACACGGTGGATTTTAGTCAGTACGAGTCTGACAATCCCTTTTGCTCCAATCAGGGCGGGAGGACTCATTTGATGATTTTACCACTTTTTTTTTACGTAGTAAACTCATCAAATTAGTCCTGTCAGACTCGTACTGACTAAAATCCACGGTGTCCTTCAATAGCCCTTTGTGTTCCGGGGTCACGGTAATGAGATAAGTCCCGCGACCCCGGCAGGCTTTGGCCCTCTAGAGGGGGGCCCCGTCATTATTCTGACGCTCTTTGAGGCTAGAAATATATGAGACTAGAAAAAGATCTGATCAAGACTAGAATCAAGAGCAATTACTACATTCTAGTCTAGGTCAAAGGTGACTCAGACAATGTCTACGAAGGTCACTCCCTTACCCAGAATAAATCTATCTAATAAGCCTTAAAACATAATGTTTACGCGTAACAAAATTAACACGGTAATTGAACCGGTTCCACACAGCATAATAAAATGATGTCGTTTTTTTCTGCTAGTTTTGGCTGGTCAGATCACATTATAAAACCTTAGTTTTTGCAAACTAGGAACGTATTATGGAGACTCTGTATTTTTATTATGGGGTTAACCCTGACTTTGCAAAAAAAGAACAACTGCCAGCTGGCATTGAGCAAAGCTTTGTACGTGCACATGAAAACATTAAAATTTAGTATAATACAGGATAATTTAGGATAATTATTTCCTTTTTATTAATTGTATGAGCTCTGGCTTCTTTATCATGTTTGCCTACACCGAAGTCAAAGATAAAGTTACAAACTACAGAATTGAAAAAGTCAAACTGGTAACCGTACCTACTAGCTTCGGTACCACCCCTTTTGGAAGATAGTGATATCACTACTAAAGGGGGTGAGATTTCTCTGAAGCTGACTGTACTTGCTCGGATTTGAATTCAGAAACTCGTGATAAATGATGTTTCAGTTATAGAAAAACTAAGGTTGTTGATATATTGGAATAACTAACTCCCGACGCGTATAAAAAAGACAAACAACCACCTTTTTTATTGAGAACCTTCAAAAGCCATAAAAACATTAATTATACGATTTAATCTCGTAAGGCGCGGGTCACATAGAAAAGACGTAAAACGCAGATGTTCTCTTCGGCGTCTCTTTCATACAAAATGAATAGAAGCGTCGCGTTGTGACGTAAGGCGCGGGACACATAGAAAAGACGTAAGACGAGGACGAGTCGCGGACGTGCGAAAATGTATGAGTGTTTTCTGTGTGTTTTACGTCGCGACGCTTCTATACATTTTGTATGAAAGAGACGCCGAAGAGACATTATGTCTCCGCCCTGTCTGCGTCTTACGTCTTTTCTATGTGGCCCGCGCCTAAGGTTCTCGAATGGAGACCACACAGCGGCAAGCGTAATGTGTACATCCACCTACAAGGTGGACAGACAATTTTATGATGACCACAGGACCGCGTTGGATGCAAGTCTCTTCCAACCGGTCCTATTTGAATGAGTCCTCCCCCCACCCAGGACGGGACGTGAGAGACTTTCAGACTCGTATTTTAGTCAGTTGCCGGCAATAGCCCTTTACGTTCTAGGATCACAGTGACCTGATAAGAAAGTCTCGCGGCCCCGGTAGGCTTTGGCTTTGTCAGATTTCTAACAGCTCCTTGAGGCGCACGTAGAACACGAGGCCTTATTCAGCAGTGCTCTTAAGAATATATGTGCTGATATGATGAATCTAACTAATCACCAATTTTCTTGCAGATGCCTGGGTCAAGAAGCTAGATGAATACAAAGACTGGTTCGCGGAACAGGAGAACTTAAAAGCCAACGAGGCCCTCAGACCAGGGAAGCCAACAAACTATGATGAGCTCTTCGGAATCGACGGCTCCTTCCGTCAGCTCGTTATAGACTAAGCTTTATACTCCAGTAATTACCCCAACAAGTTTAAAAGATCCTAAAGCTGGGCGCACTTTGCGTACGTTTTATTATTGAATTTTACGCAGTATACGAACAGCCACGAATGATTCCAACATTTCAAGTACTAGTGAGCGTGGAGACTGGGTACGAACACACAAACATCTGAGACAAAAAGTATTGGTGGTGACACCACTGCAGTCTCCAAGTTATAAGAGAATTATCTAGAAGACACAGATCATTCATCGTGCTCTAAAAAAGATTTCAATAGTACAATATCATTGGAAAACTACCTGTTTGACGGGGATAGGTACTATTCAATGTGCAGTTTTCATTCTTCGTACGTTTACGTACGATCCAAATCCGTGCCCAATGTGCGACTAGCCTAAATCTCTTTTCAATTTGGTCGGGTAATCAGCATCTCTTTACTGTCGCTTATTTCAGTTACCATTTTAGCGTATATTGACGATATTATAATAATTTCTCGTGACTGCTTCCTGAACAGCTTAGTGCAATTTTAGAATCTATTTCGTTTGGGTTATGTTATGAAATTGTTTGATTGTGATCAGTTTGCATTCTCTTGAATTTTATATTTGTTTTGTTTGTCAACCAAAGTTTTGCTCAATTTGTCGTATCTTTGTTATTTGGCGCGTGTATAGCGTCGTTAATTATAGGTATTTGATTATAAACATTTTCTTTAAAATTATGTTTGTTTTATTACTTCACCCTTTTTATTGTTTATTTGAAAAAATAAAGTTGCCATTTCACATTATCTCCAATGATAAGTTAACGAGGATATCATGCAATCCCTAGCTTCTTTTGCTAACTCCGTTCACAAGCTAAGTTTCGCTTCAAAATAACTTCAACTAGATTCCCAGAACTTTGGAACGCAAAGGGCATGTGGAGAAACAGAGTGGGTTTTAGTCAGAAATAGTCTTAGGCTTACGCGCCTACCGAATTTAAAACTAGTTTCAGCCAATCAAATAGCTTGAAACTAGTTTAAAGTAATGCTTGAGTTTTGAGGGACGTTCCGTAATACGGGACTTTTAGTCTTTCACTTCGTGCGTCCATGCCGCTGAGAATCATTCGATGATCTCAACACCAAAAAGATAACATAAAAGTCAACATTATTTTAGCACCAACCAAAGAATAAGCTGAAAAACCAAGAAATCTTCTAGCGTTACCGTAACTTAGAACAAAACAATATTCATTGATTTATATTGATAGTTGTTTACCTTCTTCCATAAACAGTTATTTTTAGAGTTGATTCACCTATTACGAAACTATACATTTTTATGCGCGCCTATTTTTAGAATGAAGTGATAATAAGCCATTCGTAACTTTTTACATACACACTAAACATTAATCAAGATGTTATTTACCAGTTTAACGGCGTGACTAATCTGTATCATCATCAGCCTATAATGTTCCCACTACTGGGACACGCGGGCCTCCTATCTGTGAGAGGGAGTGGGCCATAATCCACCATACGGGCCCAGTGCTAGTTGGTAGATGTCACAAGTCTTCGAATTTTAGGTTCTGTTTCAACACGAAGTTTTTACCGTTGTGAGAGCAGTGCTGATGAAATAAATGCGCCTGCTTGAGTTTGAACATACGACCTACTACTCGTAAGCTGGGTTAGATTTACACAGGGTCACAACTACTCCATACTAATCTGTATAATCAAAATCAAAGCATTTATTTCAAGTAGGCCAGTAACAGGCACTTTTGAATTGTCTTAGACAATTAAAGGAATATTAAGTATTAAACACTAAAAAGTTATGGTGCTACAGTCCCAGTCACAAGACATAAAAACTGTGAAAGTACCGTAGATGCACGTTCCAAGTCGTAGATCTCTATTGAGAAAAACGTGCAAGAAACTCCATGGACACTCTTTTCAGATCGCCAAAATTATTACAGAATCATTGTTACATCATTCATTCTTAGATGGTACATTATGTGAGAACGATGTAGCAAGTTTAAAAGTGTCCATAGTAAAATTTAAAACAAAGACAATTCAGAAAAAAAAATCAATAAATTAAAATATACCGTGGCAGCTAAGAGATGACCAGTGGCCAAATCGCGCGTAATCATGCCAAATTAAAGCTTTCTAGACTAAGAAGCTCTCAGCTAAGCTGAAGACGGGCAGACGGACATGGTGAAACTATGAACCCTTTTGTACATAAGGCGACGCAAGTCTCCGATATTTAACCACTTTGGTATCCAGGCGTCTATGGCAATACAAATCCATAGAGGTTCGTACACATGGCACGAGTCAATGGATATCAAAGTCAAGGTATCAGAGACTCGCGTCGCCTAGCCTACGAAGGGGCTAAGGGTTCCTTGTAACTGCAGAACCCTAAAGTAGATAAGCAACTGACAATGTAGCTGAATTAAGATGGTAATGAATACCTTGACAACGACACTGAATAGTAATCAGCTATTGGAACAATATCATATAATAATTATCTCATTGAAAACCATTTACCTGCAAAAAAAGTCTTAGAAACGCAGCGATTAGTAAATAGTTATTGTCTTTCAAAAGATTAACTACTTCAACTCATCATCATCTTGCCTTTATCCCATTTTACTTGGTGCAACACGTCTTTTTCTTCCATTCTGACGTTTGATAGGGGTATCAGACGTCACAGTATCATTTACTCCTTTTTCTTCCATATCATTCCTTATACAATCCATCCATCTTTTCTTTGGCCTTCCTCTTCCTTTCTATCCATCAACCTTCAAAGTCATCACTCTTTTAGTCACATTTGAGAACTATCTTCTTATAATACTCTTCTTACTAATATTAATTTACTTTTTATCCTATACCAGGTGTATCTTCATTGTACCTTCCTGTTGGATAATTTTCAACATATACGCAAACCAGGCTTCTGGTAACAATTAAATAGTTGGACATTACCAGAGACATACAGTGACATCTACCAATATTTAGGTCACTAAACCGAACGGTTACGTTGACCGACAACCGTCGGTCGTCGGTCTTCACAACGTTCCGTTCTATTTACGGTCTTCGCAATTATGACGATCGTAACCTGGGCTACTTCAGTTGCATAGCTCTACTCAAGCGTAACTGTGACTATCGTTGTTGATTCTTAAGATCAGTTTAATTGTTTCCTGGGTTTCTGACCGAGTTTTGTAAATAGTCGGAGAATTTGTTTATGAAAAAGAGGTTTCTCTTGTGATGTACGATAAGAGTGTATTATGAGTTAATCCGCCATCAACACGGGCCTGGCCCCTGATTGGACAGCGAGTTATCTATTAAAAGGCGTCCGCGCTTACGATTGCTGGAAATTACACCGCACCACCTTAGGCGTCTCCCACGGTTGTTGGGGCGTCACCTCACTGTCTCTAAAGGCACCAGTTTTGTGCTATTTTGGCCCACAGTATGTCCGGTATGTGGCAGACATGTCCTGTCCAGCACGCGTAGCATAGCGCCGTAGAAACGGGTTTTGTTGACGGGAGAATAGACAAAATGACAGAACGTAAAAGATTTTTATCGATTTAAGCATAGCAATGTTTAAAATATAAATAAGATATGTTTCTATTCTTTAATGGTGTAAGAATCGTGTCATACTTGTGCAAAAAAACAGTCGTTTTGTATAGAAATAACGATGAAATAAGTTTGTCTTTTCTTGGTAGAATAGAGATAGAATCGCCATGCTACGCGTGCAGTCCCATTTCAGTTGGGCAGCCTTCTGACCCACGTCAGCTATATTTGTTTGTATTTCGTACTCGGTCCGTTTTGATACCTATTATAATGACCAACAATCATATTATAATGACCAACAACCTGACGTCTAGACTAATGGCAGACAAAAATCTTGTAGCGATAAAAGTTAGTAAACCTGCTAGTGGCAATAACCTCTCAAGTCGTATATTCAATTAATTAGGTGATTCGATAGTTGTATATTTTCGAAATTCATGAAGCAATGGCTGAGCGATCGTATGTGTATCTGTTCCAGGTCTGGCCGTTTGTGTATACCCTATTTTTTGTCGTGAAAACTTTATAAGCACGAAACCACGAGTTTCGTGCGAGATTCGATCGCCTGAATCGGAAGGACCAAGGTTAGGGTTGCCATCTCTAAAATTTGTAAACCAGGACAAGACGCGTGAAAAACCCGGACGCGAGTGAATGTGCGCACGGGGGGTGGGAGGACGGTGAAGTGTGCGTGTGTCGCGGGCGGCCCAACTTTATTTTTTTTTAAACCCGGACTATAAATGAAAACCCCCCCGGACGCTCCCCGGCCCTCTACTAACTAGGACAAATCCTGGGAAACCCGGACGGATGGCAACCCTAACCTAGGTTCAAATCCTTCTTCTTTCACAAAAAAGGTTTTACTATTCGCAATACAGGAGTTTTAATGCATAATTATGAAATGTTTAATATTTTGTATGATGATGTAGCTATGCAATTTATTTATTTTACGACGGTCAACTCCATTTATGACCCCCAGTTTCCGTATTGTAACGCTTAGTTGAATGCATGAGAACATGTGCATAAAAATTACCATTGTTATAATTTCCTTACGTATTTCGCATGAACAAAAAACTTTTAAGAATTGATTAATGATTAATGTAACATACATTGTTTCATCATAGCTTCCATTCGTAATTTATGTTTAGAATCATGTTACAAATAACTTAAATCATAACTAATTTGTGAACATTTTTTTCTAAATAAAGTTATATCGTATCTGGGTCTTAAGTTTTACCCCTGGGCCCTGTTATTAGATTAATATGCGACAAGTCGTGTCGTTGTCGTGTCGTTATGACTGTGGTGCGTGTGAATAACCCTATGAGACTAGAAAAGCAATATCTGGAATCGAACTCGCAACACACAGAGTGACAGTCAATGACTTATAACTTGTACTTATTTTATTTTCATGACATTGTATATTAAACCAACAATGTCAGTCAGGTAAAGAAACTTCAAAAATGCAGCTTGCGATTATTATTTTCTTCTTATTATAACAAAAAACTCTGAAGATATCGGCCGGTTCAAATTCTAAAAATATTCCTACCTGTATGGGTACGTATTCTCATAAAAATCTTAAAATAATAAGATACATAGGCCAAATCCTAAGGTAAATAATTTATTTTTGTTATTTGCCCGATTTCATGTTTTAAGCTTTCGCACATAATTGTTTTCGTAATTTTATAAGACGTACAATTACGTACATTTTTTACATCCTAACAAACTGATTAACATAGAATTTAATCCTCTTTAATTTGACCATCACACATTTTTTGCGAACCCCTTCTTGTGTCCGCATCCGCCATACTAATTGTTTTTCGCATTATCCAAACTAATATTATAAATGCGAAAGTAACTCTGTCTGTCTGTCTGTCTGTTACGCTGTCCCGCTTAAACCTCTCAACCGATTTTGATGAAATTTGGCACAGACAATCTTTAGACCCTGAGAAAGAACATAGGCTATCAAAACACCACGCGGGCGAAGCCGCGGGCGGAAGGCGGCTAGTAATAATTATAACGAATTGATTAAACCATTCGTCGATAAAACTGCAATGACTCCTTATCCTTGTTATGGTTTAGATTAGCTGTACCAAACGATAATTCCGCAATTTCTTTACGTTACTTTTATACATAGGTATTATTGGTGGTAGGTATGGTATTTTACTATGGGGACGGGCTGCAGACATCGAATCTTTTAATATTTTGTTTTTTCATCAATATTTTATCTACCTACAGCAAATTACTCAAAGACAAAAATTACATAAAACCCAATTACATAACTATAAATTATTATTCTATATGAACTCATTGCACGATGCTGAACGAATTACATTTGATTTGATAAATAAACGACCGATCTTTTAAAATACAAGTTTTTATTGTAACAGACGCCAGCAGGTGAACCTATTTGAATCTGTCAAATGTTACCAATCGAACATTAATCTTCCACTATTGTGTTAAAGTTGAAAATCTACCTATATTGAAGAAAGACACATTGAGGTTGGTTGATGTGCTATGGCGTTTGTACGTCTAGGTATAGTCCTTCAAAAATAAACAATCTTTATTTCAACCTTCTTAATAATAAAGTCAGACGTTTATACATATAATTAGCACAAAAACCTCATTTGTATGAATGGTCCTTACGTTAGTAAAAACTTTGTATATATCTAACCCTTCTAAAGTGGTGGCCCAGAGGTATCGGTCCCGACTTCTAAGTTGGAGGTCGTTGGTTTGGAACCCAGCCAGGCCCATTACTTTGTGTAATTGATTTCATCAAAACTGCTCTCAAAACTGTGACGGAAAACATCGTAAGGTAACTGGCATGTCCTAGAACCAAATGGTCCCACTCTCTCTCGCAGAGAGAACGCTTGTATTCCAGTACTGGGAACATTTATAGGCTGATGATGAACTTCTAGACGGATGAACCGACTTGCATATTTAACTAGGTAATAAAATTTTAGTAGTTTCTGTCTAGGAAAAGTTCTGCCTAGGAAAGAGCTATCAAAGAGCTGTCTAGGAAAACAGAAATTACAAAAATATAACCTGTTTTTGATAAATGGTTTGCTCCACCAATCGCTAATCTGTTTGTTAATAATTATTTATTTGTAATGCTTGATCATGGCACAACTGTCAGACTTGTACTGACTAAAATCCATGGTGTCTCGTGTCACGTATGTCCCGCGACCCCGGCAGGCTTAGGCGACTAACTACAGTCATATTAATGTTAAAATTCTAGACATTTTTAACCTTTTTGTTTAAAATTAATGAGACTTACTAAATTGGAGCCAACAGACTAATAGTTTACTAGTTAAGAGGAAATCTTTTTTTTTCCAACTGCCCTTGCCCTCGGATCCTCCTAATGACGCAAGAGTGCATAAAACGAGATCTTAGCCAAGAGATTTGTTCTCTTCAAACAGACTCATTGTCAAACGTGGCGTGAGACGCTGCGCGCGCGCCGGTCATTGCGAAATTAGTTTATTTTGTGATATTTTTTTTTGTGCAAGGATTTTTTCCAGAATATGTGAGTATTTTTTATTCATTAAAATTGATTTATCGTAATTTCCAAAGAAAATAATTATTAATAGAGCGTGTTATACAATTAAGTAAATATTTTTTTTAAAATCTGTAATATCTTACATTAAAATCCAATGACTTAATCAAAAGTATTTATTGATGTGAAAAAAAAACTGCATCCTTTTGGACTAAACTGCAGGTGGGTAAAAATGATAATTTTTATTTTTTCATGTTTTTTTAATATTTTATTAAGTCTAATTATATAATATCCTCACCTTTTTCTTAAAATTAATTATTCGAATAGTGTTTTTTAAAATAATATTTATTTAATTTTGAGAGCCATGATATTATCTAAATTTAAAAACTACTAAACACGAAATAAATTATGGAAAGGAGATCGGACATTTTTGTATGGGCTCTGGCCCAAGTGGCGTCGGAGCATGACACTTATATTGTTTAAAAGTTCATTAACTAAGCTCACTTTTTTTTACAAGTACAAAAAAATCTATCCTGGGAAAAAAAAGTTACTGCATATTCAAATACTTCAACAGTCAACGCAACATTATGGCAATTCTGTCAGATTTGCAGCTGACTTACTCTCTCCGCTCGCTGCTAATTGGTGTGATTGTGTTGTGTTTGAGCTGCGTTATCTATTCTGTTATTCCTCCATTCTTAATCGGCTGTGTTGAATTCATGCGTTAGATTTCTTCCTTCATCAAATGAGTCCTCCCACCTAGGGCAGGGCAGGAGGGACTGTCAGACTTGTACTGACTAAAATCCATGGTGTCCTTCAATAGCCCTTTACGTTCCGGGGTCACGGTATTCGTTAGACCCGCGACCCCGGCAGGGTTTGTCCCTTCATTGTGCTGACACACTTTGAGGCGTGCGTGGAACACAACGCGCCGTCGACGTCGACCCGGGCATTGTTATGGTCGGACATCGAGTCGTCCATTACTCAAAGCCCGTATGCTCGCGCTTACGGTGGCCGGAGATCGTCTTGCGACATCTGTCACCGTGGGCGTCTACCACTGCGGCTGGGGCAGAGGGAGGACGCTGTCCTCTCCCTCACGCGTCCCGCCTCCTCCTTCGCTGGCATTATTGCTTCGCAGATGGAGGCGACCGCTGCCCACTCCGTCTCGCCACGCAGCTTGGCCTCGACCAATGCCGGCCGCGAGCAGTCGCCGCCAATCACCGTCGTCAGGACACCGTATGCTCCACCGTGTCCCCCGGGCGATCCTCGCAGTGGTAACACCCAGGCGTTTTTTCCTTCCCTATCCGACACAGGTACCTCCCGAAACTTCCGTGTCCGGTGAGAAACTGCGTCAGGCGGTAAGTCAGGACGCCGTGACGCCTATCCAGCCACTCCTTAAAGATGGGTCTTACCGCCGCGATTGCGGTGTGCCCGAACCACCGTTGCGACAGTCATTCCCTCCATACTGCCCTGAGATCGCGCCGGAGCTATTTCCGCCGCGCCTCGACTTGTCGAGGCAGCGGGGTTTCGCTCCGGCGATGCGCTTTCGCACGCCACTGATACACGCGCAGGAGGGCCGTCGCCTCCTGATCCCAGGGCAGCAAACTGGCAAGGAGGTTGGGCGATTCGCCGGCGATCGTGCGGTATCCTCGGATCATTCGGATAGCCATATTAACTCTGGCATACGACCAGCTTTACCGGTCGCGTCCGCATGCTCAGGGCCCACACGAGGTCCCCGTAGAGGGCCATGGATCACACGACACCGGTATGCAGCCTCCGGCAGAGATTAGACAGGGGTCGCCTGAGGGCGGCTGATACCCGGTTTAGCTTTGGCAAGCGCAAGAAATGATCCCCGAAGTTCTACCGGCTATCGAGGACGAGTCCCAGGTACTTCATCGTCCCCCCGACGCCGATGCGAACCCCCCTCACCGTTATGTGGGACTCTACTTACGATGACATATATTATAAAGTCGGTTAAACACTTTTAAATCATTTCTCAAAAACAGTATTTTATTCAAACATGTATTACACGAGTAACTTAGCCTCGTCTTCAAACGCCACTTGAACCAGAATCCTTACAACAATGGAGTAATTACATATTTCTAAAGTAGATACTACGTCGGGTGGTAAGACCTCTCTTTGAGGAGTGGCTGTATAGGCGTCACGGCGTCCTGACCTACCGCATGACGCAGGTCTTCACCGGACACGGAAGTTTCGGGAGGTTGTGGATGGGGAAGGAAGAAACACCTGGATGTCACAACTGCGAGGATCGCCCGGTGGACACGGTGGAGCATACGGTGCAGGAGTGCCCCGCTTGGGCGGAGCACCTCTCGCGCCCGGTATTGGTCGAGGCCATGCTGCGGAGCGAGAAGTAATGGGAAGCGGTCGCCTCTTTCTGCGAAGCAGTCATGCTCGCAAAGGAGAAGGCGGGCCGCGTGAGGGAAAGGACAGCGTCCTCCCTCCACCCCAGCCGCAGTGGTAGACGGCGTCGGCGACGGACATCGGCAGACGATCTCCGGCCGCGGTGGGCGCGGGCATGCGGGCGGCGAGTAATGGGCGACTCGCTGTCCCACCATGGACCATGCCCGAGTCGACGGCGCGTTGTGTTCCACGCGCGCCTTAGAGAGTGTCAGCATAATGACGGGGCCCCCCTTTAGAGGGCCAAAGCCTGCCGGGGTCGCGGATCTTAACGAACGCGAAACTTATCAAACTACCGTGACCCTGGAACGTAAACAGCTATTGAAGGACACCGTGGATTTTAGTCAGTATGAGTCTGACAGTCCCTCCCGCTCTGTCCTGGGTGGGAGGACTCATTTCATGACTTTACCAAGATAAAAAAAAAGTGGACACCACGTGTTTGAGTCATCATGAATGTTAGATACTCGTAATAGTATACATAACATCTTTAGTTCAAATAACTAGATTTAATTGAATAAAAAGCTCTATAAATGCGTATTTCTTTGTAACGCTATAACTTTTTTCTCCCAGGATAGATTTTTTTGTACCCATACAAAAAAAGTAAGCGTAGTTAGGGAACTTTCAAATAAAATGAACGTCATGCTCCGCCGCCACTTGGGCCACACCCGCCCGGTCTCCTTTCTTCATTTGAATGTAACCTTTAGTTTATGAAGAATTTATTTGGAAACAAGAAAGACTTGTTTATGACGCCTACATTTTAAATAATAAATCAATACTTTCTGACACATCTTTTGAAATAGCACCTCAAACTACCAAAACTGGTTTTATACCATCTATTACTTAGTTTTTTTTTTATATTATAAATGTGTTAGTTATTGAATTTATATATAACTTATCAGCCATTATTGTTCGTATTATTTTCGATGGATGCGATAAGTTTAAACAAAAGTTACGGACTACCTATTTTACAAATTACAACACAATTAATTAAATACTATTATTACAAAACCTATTTATTAACATTATAAAATAACAACCATGAGATCACACACGAAAAAATGTTAAGTTTTTTTATGGATTAGACAGAATACACAAAACCCTATTAAAGGTACGTAAAATGTTTTTTGCTTGCTGTAGGTAAAATACGTGTTTACATCAAGGATACATTTTTTTAAATACCTGAGTTTGTACGATTACATAATATTACTATTTTATGAAGTAAGCTTATTCCCGCGGCGCGGCGTTACCCGCTTAAAGTTCACTAATTATCCAACTAATCGTCTTACCGGGACAAAAGTTATAGGTATGCAAAAATAAGTACATATATCAAGTGTCTAAATCCTAGTCGCGTGACTAACGAATACCGTAACCCCGGAACGTAAAGGGCTATTAAAGGACACAGTGGATTTTAGTCAGTACAAGTCTGACAGTCCATCCTGCCCTATCCTGGGTGAGAGGACTCATTTGATAATTTAAAAAAAAACCATCCTTCAGGGTTTCTATACTAAAATTCATCACAATTTGTACAGTAATTTAGGAAGGGTAGCGTTACAAACAAACTCGTTTTCGTGTTTCCTACAAATGATCATATAATTCATAATTATATATTGTTTTAAATACTTGATCATTTTGTATAATAAGAATAATTTTGTATGTAAAAGTTAAATCGAGCTAAATAAGTAGTTATAGTAAACACATGGGCATCGACTAACTCATGTTGATAAGATTAAAAAAACGGAAGTGTGTGAGGCCTGCATTGTTTGTGGTTTTCAATAGTTCGTCATACATTCCAAAATTATCGTTTATTTTATAACTTGGTCTAATAAAATCCAATATTACCAATACCATCCAACATATTTTTTTACTTAAGATTTACCTTTTTATTGTGATAAAATCAAACACTACTATAATATCTAGATGATATTGACTAAAATCCATGAATGTCTCCCTAAGCGTGTGTTTGTCAATAATTAAAAACGCATATTCACAAATAGGAACAGCTACATCATATTAATACTCGTATTATTTTGTCAAGTGCGGGAATCAAATCTGCGACACGCAGCGCAACAGTCTATGGCTCAGGGATTGCTCTAACCGTGCCAACAATGCAATACTACCAGAGACATTGAGGCGTTGACACTTCCTTTTTTCCCGTTGACAGCTATGTAGGGTTGACGCCTGTAACTTTTTCATTTTGTATAAGCGACCGGCCTCAGCTCAGCACGGTTGCAATCTCTACTATATTATGCATTTTATATACATATAAACCTTTGTCTTGAATCAGTCTATCTATTAAAAAACACCGCATCAAAATCCGTTGCGGAGTTTTAAAGATATGAGTATACATGGGGACAGACAGCGGGAAGCGAATTTGTTCTATGCAGTGATGTACTTGTACACATAATTATGTATGTCAATGTTTGAAACATACCACGAGGCGTCGCCAGTGGCGAATTCGCGTGCTTACAAAGCAATTAATGCCTTATTCGCGTCTAGACCAAAGGAACGTGAAAGGGCCGTTAACAAACGAGCGATACATAATAAGCGAGTAAAGCTAGTAATATCATCTATACATCTATACATAATTAATAAAACTGTAGAAAAATCGTTTTTGTACATCAAAATAAAATCCAAAAAAAATAGCTAGGGTGTTGAAGGACAACCAACAGAACCCATTTCCAGCATTTTTAGAATTTTTGTCTGTTTGTCGGTTTGTCGGTTTGTCTGTTTATTTGTGGCTCCATCACGTAAAATGTACGAAGGCAATATAGATAACCTTTATACACAACGATCGAGCGTAACTTGAGGACTAATTTAGTTTTTGTTTCATTGCAATCGGTTAAGTCTATCAAAAGATATTTCAATTTAAAGTGTTCCAGACCCAGAAGTAAAATTACGGTCAGTTTACACCGAGACGCGCAGTTCAGTAGCGCGATCTAGCTTGGAATAGAAAAACTACATACCTATTCAAATATGGTGTGGACTGGAGTGGAGTGGTTTGGAGTGGAGTAGAGTAGAGTAGAGTAGAGTAGAGTAGAGTGTAATGGAATAGAATGGGATGGTTTGGGATGGAATGGAAAGAAAGAAAAGGTTTTTATTAGACTCACACTAGAATGGGAATGAGTGGGATGGAGTAGGATGGAGTGGAATGGAGTGGGAGGGAGTGGGATGGAGTGGGATAGAATCGGATGGAGTGGGATGGATTAGAATGGAGTGCGATGTAGTGAGATGGAGTGGGATGGAGTGGGATGGAGTGGGATGGAGTGGGATGGAGTAGGATGGAGTGGGATGGAGGGGGGTGGAGTGGGATGGAATGAGATAGAATGGGTGCTCTAATCCAGTAGCAATTCTTCTGAATCTGAACGACAGAGGGCGTTTATTACAATCACCTCAAATATTCTTGAAAAATAAATTCTAAATACAGATTATATGAAAACGATATGATTTATAAAAAACGTGGCGAGAATTAAGCGCTTCGCACTAAAAAATACATTGTTAAATTCCGACATCCACGCGAACGAAGTCGCGGGCTCAGCTAGTAAAACATAAATACCTACGTGATTTCAAGATCAATCCAATCTAAGTATAAACTAATTAAAAAAACAATGCGTTTAAATATTCATTGACAATTTGATTGATCTTTATCTAATCTATTTAATTGACATATAAATACTTTACTAGCGGCCCGGTACGTGCTTCGCTGGGTACATATCTGAATATCGAAGATTAAAATATCTACGCTTAAAATATCGATGTTCAGAATATCGAAAATTAAAATATCGATTGTAACAAAATATCGAAAAATGTTACATCTACGCTTAAAACGTCGAAGATTAAAATGTCGACTGATTTAAATGTCGAATGATTCAAAATATCGAAAGACGTTATGTCGAAATTCAAAATATCAACGTTTAATACATCGCAGTTCATAATATCTAATTTCATAATATCTACGTTAAAAATACCTACTAGTTGAAATATCGAAAAAAATAACCACCTACCAAGGTAAGTCGACGGAGCCCCGCTTCGCGGGGCTCCTATTTCTGTTTGCAAGGTTTAAAGTAACCTAACACGAAGAGGATGGCGGGGTCTTTCAGACCCCGCCACCCTCTTCGAACCTAACCTGTCCGAGTCGGGGTGCCCCAAGTCCCGAGCTCGCTTCGCTCGCTCTTGCGACCTAAGTCAAATTAAAATTACTGATAACTACCCAACAAGGTAGCTGGACGGACTTCGGATGCAAGAGCGAACGAAGCGAGCTCGGACCTTGGGGCACCCCGACTCGGACAGGTTAGGTTCGAAGAGGATGGCGGGGTCTGAAAGACCCCGCCATCCTCTTCGTGTTAGGTTACTTTAAACCTTGCAAACAGAAATAGGAGCCCCGCGAAGCGGGGCTCCGTCGACTTACCTTGTCAGGTTCAATATTTCGGACATTCGATAATCTGTACTTCGATATTTAGGACATTAGATAATCTGTATTTCGATATTTAGATCTTTCGATGTAACTTTTGTGGATATTTAGATTTTAGAATCCACTTGAACGTCCACGACGCGAACTGTCAATGCAGCGAAACGTCACGATGCGAGTGTCAAATTTTGCGCTATAAATTGCGCAGTAACTCTTCCGATAAAAACGTTTGTCAAAAGAAAACTATACAAGCTATAATAAAATTAAAAATACCGTAGCATAGCCTAATGTATACACAATATGATTATTTAAAAGTATATGCTCTAAACCCAGATCAAATTACTTAAAATAAATAGAGAATCTTAAACAGTACACATTTTTCTCTCATATTCCGAAATTATTGTTTATTTATAATAATTCCAGGCAATTTGTAACAGTTAGAAATACGGTGAAAGAAACTAGATTATATTTCCATGAAAACGATACCAAAATATTAGTATTTGATGCATCATAACTATTTTTAATAAATGAAATAAAAGAGGTCTGGTTATCGCGATTTTCGGAGCAAGCGCGAGACCTTGAATGAGCAAAATGGCCGCCCGGGGCTGTGCAGACGAGATGCTTTTTTGATTACCTACCTAGTTTGTCACTTATTTAAAGTGTGTTAAGTACGTGCATGTATATGCGAAATATAATAAAAACACTCATGCGTTAATCTATACAGTCCAGTAAAACAAATTAAGTAATTTTAAAACAAAAAAATCCGACACCAATAATATCTCGTCTGCACAGACCTTGTACATGTAAACGTTAGAGTACACTCCAGTGTCGGCAGCGTGAGCGCGTGCAGTCGCCGTGTTTACTTACTTTGAATTTGCATGTAATCACTATGTATTATATTAATTGTATTAAAAGTATGTATTTATAGTAAATCTAGATAGTATAATTAAACGAATGGCATAAATTCAATCACAAAATATGTGTTCACTTATGTTTTATCACTTAAAATTTGCGGCCACTTTGACATACGACGGACCATCTCCAATGTAATACATCATTTTTTAAACCATGACGCCAATGAAACTATGATTATTTTATATCATGGACACGAGCAAATCTTAAGGAATATCTTGATATAATACACTATACGATCTAACTAATAAGAAAAAAGAACTAACGACATAACTGCGGACAATCCTCGCCGTGACGCACACACAAAATCACTCAAACTTCAAACTGAAGTATAAATACAGATTAAAAAGATTTGAACTGTTTACACATGTCAGTGCCAACTAAGTTTAGTTCCGCGTCCGAAACGCCAGTAATATTGCAAAAAGGAGCTTTATTAAAGCCCTTTAAAGCTGATTTTCATTAATTCCTATAGTCGACACTGTAGTGTACCGTAACGTTGTACTACAAAAAATTTTTTTACACTCAAATGTCTCCTGGCGTTCAAGTGGATTGGACGTAGATCATTTAATCATTCGATATATTAAACTTTCGATATTTTAATTTTCGATTTTATGGTCATTCGATATTTTCATTTTCGATATTTTGAACATCGATATTTTAAGCGTAGATATTTTAATCTTCGATATTCAAACATGTACCCGCTTCGCTACTCTGACAGCAAAATCCCCATTAACAAAATGATCCGCCATTTATTGAATTCATATTTTGTTACAAAAAATGTGATAAATGAAGAACCGCTCGACCGATTTTGTGCAAACTTCACATAAAGTATCTTCTAAATAGTCCAAACAAAGCCTAAAAACATTTGGTTTGGATAGGTGAGCCAGTTCTTGAGTTATAAAATAACAACGAAAAGTGGCATTGATTTTTAAATCATCATCATCAGCCTATAATGTTCCCACTGCTGGGACACAGGCCTCCACTCTGTGAGAGGGAGTGGGCCATAATCCACCACGCGGGCCCAGTGCGGGTTGGTAGATGTCATATGTCGAATTTTGTTCAGCACGCGTAGCATGGCGATTCTATCTCTATTCCAAGAAAAGACAAAGCTCTTTCTATCCCACTTGTTATGTCTTCTGCCCGAGCATGGCGCGACCTGTAGACTCGTGTTTCTATGAAGACAAGACATTTTTTTTTTTTTTTTAGCGTGGTAAAATCATCAAATGAGTCCTCCAACCCCGGGCAGGGCGGGAGGGACTGTCAGACTTCTACTGACTAAAATCCACGGTGTCCTTCATAGCCTGTTATGTTCCGGGGTCACGGTAAGGGAATAATCCCGCGACCCCGGCAGGCTTTGGCCCTCTGAGAGGGGGGCCCCGTCATTATGCTGACGCTCTTTGAGGCGCGCGTGGGACACAACGCGCCGTCGACCCGGGCATGGTCCTTGGTCGGGCAGCGAGTTGCCCTTTACTCGCTGCCCGCATGCCCGCGCCTACGGTGGCCGGAGATCGTCTCGCGACGTCCGTCGCCGTGGGCGTCCTACACCGCGGTTGGGGTGGAGGGAGGACTCTGTCCTCTCTCGCTCGCGGCGCGCCTCCTCCTTCGCGAGCATTACTGCTTCGCAGAAGGAGGCGACCGCTTCCCACTCCGTCTCGCCCCGCAGCATGGCCGCAACCAATGCCGGGCGCGAGAGGTCTCCGCCTATCGCAGCCGTGAGGACACGTCGGTGCACTGCCCAAGCTGGGCAGTCCTGCACCGTATGCTCCACCGTGTCCTCCGGGCGATCTTCGCAGTGGTGACACCCAGACGTTTCCTCCTTCCGCATTAGACACAGGTACCTCCCGAAGCACCCGTGCCCGGTGAGGACCTGCGTCAGGCGGAAGGTAAGGACGCCATGACTTCTCTCCAGCCGCTCCTCAAAGAGGGGTCTTACCGCCGCAATTGCGGCGTGCCCGGCCGTCGGTCGCGACAGTCGTTCCTTCCATACTGCCCTGAGATCGCGCCGGAGGTCTTCTCGCCGCGCCTCGACTTCACGAGGCAGCGGGGTCACGCCCCGGCGCTGCGCCTCCACGCGCCACTCATAGACGCGCTGGAGGGCAGTCGCCTCAAGTTTTCTTTCCATAGCAACGGCGAATGACTGAACTGTGAATGAACTAAAACGTTTAGTTAACCAAAAAAACGTGTAAAATTCTCAAGTTTTCAATACAATTAAAATGATTTATTGAAATCGGACAGACATTATCCATAATTCTAGTAATATGTGCATTCATTTGCAATAAAAAAAACTTTTTGCACATAAATCAAAGCGACAACAAAACGCAAAAAGGTTCCACACCATAGACACACAGTATGGACACGAGTCTTTCCTAGCCAAATCCTACTAATATTATAAAGGTGAAAGTTTGTAAGTATGGATGTATGGATGTATGGATGTATGGATGTATGGATGTATGGATGTTTGTTACTCTTTCACGCAAAAACCACTGAACGGATTTGGCTAAAATTTGGTATACAGATAGTTTATAACCTGGATTAACACATAGGATAGTTTTTATCCCGATTTTATGTTCCCGTGGGATAATTTTCGAGTTGCAGCGGGTGAAACCGCTGGCAACAGCTAGTATCAAATAAAATTAACATTCTTTCTAGAAAGAGAAAAAAACAAGTGTAGAACATTATCTATGTGTTATAGGAGACAGATATTTATTATAATTATGATAAATTATGATTATGGCAATTTTAGGCAGATAATGTTGGGTCCATGCTGCACGTCTATGATTGATGTCACGTAGATTCTTGAATTATTTTTGTGTAATAAACATTGGAAAGATTAGCTGTCTGCATTATTTCACTGAAAGTTTCTCATTTTATATATTTTTATGGAACTCGTATTAAAAAAAGTTTGATGCACTTTCCTAATAAGTTTCATTCGGCCTTATTTATTCTAAAAGGCTTAAAAACTAAAGCGATTGAGTTGGGAGGACCCTTACTTGTTTTTAAAACAAATTCAAGTTGATAAACACCAAGAATATTATTAAAAGAATATTGTCTAGTTCTGATTTGATGTAGACAAGTTTCTCTTGTAGAGAAGAAAATGTGTCTTCCCCCAAGTGTCAAAAGTAGAGAAAATATTGTCGCCATGCTCGACGTTGTAGACTTCTTTCTATCGTAGAGAAGAAACATTTCTTTTCTACATGTCAAACATCGCCATGCTTAGGACGATAGAGATCTTTCTTCAATCTGTCAGTTTGTCGATTCTCCCGTCGATATAACTCGTTTCTACGGTGGTCATGCTACGCGTGCAGGACATGCCGGTTTCCTCACGATGTTTTCCTTCACCGTTTTTGAGAGCAGTGGTGATGAAATAAATTACACAAAGTAATGCGCCTGGCGGGGTTCGAACCCACGACCTACAACTCGTAAGTCGGGACCGATACCACTGAGCCACCACTGCTCTCATTTTTAGGGTTCCGTAGTCAACAAGGAACCCTTATAGTTTCGCCATGTCCGTCCGTCCGTCCGTCCGTCCGTCCGTCTGTCCGCAGTTTAGCTCAGAGACGCACAGTACTAGAGATCTGTAATTTGGTGTAAGTATACGGATTTGTTGTGCCGAAAAAGTGGTAAAATAAATCTCGTAAAATATTTTTTTTTAGGGTACCTCCTGTACACGTAAAGAGGGGATGTTTTTTTTTTTTCTCGCGTACCCCTTAGTGTGGGGTATCATTAAATAGGTCTTTAAAAAATATTGATAGTTTCCATTAACAATTTTTTGATAAAAAAATTCGTTTGTGAAATATTAAGCTTTAAAGTGCTAAATTTTGCTCGACTCGAGTGTCCCCCCCCTCTACCAGCTAAACGGTTATGTTTGGGGGTGTGAAAAAATTCACAATAGTAGTATATATAACGAAGTTTAAAATAAAATTATCATGACTAAGTAGGCTTTACAACTTTACGAGTAATAGTCGACCAACTTATAAAATGTACTTGGATAACATATTTTCCTAAACAAAATGTATCGGAGAACAAGCTCTTCAACTGCAAATGTAAGTTTGTCAACTTTATTTTTACAGCTGTAATAGGTATATTTTTGCGGTATGTTTTTTGGGGATAGGTAGGTTTTTATCGTCAACTATTTTTAACTTACTTCAAAAAAGGGGGAGGTTCTAAATTCGTCGTAATCTTTTTTTATGTATTTTCCCCGATTTCTCAAAGACTCCTGGAGCGATTTTGAAAATTCTTCTCTTTAAAATTAAATTCAGCGAATCAGTTTAGTTAATTCGCATAAGTATTTTGTTTATGTATTTTCCCCGATTTCTCAAAGACTCCTGGACCGATTTTGAAAATTCTTCTCTTTAAAATTAAATTCAGCGAATCAGTTTAGTTAATTCGCATAGGTAAGTATTTTGATGGGCAACTACGGAACCCTACACTGTGCGTGGCCCGACACGCACTTGGCCGGTTTTTTAAATAATAGATTGTAGGTAGGTATATTATTCTGAGTTTATTTTTATATTTGAGTTGACAGAATGTGTCAAATGCTATCATAATAATATAAAAATCTTATCAAATGATAGATTAAGTTTCCCGTGAAAATATTTTCTTATAGGTTATGTAAACAACTAAACAGTCACTTTTTTTTTGTTTGTGACAAACATTAAAAACAGGTACTTAACCGTGACCCTTTTTTTTTTTTTTTTCAGCGTGGTAAAATCATCAAATGAGTGCTCCCACCCCGGGCAGGGCGGGAGGGACTGTCAGACTTCTACTGACTAAAATCCACGGTGTCCTTCAGTAGCCTGTTATGTTCCGGGGTCACGGTAAGGAAATAATCCCGCGACCCCGGCAGGCTTTGGCCCTCTGAGAGGGGGCCCTGTCATTATGCTGACGCTCTTTGAGGCGCGTGGGACACGACGCGCCGTCGACCCGGGCATGGTCCATGGTCGGGCAGCGAGTTGCCCTTTACTCGCTGCCCGCATGCCCGCGCCTTAGGTGGCCGGAGATCGTCTAGCGACGTCCGTCGCCGTGGGCGTCCACCACCGCGGGTGGGGCGGAGGGAGGACACTGTCCTCTCTCGCTCGCGGCCCGCCTCCTCCCTCGCGAGCATTACTGCTTCGCAGAAGGAGGCGACCGCTTCCCACTCCGTCTCGCCCCGCAGCATGGCCTATCGCAGCCGTGAGGACACGTCGGTGCTCTGCCCAAGCTGGGCAGTCTTGCACCGTATGCTCCACCGTGTCCTCCGGGCGATCTTCGCAGTGGTGACACCCAGGCGTTTCCTCCTTTCGCATCAGACACAGGTACCTCCCGAAACTTCCGTGTCCGGTGAGGACCTGCGTCAAGCGGTAGGTCAGGACGCCATGACTACTCTCCAGCCACTGCTCAAAGAGGGGTCTTACCGCCGCAATTGCGGCGTGCCCACTTACACATACTTTTCTCTGGCTCAACTTTAGAAACGTGGGTACTTCTGGGTGGTTTAAAAATAAATAACCACGAAGGGGATGGCGGGGTCTTTCAGACCCCGCCATCCCCTTCTAACCTAACCTGTCCGTGTCGGGGTGCCCCAAGTCGTTTTTATGAAAAAAAATACTCAATGAAAATTTTTGAAAAATCCGGCAAAAAAAAATGCTTGGGGGGAGTTATATAAACCCCTCTCTACACCCCCCATGCATCAATATACTCAAATTCGGGTAGCACGTTTCTAAATATTAACCTTTTCTCTCACCAATGACTAAAACCTAACACTTCACGATAACAGTAACCTTCGTCACTACCAGGAAAGCACAAATGATGAGGAAAATACACCAAAGAAATTGACAAGACTTAGGAAACGGATATTTGAAGACAAACATCCGAAGCGCTGATATGATGTGTCACGTAAACGTAAACAATATTTAAAAAATAATAAAAGTAGGTATCTAGTGTCATGTTTTAATCCAAGTTTTAATTTTATTAAGTATACTAGCTTTTGTCAGCGGTTTCTCCTGCTACTCGAAAAATAATCCATCAAGAACATAAAATCGGGATAAAAACTATCCTATGTGTTGATCCAGGTTTTAAACTATCTGTGTATCAATTAATGTAATCCAGATCCGTTCAGTAGTTTTTGCGTGAAAGAGTTAATAAAATATTAGAAGGAAGTAGGTTAGGATATTTATGTGCAAAATTGAATCCAAATTCGTTAAATCATTTTTGCATCCGTACATCCTCACAAACTTTCACTTATTAGATTAGAAATCACTCAGATACCTATTACAAGATAAACCTATTCATATCCTCCAAGTTCGTTTGTAAAATGAGTCACGCTAAAAACTTATTCTTGTAAATCAAAACCTGAATACCATGCCATAGGATCAAGTCACGTAAAACTAAGTACACCTCCATTTAGTTCTAAGAATTTACCAGTTGCGACATTTCCTCAGACATTAAAAAAAATATATAGACCAACCTGCTAGATATGGCGACCTGTTAAAACGGGTTTCACAACCGAAATACTAGTTCCGCTCGCTCGGTTAGGTTGTTGCGAAAAACTAATGAAGTACTGGATTATGTCCGCGGCTTCGTCGGTGTATATTTCGACAATAATTGTCCTACGGAACCATAATTATTACGGGAATGGATAACTACACGTTCTCGTAATGTGGTACTTTTTTTTTATCGTGATAAAATCATCAAATGAGTCCCCCCACCCAGGGCAGAGCGTGAGGGACTGTCAGACTCGTACTGACTATAATCCACGGTGTCCTTCAATAGCCCTTTACGTTCCATCAGGGTCACGGACGTCACGGTAATTGGAAAAGTCCCGCGACCGTATGGTATGGTTAATAACATATAATAAAATTTTTGTTAGTATATTTGCGATTTTTTTTTTGAGCACTATTTGGGTAATTCTTTGAAATTACACCATAACGTTAACCATTTTTTTGTACTAATACTAGTGACCTGACCTTTCAGACTGGTGTTATAAATAAAGTATTTTTTAAACAAAAAGCATGGGTTTGCTCGAGGCGGATGTTATTTTTTATGCCATCATTATTTTATTAATATGACCTCGCCCACCTCTCGACATTACAAACATAAAAAATAAGCTGAATTATTAGTCTAGTCGTTAGCAATTTATTTTTAGGTAAGGTGTGGAAAATAAGTAAAAATACCATTGAAAAAAACTTTTTTCAAAAAAAAATTTAACCGCCTTCAAAAACAACCACAAAAAAGGGTAAAATAACCTACAAAATAACTTTTCTTTCGGAAGTCGGTGGTTTGTTTTTTTATTTCGTTGTCTTTTTTGCCACCGACTTCCGAAAGAAAAGTTATTTTGTAGGTTTTTATTTTAAAAGTTATTTTACCCTTTTTTGTGGTTGTTTTTGAAGGCGGTTAAATTTTTTTTTGAAAAAAGTTTTTTATTTTACTCTTTTTAGTTTAAATATTCAATCCAAATTCTTGACAAATACATCATTTTCTTACAAGTGCACTAGAATTTTGTAATCCGTGGCACCGGTATTAACATCGCTCATGTACACATGCTAATAAAATTCCCTATCTCAAAAACTGCTCAACAGATTTTGATGAAACTTGCAGTATTCCCTAAGGTGAACGATCTCCAGTACAACAAAAAAAGAATTTTGAAAATCGGTCCACAATTGGCGGAGTAATCGCGTAACAAACACGCAAAAAGTAATGTCATCCAAGTAGCCGAAATCAATAAAAATGCTCACAAAATAAAAAGTACTGAACCAAATTGGATGAAATTTTTATGGGACCACACTGCAAGTATACTGCATCGAACAAAAAAAGAATCGCACAATCGGACTAGAAACCTCGGAGTAATCGATGTACATACATTAAAAAAAAAAAAAAAAAAAAACATACCGACCGAATTGAGAACCTCCTCCTTTTTTTGAAGTCGGTTAAAAATCAACAAGGTTTATTAAATTTCAAACACAACAAAAAACAAGTAACTCATTTTGGATAGCTTTGAATAAATATTAAGACCCGGAACAACTATTTGCACATAATACAAATATTTATTCCGGGCGGGGATCGACCCCACGATGTAATGTGGAGCAGTCAATCGTTTAGCCACTGAGCGAATCATGCCGTCAATACAATAACATGTTCAATGTCAAATGAATTAGGTTTTAGTTTAATTTGTGTAATGGATACAAAGGATGACTGCACTAATTAGTTTTAATTACCTAAATTGGTCTATCTACATCACTTTGACTTTGACTGGCCTGTTGGTCTAGTGGTTAGTGACCCCGACTGCTATGCCGGAGGTCGTGGGTTCGATTCCCACCCAGGACAAATGTTTGTGTGATGAGCACGATCATTTGTTCTGTGTCTGAGTGTAATTTATCTATAATATGAATGTATTTAGAAATATGTAAGTATGTTTATCAGTTGTCTAGTACACATAACACAAGCTCTGCTTAGCTTGGGACTAGATGGCGTTGTTTGATAGTTGTGGAATATTATTATTATTATTTATTTATTTACTTTATGCTCATACGCTTGTTTAAATTTTTCAAAACGTTGCTTTTTTTTACTAGCTACTCCCCGTGGCTTTAACCCCGCTGCTCAGCTCCTTTTGGTGGTAGCGTGATGTTATATAGCCTATAGCCTTCCTCGATAAATGGGCTATCCAACACAAAAACATTTTTTCAATTCGAACCAGTAGTTCCTGAGATTAGCTTGTTCAGCTAAGCAAAAAGTCGTATCCACATATTATACGTCAAAGTTCGTTACGTGTATGAGCAGATTAATTGTTACATTGTTATTTTAATATAGACATCATCATTATATTAATGACGTTGTTTGAAATGTTCAACTTTTGTCGTAATTAAATTAATTAAAGAGTTGTTGTCTAAAAATAATCTACACACTGAGAACAAATATTTGACGGAATATTCGTCACGTATACTTTACGTAAATCATGAGCGTAGTCAGCCATGTGCACAGGGTGGGGCATAATTCTAGATAATTATGTGCTCAGGGTGGGGCAAAATTCTAGTTTTTTTTTGTGTGTTCTGACGATTATCGAGTGTGAGGTTTCTTACGGATATTAAGTAGGTATTGTATTTGGTAAGTACCTACATTATTTAATTTTGGTTAGAAGAACCTAACAAGTCGGAGTCAGGGTGGGGCAAACACCCCACCCTGCCCCACCGTGGCTGCGCCCATAACGTAAATACTTCGTATACGCCTCGTATTTACTACGTAGACAGTAGACACATCGACCGTATCATTTCGATTTTTTTTTACTGACATAACCTTGTTCACTACTTCGATGATCTTATGACGTCACAAGCGCAACTAATGAGTATGAGTAAGAGGTCCTAGGATCAATTCCCAGAGGCTTTGCCACGAGCTCTTAATGCAATCCAGTTTAGGATATGGGAAAGAGACAGATCTATACAAGTCGTCTAGCGCCATCTCTTTCCCACAGCCTAAAGACTCACGCTTTAAGAGTTCGTGGTAGGCCACCAGCTGGTGTGATTACCGTAATAATGGTTGATATGAATGCTAGTTGTATTTTCTTCTCTAAATTCATGAATCTTTGCGCTGCAGTGCAGACATAATAAAAAGGTTTTATTATAATTAAAATATCTAATGAAATTAATTCACATTGTTGTCAGACGACTGCATTGAAAAGGTCATTCAATTTGGTAATACCAATTAACAACAGAATTTTGTCGATAAAATAGACTGTCTTATACTGCAACGCTTCCGTGATGAAATACGAGTAACATACTGATGAATTAATAATTATTGAACAAGGATATAAAAAACAAGTTGCGTCAACTCAACCTGCATAAAATTAGATATTTCTATTCTGAACCACAAGATAGATATACCTATAGAACTAGTGTTCTACCTCTAAAAAATCATGATCATCTTAAAGTATAGCTATAGTGATCCCACAGCTGGGACTGCGACACAGTAATCTCAACATCTATGACAATTATTATGGTAGTCAGAAAACTTAACATTTTTTGCTTACCTCCGATATATCCTATGCTAATTGTAAGTACATAAACCTTCCGTGAACCACGTGCATAAAAGTGACACAGCGAAGCACGTGGGGTCTCTCAGACCCTAAGAACTATTGGGGCAAGGATTGCGTAATTTGATTGCTACCACTGTCTCCAAGCGGTATGAACATATTGTATATTAATATATTTTTGAGTTACAAGGAATGTTTGTATGATTGGAGTCTATTAAAACTCAGGTGGCCTACCATGAGTAACTCCAGTGTGGCGACGTGACAGAGCTATAATAAAATAATTTAATAATAATAAATAATTTATTCATAAAAAAAAAACTATGAAAAAGCGCCTCTGGTGTGCGAAAAAGGAACTAATTTTTTCCTTGAAACTTGTAAATTTGAAAATTTCAAAGTTCCAGTTTACGTCAGAATAACTGAGAACTCATGATAAGGCCTCTGGTGATTCATGGAAGATAAGATGGCTTTCACACTTACTCATCCACTTCAGTACTGCATCAGAAGCATATTTACACTTGACCTTCGATCAAAATATCACACTTATGAGCTACTACTTCCTTTTGTCCACGCCTTCGTTCGCATTCATTTAGAATTTCAATTATAAATCGTTCCCAATCTGTTCCCGAGTGATTCTATCTTTGTACCTACACCTCACAAATTATATACATATAGATAAAATGTGTCCGGCTTAAATTATAAAATTCGCTTTTGCCATCAGCTTCGCTCGCTCACCTATGACATTCCGTACCAAAGCAGTTTTCAACTGGTGTAACAATTTTTGAAATCGGTCCAGTAGTGTTTGAGTTTTTTTTGTTACAAAAATTCACACACAATAATACAAATATTTCCTCTACTTATATAATACTAGCTGTTGCCAGCGGCTTCACCCGCTACAACTCGAAAATTATCCCACGGGAACATAAAATCGGGATAAGAACTATCCTATGTGTTAATCCAGGTTATAAACTATCTGTGTACCAAATTTTAGCCAAATCCGTTCAGTGGTTTTTGCGTGAAAGAGTAACAAACATACCTACAAGTACATACACATACACATACATACATCCTCACAAACTTTCGCATTTATAATATTAGTAGGATTATTGTAGAGGTCTACATCCCGTGTTCAAAACAAAACGTAACAAAAACGTTTTTCGTGAAAACACTTTATTATAAATGTGTGTAGTGAGTGCCACGCACATATTTAAATGTTTTCCTTGGAGATGTTCACTTGTTTTATGTAGAAATCGCAGGAAGAGGATTATTTTTCTTCCTTTTTCTGACTTCAATAATATTCTCAGTATTTCTCAGTCTGGATATTAATCTAATGGCTGCGACACACGTCAAAAAATTGGACAAATTGTACAGTTTTTCTCATTTATACAATGTAGTATATAGTATGTAGTATATATTTATCGTTGCAGTTTGAACTATACTGTCCAATCGTAACATTTTTTTAGAAACTTAAAGGGGAGGTAGCTGCTCAATTCTGTAAAAAAATATTCAATATTTGGGGTCGCAGCCATTAGATTATAGAATATCCAGACTGAGCCCAGCTCCTACTGAGTGGTAGCCATTTTTATTCAGGGTTTGGGCGTGAAGAAGCCGATCTTCCAGGTTAAGCCGCGCTTGCCGAGGTTGATCTGTGGATAGGTGACCATCTGTGATAACGAGTTTCCTCCGTGCCTCGGAAAGCACGTAAAGCCGTTGGTTGACAAAGATCGGCTTCAATTCATTTGTAGATCTTTGACAGTCGTAACTATTAGTCAGGAGCTCTAAAAGTCTGACAACCAGTCTTATCATCGGGTATCGTATTACTCAGTTACTGGGTTGTGGAGGTCCGATAGGCAGTCGCTCCATGTAAAGTATTCATATTCAGCTGCATCTAGTTAGATTGAAGCCGACCCCAATATAGTTGGGAAAAGACTAGGCAAATGATGATGGGTGTGAAGAAGTAACAAACAGACAAACATTCTTTCGCTTTTGTAATATAATTTTGGGTGATCAATTCCCAGGTATACCGCCTGTCGTTTCGGAAATGACACATCATTTCCATTATCCTTATCATTTAGATTATGGCAATACTATTATTCATAAGCTGTAAAAGGATTTGTTATCAATGATAACAGTTATTTTTTCGGATATAATAGATACGGTGGATCAGTATTGTATTATTATCCGGATAGTGTTGAGGGGGTCTTCGGAAAATGTGAGCGATTTTTTTTTTGTTGTTGTTTTTGTAAAAACAAAGGAATTGTACAACCCCTTTTTAACCGACTTCAAAAAGGAGGAGGTTCTCAATTCGGTCAGTTATTTTTTTTATGTCTATATAGACTTTGTCTGGCGATATCTATAGACAATACGCATTATTGGACTTTTGACACACCTTGATGAGCCAGCACAGCATTATGACTAAGCTGATTCACTTATAGCAATTTAGGCATTTATGAGGAACACATGTCGTGCAGCACGACATGTGCTGCATTACAGGTGGATCGCGGGAGTGCCTAAGCAGGTTATCGTGACCCTAGAAAGTACAGGGCAATTGAAGGGATGCGGTGGATTTTATTCACTGCGAGTTTGATAGTCCCTTCCGCTCCACAAAGGGCGGGAGGACTCATTTGCTAATTTTTCTACCCAAAAAATAACAACTAAAAACATAATTATTTATACCTATGGCATCCTCGTTTGAAAAGAACCTTCGTCGTTACTGATGAATGGTAGGCGTCAAGTTTTTCTAATGTAATTTTGACTAAGAAAACCGAACAGAGCTTCTACGAGTACTTACCACTTGGAACCTTCTTATGTCCTAGTTCCCCGAGATATACTTTGAAATTGACGAACCTCTTCAAATTTTCCAGAAATCATAATGGCATCAGCTTCAGTGATGCTGGTGCAGCCAGAAGGTGAGATGTGGGAGAGGATCAGGGTGGAGCTGAACGAGAACGTGAACACCAGGGACCAGGACTTGGCAGCCATCAAGGAATGGCTGAGGAAGCAGCCGCATCTACCTGATGAGTGGGGTGAGTTGGTGGTATAAGTACCATCGCAAAATGAATGCCAAAATTATTAGAACCCTTGTTAGGTTCTAATAATTTTGGCGATCTAAAAAAAGTGTCCATGGAGTTTCTTGCCCATTCTTCTCCATAGAGATCTACTACTTGGAATGAGCATCTACGGTACATTCACTGTTATTATGTCTTGTGACTGGAACTGTAGTACCATAGTTTTGTAGTGTTTAATTATATTTGTTTGTCTTTGACAATTCAAAAGTGCCTGTAACTGGCCTACCCACTTGAAATCAATGCTTTGTCTTTGATTTTTGTAGACCTTTATGCACATATTTTGAGGGTATTTGCCTTTTTTCAACGTGTTATCCTCAAATGACTCCTCCCAACCCGGGCGGGATGAGAAAGACTGTCAGACTTGTACTGACTAAAATCCAAGGTCCTTTCCTATCCTTTGATAACCCTTTACGTTCCATGGTTACGGTGACCTGTTAGGTAATCCGTCAGAGTAGTAAAGTTGCTGACATCACAGAAAGAATTAGTAAACTGAAGTGGCAGTTGCCATATCTCTCGCAGGACAGATAGCCACTCGGGTAGACGTGTCCTTTAGTGGAGACCACGACTCGGCAAACGAGTGTAGTACGCCCGCCGGCCAGGTGGAGTGACGACCTACAAAAGGCAGCATGCAGAGACTGGATGAGGAAAGCTCAAAACCGGGCTCAGTGGCGTACATTGGAAGTGGCCTATGTCCAGCAGTGGACGATTAGTGGATGATGGTTGCCTGATGAGACAGTCCCGTAATCCTGGCAGGCTTTGGGCCCACTAAAGGAGGCAACGCCATATTGCTGACAGCTGGAAGCAACATGAAATCATTGACGCATCTATATTTCCTTCCCCAGATGACCGCTGTCTGATGACCTTCCTCCGAGGATGCAACTTCTCCCTAGAGCGGTGCAAGAAGAAGTTGGACATGTACTTCACGATGAGGGCAGCCTGCCCCGAGTTCTTCTCCAATAGGGACGTCACCAGGCCAGAACTGCTGAACATTATATCTAGAGCGTAAGTGTCTGTTTTGCTTGCTTTTAATTACGGAAATGTCGTGTGAGTAATGATGATAAGGTTTAGATTCTAAAGAGGAAGTAATGGATTGTCTGATTTATTGATTTTATACTTAAGACCTATATTAGAGTGACGTGCTTCAGGGAAATAGACAGTCGCTATTATGCAGAATATTGATATTCAGATGCATCCAAAAAGACTGGCAGCCGAGCCCAATATTGTTGAAATGGCGAGTCAGTGCTGCCATAAATAAATGTTAGTGAATAACGTACTTACTCAGTTTAAAAAACACTAAGCTAAGCTGTATTTTTCCTTTATTCCAGGCAAGGACCCACTATGCCAGGTTTAACTCCCTCCGGAAGAAGAGTCACAATTTGCAGAGGTAAGATTTTGTTTATTTCTCCCTACATACATCAAAAATAGTTTGCGATCACTGTAAAATCCAAATCTTTTTTTGTTGCGGAGATTATTATTACGATTTCTTTATGCTTGCATTTGTTCATTTATGGCTATTAACAATTAATCATCTAGGTATCAAAACCCAACTCATTTCCCATAGCAATGCAATACTTCCAACGATCGCATGACAGAAGTAATTAGCATTCAATTGGTGATTTATTTAGTTTACTTTTTATGTTTCCCGACGTTTGTTGCAACAATCAAAGGAAATCCTATGTGAACAAATATAGTGAACTAGTTATTGATACAGCTGGTTTTCACATTGTAATCTAACTAATATTATAAAGAAAGTATGGACGGATTACATTACTTAATCATGATAAAATTTGGCTAAGAATTATCATCATCATCATCATTATCATCAGCCTATAATGTACCCACTGCTGGGTCACAAGCTTTTTCTCTGTGAGAGGTTGACCATGATTATCCTCCACGCGGGCCCAGTGCGGTTTGGTAGATGTCACTTGTTTTCGTATTTCTGGTTTTAGGGCAACCAACACACATCTTTTTAAGTGGGTAGGTACTTTTTTAGGCTTTTCATTTTTTTTATGAAAAACAAGCCGAAAATGTTTTATCAAATTATAATATAATAATATAATAATTTAGGAAGAGTTGCAGATTTTATGGCGCCCAATAATTTGGTTACTAGGACACGCTGTCATCGCACAACCATCTTATACGAGTATATCCATCCAAAACTTAATTATGATAATTAAATTAGGATACTTGACATTATAATAAGATCACAAATGATTATATTATTGATTTCCACAAATTAATGCTTGACTCCATTACATTTCTGCAGGTCTCGACAAGAATTTGGACACGCATCATCTAAACGACGGGTTCAAGTTGGTCCTGATGATGGGTGACGTCAGGCTGATGGAGGAGAGAGAAGGAGTCGCGGGAGACGTGTTCATTCTAGACGCTTCCATCGTGTCGCCCAGCCATCTTGGAAAGCTATCGCCGTCATTGTTGAAGAAGTTCTTCATTTGTGTTCAGGTATGTTAAAACTGTGTTGGAATCGTTTGGGGTTGAATTTTTGGAGCTGTAGTTCAAGTGCTTAATTAAAGCCATAGAAGAATCGTAACGATAGAAAAACCGAATGCAGCTAAATAATTTACATGAAGCACAATTCAGTTATTTCGCCTACAGTACCCTTTATTTTTTTTTATTTTTTTTTAGCGTGGTAAAATCATCAAATGAGTCCTCCAACCCCGGGCAGGGCGGGAGGGACTGTCAGACTTCTACTGACTAAAATCCACGGTGTCCTTCAATAGCCCTTTCTGTTCCGGGGTCACGGTAAGGAAATAATCCCGCGACCCCGGCAGGCTTTGGCCCTCTGAGAGGGGGGCCCCGTCATTATGCTGACGCTCTTTGAGGCGCGCGTGGGACACAACGCGCCTCGACTTCACGAGGCAGCGGGGTCACGCCCCGGCGCTGCGCCTCCACGCGCCACTCATAGACGCGCTGGAGGGCAGTCGCCTCCAGATCCCAGGGCAGCAATCCGGCAAGGAGGTTGGCCGATTCGCCTACAGTACCCTTAGCACGAGTTTTCACTCTTTTACTTTACAGCGTCTTTCCAGTATTTACAGCGTTTCTTGTATGAAAAATGGAACAGCGCCTCTGGTGTGCGGAGAAGGAACTAATATTTTCCTTGAAAATTATCAATATGAAATTGTCAAAGTTCCAGTTTACTTTACGTCTCAAATACTTAAAACTCGTGCTAGGGTACTGTTTCGACATTTAAACAATATAGCATCACAAAAGTGCCGTTCTGTAATACCCTTTGAGCTAATGATAACTTCGCACTGCCCAAAATATTTCGGTTGACCCGCCGCGGTGTGGCTCGGGGTTGTTGTCTAATGAAAATAATTATAATGATTATGTTACAGGAGGCGTATCCAGTCAAGTTGAAAGAGGTGCACGTGGTGAACTCAAATTCTATCATAGACACTTTGTTCAGCTTTCTGAAACCCTTCCTAAAGGAAAAGATAAGGCAAAGAGTAAGTATAATGCATTTTTACACATCTGATTTTCTTAGCGTGTCTAATGTCAATGACAATCTAAATTGAGTCGGCACAGAATTGAGGCGAGCTGCTCCTGTAAAGATATTAAGTGCTTCATAGTTTGTGGAGTAGCGCGACACTTGCACTCCAGAATAGCTATACTCGTCGATGAATTACCACCTGAGCAGATTAGCTTTGCTTCGGCCCATCTGGGTACGGAGTCTGTTTATACAGGGTGCAATTGAAGTCGTGGGCATTATTTCAAACTAAGGCACTACTCATGATACTAATTGCATTAGGCCTAGTAATAAGCAAATCAAAAATATTATTAATGCAAGTATGGAAAACTCTAAAAATGTAGTAAGTCATATTACATACATAGCAAAAGGCTTATTAATGCAAATAAACACTAAAAGTAATAAAAAAAGTACATCATAAACCCCAATATTTTTTCAAGTATCAAAATCTCGAGCGCAGTACAGCGCGTTACGAAAAGTAAACAAACATCAAATAATACTAACTTGCATTTATAACATTTTTGATTTGCGTAATGCAATTAGTATCATGAGTAGTGTCTTGGTTTAAAATAATGCCCATGAATTCAATTGCACCCTGTAGACTTCCAGGTCAGTTAAGGTAGTTCATGACCAGGAGTGAGCAGGCGGCACGGTAATAATGATAATAGACTGTCTCGCCGCAGTTTTAAAGTCCGTGATACTCTTTATCTTACAACTTCTCAGTTGTTCATAATGACCCCTTTTTTTGGGTGAAAAGTCATCCATTGAGATCTGCCGTTCTGTTTCTAAATACAGCATGAAAATTTATTGAGAAGTAGTGGCCTAATGACATCGGTCCCGACTTACAAGTTCGTGAGGTCGTGAGTTCGACACCCATCGAGGCACATTACTTTGTGTAATTTTTTCATCACTTCTGCTCTCAAAACGGTGAAAGAAAACATCGTGAGGGAAAAGACACGTTCTAGAACCTATAATTCGAATATATCTGACACTATCAACCCGCTCTGGGCCCCTCATGGTGGATCACAGACCACTCCCTCTCATAGATAAGAGGTCTGCAGTGTCCCAGCAGTCGAAACATTGTAGACTGATGACGATAATATTTATTTACTGTTGATGTTGCTTTCAGGTCCATTTCCACAGTAGCTACACTGCACTACACGAGTACGTACCTAAGGAACTGCTCCCACCAGATTATGGCGGCACTGGACCCACACTTGATGAAGTCCAAAGTACGTTTGCAACACTATTCTTACCTGATTGATGAGCATTATGAAACGAGTGTCAGGTGAAACTATGAAGCACTCCAGTGGGATGCTGCGGTTGTGGGAACTCTTCTTGATCCTGCGGGATCAACCACAGGCCACCCATTAGGTTGGCCTTATAGGCCTAACGCCTGCGGGCGCGCATGCCTGGACTCGCGCCTGTGAAAGTGGTTGCAGTGAATGTTTTTGTAGGCGCGACACGGCATTAGGGTCAGCTCAGACCGAGACGTGACGCTGCGCGCACATTTCAATAGAGCTACTCAAAATCGAACTCTATTTTGTACACGAAAAGATACACTCAAAATCTAATTTTATTTATTTACTACATAATAAGATACACATTTGCAGTATCGTTGCGTCACGTCGCGCCGCGTCGCGTCTCGGTGTGGACCGACCGTTAGGGTGCTCCCACATCTATCGACGCGGAATCGGCTTTTTCCGTCGCCCTTTCTCTTTCTGTCACTTAGAACTGCCATTTGCTAGACCGAGACAATGCGATAGCACGCGGCCGCCTCGAGGATTCCGCCGCGTGCTATCGCACTATGCTTTCTGTCTCGGTCTAGCAAATGGCAGTTCTAAGCGACAGAAAGAGAAAGGGCGACGGAAAAAGCCGATTCCGCGTCGATAGATGTGGGAGCACCCTTATGCGGCATTGTCGAGCAATACCGCTTGCTTCATAATTGTATCCCGGCGATTTCTCCCTGCCAAGTGAGACCCTCATTACCCGAAGTTTCCACGGGAACTAGTACCAAACTTTACGCGGGCAATGCCTTCATAACCTACTCTTTCAAATTCCCTAACGACACTTCATATTTCCAGACGCCTGGTTGAAGAAGCTACAAGAATACGGTGACTGGTTCAAGAAGCAGGAGTCCCTAAAAGCTGATGAATCCCGGCGGCCTGGCAAACCCACCAACTATGATGAGCTGTTCGGAATGGACGGCTCTTTCAGACAGCTTTCCATCGATTAAACTAGTTTTAATTTCTTTTAGGTGCTATTACCTTCCGCCCGCGTCCTTGCAAGCTAAATCACTAAGCTTAGGTGTTGTGTGTAACCTGATGTAGGTATAAGCTAGGAGTGGAATTCAATACCGGGGGTCTTGTCTGATAGCTACAACAACTTGGGGGTCTGCAAGTCATGAGTGAATCAAGGTTACAAGCGTGTTTCAGTCAGCGTCGACCACATCGCTTACCATCATGCATTATAGTGGTCAAACGCGAGCTTATATCTTAAAAAAAAAGAAAATTACTATCAAGAAATATCAAAATCAGTTCAATATTTTTTGTTTAGTATTGGTTTAGTGGTCGCAAGGGGTTACGCAACAGGTTTTGGATTCCTAAGTTGAGAAAAAAGTTATTGGATTTTACCATCAATACTTTCTCGATAACGCCCGTAGTCGAACAAAATGTTGTTGGAATTTACCATCAATGCTTCTTTGGTAACAGCCAGAGTTTGGATTTGTACATGGTCGATGGCAATAAATGGGACTGAGGACTGAATATAACTTGCGAATTTTGCGTGTATTATTAGGTACACCCCTGGGCCCTGTATACATAATTATCTATGTTTTGTACTGTAGAATCTACAATACAATGTATTTAAAGTTGTTCTAAAAAGTTTTACTTAGTTATAGTTTAGTTATATATTAAAAATACATGTTAATTATTGGTGTTTGTCTGTGATAAATTAAATTTTGTATACCTAAGTTGATGTGTTTCATTTTTAGCGGTCTATAAAACAACCTTTGGAACAAAATCCCTTGATATTTTTTTTCTCCTAACTAATTCATCAAATGAGTCCTCCTACCCAGGGCGGGGCGGAGGAACAATCAGAATTGATCAGTCTAAAATCCACGGGTAACCTTCAATAGCTCGATACGTTCCAAGGGTCATGGTTTCCTGATGACGGCTTTGGCCCACTAAGAGCCCCGACAGATTGCTGATAGCTCTTTTAGGCGCACGAACAACAACACGCCGTCGACCCGGGCATGGTCCATGGTCAGACGGCGAGTCGCCCACTACACACCGTCCGAAAATCCCTTGACATAAGATCAGCTGTGCGCATATTGTCCAAAGTTTAAAGTGTTGTTCAGTTTAGAAATTACCTTCAAAGTAATTTACCGCTACATAATGGACTTTGAACCAGATAGTAATATCCTATTTCGACAACATAGCCTCGTGAGAAAACACATCATGTCGTCATAAATATCCGCATACAACAAACAGCAATGAAATAAGATTTTGAGGATAGAAAAAATCTGTTGCGAGTGGGATTTGACCTCGTATCTTCTGGAGAAGTGTTACTCCAGACGCCCTAGCGCTCATGCACACGATACGGTTTTGCGCCGGAGCTAAGCCCGGCGTCATACCGGGTCTACGGGCCGTCGTCAGTCGTGTATGAAACTCTATGAAGCTATATTAACCACACGACGCCGGCGCTAGAGCCGGCGCCGGGTCTACGGGCCGTCGTCAGTCGTGTATGAAACTCTATGAAGCTAACCACACGACGCGCGACGCCGGCGCTATAGCCGGCTCAAAAAACCGTGCCGTGTTAAAACCGTTTCGTGTGCATGAGCGCTTACCAATTAGGCTACCGCAATTCGCTTGAGCTCCTTGTGTTCTGAGTCGAGCTACACGATAACCGACAAATGCTTGCACTGACTGGTCCACTCAAATCTGTGTGGTTCTTACCTCAAAAGACCATTTCAGACACCCGCATGGTCCTCGACCTGAGCAAAACAATATCTGGACTTTAAAAGAGACAGTGACCTCTGAGTTTGTTTCGGCTGTTTCTTCTCAGAGTAGTCAGGTACGAAACACCGGCTCCATCTAGCTTTAAACATATTGGTTGTGCCGTGTAAAAGAGTTTTTTTATAACCAACTTACAAAATAAATATATCATTTATCACACTCAGAAGCTGAGTCTTCTATTCTTTCGTCCTAACATTTTACGGTAAGGTGTCGCCATCTCTTGAACTATTGTGTCGGATTCAAATCCCACTAGCAGCAAAATTTTTCTTTCCTCGAAAATCATCTATGTATATCCACTTACTCTTTATTGTTTGTGTGTTGTATATTGTCAAATAGTCCTCTCGCCCTGGATGGAAACGGACTGTCAGACTCTTACTGAATAAAAATACACCTTCCTTCAATTTCCCTTTACGCTCTAGGGTCACGGTTATCTGTTTGGTGAGTCCCGCAAACCCGGGAGGCGTTTAGCCGTACGTACGGGAAGCCCTTTTGGTTTGTTGACAGATTCGACGCACCGTCGACCTGGACCTTAATCGAACGGCGAGCTACCCATAACTCGCCGTCCACAAGCCCGAAGTACAGACTTTAGAAAAACATTTTTAGTCAATAATTCATTAGCATAACATCTGACCCGCGCCTCAAAGAGGTTAACTTTGAAACATAACAATTGTTTATTACTTAAGTATGTACGCATTACGTATGTCATATTGTACTTGAACTGTGTTTCCTTATACGACGTAGCAATAAAGGTGTGGTTACATTGGCAGGCTTTTGTTGCTTAAGGCGGATTTTAACAGCCCTTTCACGACTCTGGTGGCCTACAATGACATTTTAAAGCATGAGTTATTACAGTGTGAGAAAGGGACAGAGCTATACAAGTCGTCTAGCGTCATCTCGTTCCCACACTGGGATTAATGATGCTTTAAGACGCCATGGTAGGTGCCACCTGGTCTTAGCGGTGAGCGAAGCAACGGGCGGCGTGAATAAGACATTAATTAGGGAAGTACGCGATTTCACCACCAGCGGTGACTCGTGGAGTGTTTCAAACATTTCATCACATTTGATCTTACCGCTCGCCGCTCCGCGCTAAGTCACCGCTCACAGCGGCAATTCGATTTGGACCAATTTGGATTTATACTTCATTATAAAACCAAAGGAAAGAAAGAAAAGGGGGGCGCCTTTGCTCAGAAGTTGGACAGAATGGACTCAACAGAAATACTTGGAAAAGTTAAATATTGCGACTGAGCTATCAACGCCCAAAGGAAGAAAACAAGACGAGAATGGAGCAAAATTGCAGGTCTGCACTCTTATTTCGTCAACAAAAATACGTAAAGGAGCTCGAAACTTTTGAGTGATTCCTACTCCCGTTTTATTTCCGAATTAAAAGTTTTGACAACACATCGGGAGTCGGGACAACTGTTCAACAATTGAATCGTTGAATGAATGAAGTGTTGTCAACAATTTTTAGTTCGTACCACTAACTAATCTTTATTAAGATTATGAAACGCCGGAAACTACGACAGAAACTATGGGTTTCGTGTTTAGATAGTAACATAGTACCTCAAGCTAGATGAAAAATCGCTACCCGCTCCCGCTCACGCCTATCTCGGCACATCTAACACCGCTCACACACAAGACTTGAATACATAATTGTTATCAGTACAAAGACGCAGATGTACGTGACTTAGTTTCGAACTACCAACGTCGCATATGTGCTGCGTCCGAAAATTTAGAACAATAGGTTCGATGTCAGCGATTTTTTATCAGGTGAAGATGCAGATAATAGTATCTTTATCAAGCTGATGGATAATGTACTGTACCCATCTCGGCCGTGGTCTTAGACTATTTTTTTTTAAACCATTAAGGTGGCAAATAAGCCTGCGGGCCCGCTTGATGGATAGCGGCCACTGTAGCCTATTATTTGCTTCATCTTTGTGAGGACACTTCGGTGCTCTGCCCAAGCGGGGCAGACTTGCACCGTAAGCTCCAACGTGTCCTTTGGGCGATCTTTGCAATGGTGACACCCAGGCGTTTCTTCTTCCCAATCAGACACCAGAAACTCCTGAAACACCCGTGTCCGGTGAGGACCAGCGTCAAGTAGAAGGTCAAGACGCCGTGACGCCTCTCCAGCCACTCCTCAAAGAGGGGTTTACTGCCGAGATTGCGCCGTGCCCGAACCTCGATAAAAACTTTTCACACTTCTGAAGAGGCAAAGGTCCTGTGTTGTCGCACATTTTAAACAAACAGTCACTTACCGGGTATTTACCAAAGAATCCTTCATTGTGTTTACTTTTACCATTACCATCTAGTGGACTGTAAATATTTCTTTATTGTGCGGAAAAATCAATACTGGCAACACTAACTTTTTTATGAAAGTGGCTAGGACAGACTGGGAGCGGAAGGCAGAGACCAGGATGTGACCCAGCCTGAGAAAGGCTTAAGGCCAGACAGATACCTTGTGTGAAAAAAAAATGGAATAGCGCCTCTGGTGTGCGGAGAAGAAACTAATATTTTCCTTGAAAATTGTCTATTTGAAATTGTTAAAGTTCCAGTTTACTTTACGTCTCAAATACTGAAAACTCGTGCTAAGGGTACTGATTCGAAAATTTCATCAGTGAAGGAAGACAATCGAGCATCACAATGCGCACCTTGTATCAAATCTATACTAAATGTACGCGAATGCTCGTCAGTCAGGGAGGTAGTATTGTAATGTAATGCTCAAAGTCGAATCTATAATGTTACATTACACGCGTATGCTCCCGGTGAGGGAGCGCGCGCCTTTACGTCCAATAGTGGTGATTGGCTCGGGTCGACGGCGCGTTGTGTTATGTTGTCAGCAAAATGACGGGGCCCCCTTAGAGGGCTAAAGCCTGCCGTGGTCGCGGGACTAACGTGCTACCGTGACCCCGGGACGTAAAGGGCTAATAAAGGACACCGTGGATTTTAGTCAGTACAAGTCTGACAATCCCTCCTGCCCTGCCCTGGGTGGGACGACTCATTTAATGATTTTACCATGATAAAAAAAGCAATGGTGATTGATTCAAAATGGTGATAGTTACCGGGGGCACAGACCGTATGTATTCCAAATGATGGCACTTTATTGCAACCATTGAATATTAAGTAATACTAAGAAGAGTGTGAAAAAGTCATAATAAATTGAGGCTAATTAGCTAAAATGACTTTCTGGTGTAATAATTATGACAGTTTGGCTGTGTAATGTCCCTCATTCTCCGCAACATTCGCAGGTTTACGAAGTTATAATTCGATGTTGAGGAAGAATTATTACAATAAGATGCACATAAGAAAACATTCGCCTGTTATCATGTACAGTCACGAGCAATAACATAGAAACGACCTTAAAATTTAAATAAATGTAACAATTATTAAATTGCAAAAATAAGGTATGCTAACTGTGTTCAATAATAATGTAAACGTTAAATCAAGTCAAAATTAACTACACATTTTTATCAAAACTTCGTTAACGATAGATTGCCAAAAAATTATATTAATTTTAAGTTACATAATTATATACCCAAGGAAATTACAAAAACATGTAAACAGTACAGTTTCGAAATTATGTAAACAATTACAAAGCAACAGTTTCAATCTGCCTGAGACCGGAAATAATTCACAATTTTCAAAAACATGTAAACAGAACAGTTTCAAAATTATGTATACAATTACAAAGCAGCAGTTTCAATCTGCCTGAGACCGGAAATAATTCACAATTTTCAAAAACATGTAAACAGTATAGTTTCAAAATTATGTATACAATTACAAAGCAGCAGTTTCAATCTGCCTGAGACCGGAAATAATTCACAATTTTCAAAAACATGTAAACAGTACAGTTTCGTAATTATGTAAACAATTACTTACAAAGCAGCAGTTTCAATCTGCTTGAGATCGGAATTATTCTCAATTTGCAAAAACATGTAAACAGAACAGTTTCGAAATTATATAAACAATTACAAAGCAGCAGTTTCCATCTGCTTGAGATCGGAAATAATTCTCGACCCACCCGGGCAAGGTCCATGATCTGACGGCGAGTCACCCATTACTCGCTGTCCGCATGCTCGCGCCTACGGTGGCCGGAAGTCGCCTCGCAACGTCGAGCCGATGCCGCCCGTGGGCATCTACCGCAGTGGCTATGTTGTAAGGTCGAGGCTGTCTTCTCAGTCACGGCGCCTGCCTCCTCCTTCGCTTGCTTGACTGCTTCGCTGAAGAAGGCGATCGCTTCCCATTCCGTCTCGCCCTGCAGCATTATATTATCAGCCTATTGCCGTCCACTGCTGAACGTACGCCTCTCCCAAAGAGCGCCAACCCTCCCGGTTCTGGGCAGTCCGCATCCATCCGCTGCCAGCCAGCCACATTCTTCAAATCATCGACCCATCTTGTCGCAGGGCGTCCTACACTACGTTTACCCATTCGCGGTCTCCACTTTAGCACATGTCTGCTCCATCTACTATCTGTCCGTACACAGACGTGGCCGGCCCACTTCCACTTCAGCATGCTTATTCTAAGCGCAATGACGATTACTTTGATTCTCTGGCGAATGACTTCGTTCCGAATTCTATACGCCAGAGAAACTCCGAGCATTGCTCTCTCCAAGGCACGCTGAGCAACCTTGAATTTGTGAACTAGGCCTATGGTAAGTGTCCACGTTTCGGCTCCGTAAGTTATTACGGATAGGACACACTGGTTTTAAACCTGTTTTGGGATTGTGGGATCGATAATTCGAAGATATGACGCAGCTTCCCGAATGCTGCGTAGCCCAAGCGTATCTTTCTGGTTGCTTCCTTCTCGAAGTGGTGCCGGCCCATTTGTATAGTTTTTTTCTAGATATAATTACCTATGTATTCTTGCACAACCTCGAGGGCAGCACCATTTACGATTACAGGTATTGGATTGACATGACCCATTGAACGTGAGTTTGGTTTTGTCTAAATTCATTCCGAGACCCACATGCCTTAAGAATCGTTTAGGCTGTTCGGCATTACTTCCAGCTCAGCTGCGGGCAGATATGCATATGATTGGATTCACTTTCTACTGATTCCTCCGGGCGATCCTTGCTGTGGTGACACCCAGGCATTTCGTCTTTCCCTATCAGACACAGGAACCTCTCGAAACTTTCGTGTCAGGTGAGGACCTGCGTCAAGCGGAAGGTGAGGACGCCGTGACGCCTCTCCAGCAACTTCTCAGAGGGGTCTTACCGCCGCGATTGCGGCGTGCCCGAAACAGAAGGGATAAATGCGCATTACGGTAGGTTTCTTGCTATCGTGCAGTGCAGCTAGATAAATATTTTCTGTAGATACTATTATGATTTATTGAAGTAACCGACCACTATTTATTTAACAATCTGTAATGTATTCATCGCATTGTATTTTTCATTCAGCGAGCTACATTCATTCAGGGTTTCTCTTAGAGATACAATCCGAAATAAAAATAATACAGCAAAGAACAAATATATCAGACATAGCTTGGACTATTAGCAATAGACTGATGATTATTGTATTAATCATCATCACTGAATTAGTCCCATTCAGAAACCTTTGTATTCAATGAATTAATTTAAGGGGGATGCTCCAACCAGCCCGCGAAATTCAATTTTTTTTACGTTTTTTGCAATTTGCAGGCCAATGACATGTTGTAACTTTATAAATATTTGTGTTGCGCAAATAACAAGTATAATTTTAAATATAAAAAATATCAAAAAACTCGCTCCATCAGCTCTCACATAGAAAAGGTGCATCATGTTAAAATCTCCGAAATCTAACTACGATGCACCTTTTCTATGTGAGAGCTGATGGAGCGAGTTTTTTGATATTTTTTATATTTAAAATTATACTTGTTATTTGCGCAACACAAATATTTATAAAGTTACAACATGTCACTGGCCTGCAAATTGCAAAAAACGTAAAAAAATTTGAATTTCGCGGGCTACATCGAAGCAATCACCTTAATAAAAACAGGAAAGTAGATTATAGGCACCACTATCAATGTCATTATAATGTATCCATGACAATTTCAATAACACGTACACAATTTCTATTACATGTATAAATATTTTCGATATTGTCATGGATACTTTAAAATTACATTAGAAGTGTAAACTTTTTACTGATATTGTTTCGTTTATATTACTGTGACAGCAATGGTTACCCAGTTTTGACACAGTTTGATGGTTAGGTTATTTAGAAAACCATGTTGTACACATATTTTTTGAAAGTACAAGTTTAGATATTTTAGAAAATGTGACCAATGTATATATATTATTGCTCGTGACTGTACTAATAGCTCTCCAAAGGCGCGCCGCGAAAAGCATAATTCTTAAAATAATTAAACTGTTTGTAACTGGAACTGTGACGTTAATTTTTTTCGAATTTTCGGCAAATTAGAGTAGAAAACCGGAAGTCGCCACTGTGCTCTCGCTACCAGCACTTTGAATGATTTTTTTTTCACATAAATTACGTTAGTTTTATGACACAATAATAAATCTAACAAAAATATTAGTTTCGTTTCAAGACGTTCTGGCCAAGCTGTAAATACTTCAGGTACGCTGTAAAAAAAAACTCCTACCTAATAAAGGCCTAGTCTGATCGTGCCTATTCTTTTAAAAAACAGGCAAATGTTCTTATATGTTCAGGTGAAAGAAAAATGTGCTTTTAGAAAAAATAAGAGATTAAAAAAAAACACTACAAGCAACCATTATAATTATGAAAACAAAAAATAGTTTTTTTTTCGAAAGTTAACAAATTGTGTGACCATGATTTTTAAAAATGATATCAATATACAGGGTCGACAGGATATTACGAGTATGTCTCAAGTTACAAGTTCTCAACGTAGGTAACATGCTAGGTAAATGCCCTTTCAAAGCCTTTCAAAGTTACGTTAACCCTATGGATCCTGTTATTTTAATTGCATACCTTCGGGCAGCGGCGTGCCGTGGATTTCAGCACAACGTAGGCAACACACACTGACGAAAAAAAACAATGCAATACAAAACTGCTTATAAAAAAAACACAAAAAAAAAATAGGAATCCCCTAAAAATAACCGACAATTTTTTTTTTATTGATGATCCCTCTCTCGGTCGTCAGTACCTACGGCAGCCACCAGCGCTTGAAATAACTGGCCACGCAAGTCGGAGTTTCGGCGACGAAATTAGACGTTGGTAACTTCGTATTGTGCTTGTAAATCTTTATGAATTTTGAAAATTTGATAAAACGAGTTTTCCCAGATATGGGAACATTGGGAACAAGCTAGATCGATTTTTCGACCCCGCAAACATCCATACAGCAAATTCAAACGAAATTGTTTAGTTTTCGAGAACGCTAAAATATACCTACTTAGAATATAAGACAAATAGGTACTGTGCGTTTAATGTTTAAGGATAAGAACTACATAAGTAAAAGTTTAATATAAGACAGAAAACAAAAATATAAATGCAAGAACTCACCAAACTTGTCATCTAAGCTTATTTATCACAATGTCCATTGTTTATTCAACAAAGATTCGAAGATTTGGACCTATTTCACACGATCCGCTTGTTTTTATAAGATGAATTATCATATTTCCGGGTTATTCTAGCTTCAATCTTATCATTAAACGAATATTTACTGATTTTATCTCCGAACACAGACATGACCACCGGTTTAAGAACATTAAAAACAAAACACTTAACCTCACTTAATTTGAAAGTAAACTTAAACACTCTTGCAAAAACAAACTACTAACTTATTATGTATATTCACACTACGTTAGTTTCAAAAACTTTTTGCGATGTTTTCGTACGACTTGTATTATAAACAAACAATAAGACTTCGAAAATAGTAATAATCTGCCAGGTTACTGACTCCGACAGTACGATTTTGGGTTGCCAAAACACATTTTCTTAATTCCCCAAAAATAAAAGCGAAATTTCAAAGAATTCAAATAGAAAAAAATCCTTGAATAAACAATAAAGTGAAAAAACATGCAGTTTTTATTTACATTTTTAGTTACTTTAACTTTTTTGATAGGTGCAAAAATGACAATATCAACCTGGTTTTTTTACCACTAAAATAAAAGAAAGGGAATTTTCAACAAAATTGCCACACTGGCATTCATTCATACTTTCAGCCAGCCAATAGCACCGGGCTTAGGCCTGGACTAAACGACACGCACACGACGATATAATCTTACATGTATGCAGTTCATATACACGGCCACGCACTAAAACAGCACGTGATTATCAATGGACTTACTACGAATGCAGGCATTCTTACAACGACTGGAGACTGGAGTTGAGAATAACTTCTCGTCAAACGGCGGCTGTGAAAGTTGCTATGAACTTTTTATTAGGAGTTTTAACTTTATTAATGTTTTGTTTTATTTCATTACATAGTTCCAATAAATGTATTTCTTTTATTTGTGCGTTGTTATGATAGGATAGGCAGTGCCTACATGCCTCTATGAACGGCTCGCGCCTGCCTTCGGGAAGGGTTTTACCAGATGCCTACGGTAAAAAACTAGTCAGTATAGACTAGTTATTGCTAGCAGCTTCACCTGTTTTTCCTACTCTTCACTATTCTTTTCTGATTAATTTCGCTACAGGATAGGCTACCAAGATAGGTAAATTTATTATCCGGTACACGTCGAGCTTCATTGTCTCGGCGCTTTTCTGGTGGAAACAGTTTGGTGGGTTTGTCCCAATAAAAAAAATAACGGTTTCATCCGCGTGTGAATTGGACTTTTTGTCCATGATTTTTGTCTATGATTTTGTCTTAAAAACCAAACGGGAGCATGTTCGATCTTTGGAAAATTGGGAGGGATGATATTCTTTTGTTGGCATGGAATAGTTCTGGTCATGAAAAGATGATAATTGGAGATTGTTATTGCAAGAATATCATCTTATAACATTGTAACTGAAGTTTATCCCGGTAACCTACCTCTGAATCAAGATTCATTCAGCTGTATCTGAACGTGCGTAGATGAGTCACAAACATTCATCCATCTAACTGGTAAGTTATATTTAATTATAGTTAGAAGTTGATGTATTCTTCTCCATAGAGATGTACGCTTTGAAATGGACACCTTTACAGTACTACTTTCACAGTTAGGTATTATTATGTCTTGTTACTGAGACTGTGGCAGCTGTGGCACCATAATTTTGTACTAAGTAATTTATTTTTTGAGTATTAAAAAACTGCCTGTAATTTGGCCCACTTGAAAACAAATAATTTTAGATTTTTGAGTATTGCGAAAAATGTATTTGCAAAAAAAATCTTTTTGTAGGGATTTTTTATAATGTGCGCTGTGAACTTTTGTGAACCTATGAAAATGTACACAATAACTCTGATTTAATAATGCTTACAAAAAAAATAATGTTAGTAGTAAAATGTTTTTTTCTTGATTCAATCTTCCGTCAAATTGTGAACATCATTTAAATTAATTTGTGACAATTCGTTGTGTGCGCGATGACAGCGCCCCTAGTGGCCGCAACTATTCAGGACTTGTCATCTGTCAAATCATGTCAACTAGATGATAAGATATCTTTGTGATATTAAATTTCGACTAGTTTTTCAACGAAATTGAAAAAATAGTGTAAAAAGTGAGTGTGTATATTATACCTAGCGATTTTCTTCCTCGTGGAAAATATCGATATTATAATACGCACGGGATTTGAATCGGTTAAGCATAAAATACATTTCCAACCTCAAACTGAGCAAAAAGGGAAAAAATTAGTATTAGCACAGCATGTGAGAGAAGTGGAAGAGCTTAGAACGAACGGGAAAAGTTAAAGTTAAAGTTTTCGTATTAAATTATAAAGAAAGTTATGAAAATAAAGCAACTTGACACATGACAGCCCAGAATTAATTCACATTTCTGCCACGTCGTGCGCTACGATCGATTTGCCGTTCCCCACCACCCACTTCGCACATAGTCAATAAGCTTACGATTTTGTGAATAAGTACAAGACTAAAGTTGAATTTTTGGAGCCTCTCAAAAGACTGTTTTCTCAAGGACTTATGTGGTCAGAATAATAAAGAGACACTACCTAGTAATATATTCAATGATATTATAAATAAAAAGAGGTAGATATCGCACTAGCGCGCACAAAATGTTGAGGAGAATGTAACACAATTGTAGCACCCTTGATTTAGTCGGATTACAACAGCGAGCGAGGTAAAGTGAGTGCGCGGCGTAACAAAAACGCTAAGTTGTGTCTTCAGAAAGTGTAGAAACTATGGTACCAAGAAAAATAAGAGTTGTGGAGTGACATACCATAAGCAAGTCTATTAAAAATATATCAATTTTGTATTTTTTTTAAGAGTTATTCCTCATTTTCAAATACATTTCGTATTATTGACGTAATGGTTCGAAAAGGATAGATAATAGGATGGCAATCTGCTGCGTGACAGAGACAAATAGCATCCGTCATAAGTCGGGTCATAGATTATTCAAACAGAAGCGAAATGGTAGGCACAATTATAGCGTTGCGCTTTAAATTTTTTATGATTAATGTTATATAGAATGAGGTTAGTTATAGTTACAAATTTATAGTTATAGTTATAAAGTTATAGTCATAAATAGAATTCAATTTTATTTAAAACATCATTCATTACCAACTCAGTACCAATATAAGAAATCTACTTATTCTCACAGGCGCTTGTGTTGAAGTATTTATTAATTATTAAAATCCTACACATTTATTTCATTTTTATGAAAGTCGCCAATGTAACTAACAGCTATTACGTATTCGACTAAACTATAAATATAAATAAACTGTCTTCAGAAATTTGATACAAATATTTGACAGTATTTAAAATATAATATATATATTGTAAAAAGATAAATTTTCCTTCGCAGTACTTAGTAGCTGTACATTGGTAATCGGCATAAAAATAATAAATAATTATACCAAGCGCGCACCCCACGCGCTTGCCTATTTGTTATATTCAATGTCTCTTCTGTGGTGAATCGACAAACTCTATGATACTCTAGTGTAGTGTGGACTATACTTCAAGCGCAACACACTAAAACTAGCTATCTCTTTCTATCTTATACGTTCCGTATTATCTATCGCTGTCGTAGTTTTAAATTACTAAAGACATTTAAGTTAGTACTTATAATAACAACGCAACGAAATCTGAACGCCATTTAGTATGAACATGGCGTATCTTTCTTTATAATATCATTGAATATATTATTATTTAATACACTAAACGTATCCCTTCACACACTTCTTATTATTTATTTTATTTTGCTATATCATTATTATTATTTTCTTTTTTTTCTTCGCCTACCCTCGTCCGTGTGTCATTGCGTGGTGCCAACTGAAAACCAGCGCTGGGTGTCTTTCGCCCTGCAAATGCTGAGTTGGTAACCCTTTTGGTGTGGACATGCTCAGCAAAATTCTTATTGTATTTTCAATTTATTTTTTTTGTTGTGTTTATATCAAATAAATACTTTTCTATTATATTCTATACCTTTATCTTTGTAAAATCATTGAATGAGTCCTCCCACACTAAGCGTAGCAGAAAGGACTTTCAGCCTTTTACTGGCTAAAATCCACGGTGATCCTTCAATATTCCTTTACGTTCCAGGGTCACGGTGACCTGTTTCTTTAGCCAGGCCTGCCATTTCCTTGCAAGATTTTGGTATGAAGCTTGGTCTGCATTATCTTTTCAAAATACACTTCTACACTTCGTTAACATCCATTCAACAATAGACTCCTTCTTTGATAATTTTAAAGGAAGAAGATGATGACACTGAGAAATACTCGTATTTCTGACGACACAACACAAAACAGTGTGTTCCAGGGTCAATCTTCAATGTTGAGGCATGTGTTGAGGATAATGACGCGCGATACTTTTACTACTAGTACTAGTGGATGGTTGCACCAGTAGTAAAAGTATCGCGCGTCATTATCCTCAACACATGCCTCAAAATTGAAGATTGACCCTCCAGCATTATGTGTAAGAGCGCGTATTCTGAAAGTTGGCAACGTCGCAAATGGCTGTCAAATATTTACAAGTTTTAATTAATTTTACAATTGTACTGTATCAAAATAAGGAATATGGCTGACCGAATACATAGTTTTAGACGTAAAAAAAAGCATTTGGAAACATTCCAAATGCCTTTTATACACACGAAACGGTTACAACATCAAATTCAGTGTTTTAATTGCATTCCTTTAACAGTTTTCTAGTGCACTACAGAGCCATATTTCTTATTTCCATACAGTAACATTGCCAAATTAATTAATACTTGTAAATATTTGACAGCTATAGCGACGTTGTGTAGGTATGTTGCAGTTAACGGAATGATAATTATTATTGTGAAGGGAATAATAATGCAATGGAGTGTGGCTTACCCCCTTTTAACGAACTTTCAAACTGTAAGACCTATAATAGGCTGAAACATACGGGTCAGTACTACAGCAGAACATAATATTATTGTTGTCACTGGAACAATTTTTTTTTAACCTTGGGGCTTGGTTATTAAAAAAAAAAGGTTGGCATGACATATTTCTAACTTATTCTTGTTTTCGAAACCATTAATTTATAAGTATCGGTCTCGGTACTCCACCCAGGTGTATTTTTAACATGTGATTCCGGAACGTAAAAGGTTACTGGAGGACACCGTGGATTTTAGCAAGTACAAGTTTGATAGTCCCTCCCGTCCGGATTGGAGGACTCATTTGATAATTTTACCACTTTTTGGTAAGTAGGTAAGTAATCTACTTTTGGAAAGTTTGCGAAATAACAAAACGTAACTTGACAACTGAAAAAAAATAAATTGGGTCATAATACTTTCATCGTTCTTAATTAAATCTTTTCGTCACTTTCCTTTTTTGTTTTCTTTCTCAACAAACAAAATAATAACACAACAACAAAATCTTCCATCTTACACACATTTAATAAATTCAAGATCGCAACATTATCTCCGCAACTAATGACCCGTATGTGTTCACACGCTGAATGCATTTCTCAACTTATTGCAAGATAGGTTAGTTTCCTCTCAGTAGCGGCCAAGCCTTGTACCTTGGCTGACGCGACATACATACCTTTGCCTTAAAAAAAAAGTTTCGAAACAGTGGTTTCAGTGGGTGTGTGGGATAATTGCATGTGAGTTTGAATGTTGTTCTTTTTTAGAATATAAGAAAAAGTGGTTATTTTTTTTTTTTAAATGACGTTTTGTTTAATTTTTTTTTATTGCTTGAATTTGGAATTAAAATTTTCGAATTTTGTAATGTGAAAGCTTTTTGTCTAGTCTTTGTTTCGATGCGATGAATTAGTTATTGGTTAGTTTCATGCTACGGATTTGTAATTAAAAAAAAAAAGTTTAATGAAAGTTTTTAGAAAAAAAAACATTTTTGAAGTTGCGGTAATTTTCTTAATTAAAATGATTCCAAATCATTATTTTGTTAGCTACCGTCTGATGAAACTGTTAATTTAATAATTATGCCATAATAACTAAATAAAGTCTGCAACTGAAATAACAATCAATTTTATTATAATACATACGTACGAGCAGAAATACTTACGATTTTATTCCATAAACTTAATTAAGACCACAAACCTGTGGCTCTAGTGAAAAAGGGTCTAAGTCTAAAAATGCAACTTTACAGGAGACGCAAAAAACGCCCCGCGCGCACCAAATTACATGTTTAAGTACGTGTGGCATTTAAACAGCTGTCAAATTAAATATATGTGATATGTTATATAGGTAAAAAATGTATGTTCTTTCTTATTCTAGTATTATTTTTTACATAAACTGAATAGTTTTCAAAATAGCGACTTATACTTAACACAAAATGAACTACACAAGGGTATAAAAGAAGTTAGATCCCTTTTCTCATACACAAAAAGTTAATTCACAAAAGTGAAAAAGGATACGCATTTGGAGTTATTTGTATGATAACTAAGAAATTAAATCAGATAATTAGTGTTGGAATAGCCAAAATAAATGAACTGAATGTGTACTTTTTATCGACATGATAAAATTTTGAAAAATAGCAAAAATAAATAACTTGTATCTTTTTTCACATAGTTATTAGACGTAACATAAGGCGCATGTTGACTTACGTGAACCTTTTGTGTAAGTTATATCTATCTTTAAACCAAAATAAAACCAAAAAATATGTAGTTTTGTGGTGTTTATTTTTTTATTAAAGTGAAGAAAAGTATTTTAAGAAGTACCTATGACAGTTATTTTTAAATCATAAAAACAATTAAAAAACAAATGAAAAGTACAAATCGAGTCCCACAGAACCTTGAAAGTGATTCAAATCTTGTTCGATATCAAGAAATGTCTATAGCACAGTTTTTTTATAAGTCAGGACAAATCAACTGCAGTTGAAACCTGGGAAAGTGATCCAGAAAACCTTATTTTAATTTCACTTCTACCGATAATAAACTCCAGTTTTAAAATAAATATGCAGTTAGTAAAAAAGTATTGAAGAAGTTAATTAAGTATTATGACGCAGTTTTTTTAATCAGGAAAACAATTCAAAAATAAAAAAATAATCAAATAAATCAAGTCTAACAGAAACCTTAAAAATGATCCAGAAAACCTTATTCGATGTCGTCGTTGCTGTCGTTTAGAAGAGGATGTTGATCTTTTATATTATCATCGTCAATGAAAAGGTTGTTATAAAAAGATCGAACACTGGGGTTTATTAGCGGAAGAAGAGAAATCAAATCTCTCTTTTTCTCATTTGAATTAGCTAGGCCCATCGTATGACCTAGGAATACATTACCGTTTCAAACAGAGGGAGTGGTGATTTTCCTCTTTCCCTCTGCAAATTAACAATGTTCCATTCTTCCTCATCACACAACTTACAATGAAATTCTCCTTTTTTATATTTCTTTTGTCTTTAACTCGTCTGTCGTAGACTTCTAAGCTCCAGTAATAATTTAAAATAATTCTACAAGGTCCTAGTCTTTTAACTTTAAATTTCTCTTCTTTTTTATAGTTTCTGTATCTCTTCTTTCTGTTACTTTTCCTAGGATTACGTTTCCGGTCTTGTTAAGTACCTTTTTATATCCCAAAATGACTTATTATTGCTCGTATCTAAATCTGACTGTGGAATAATGACATCGCCTTTTACGTTTTTGTAAAAGTGAACAATCTGAGTTACTTGTGTCAGATTATTTGGAATGAAATCGTCACTACTTTCTGTGGGATAATGCAAATTGGGTTATGATAGCGTATCAGTGAACATAGAAATAATATCAAGATATAAGACAAAAGTTTCATCAGAATCAGTGAATGTATCGACATCATTATCAGGCTCTGCGAAAAGGTTTTTGAAACTTCCAGGTATTGGAGAAAATATTTAAGAGTTTCCCTGCTTTGGTGAGTTATTTTTTAAACATTCAAGCCTTGGATAATAACTGTTTGAACATCCTGATCTTGGAGAATGATCCCTAGAATGTGTAGCCTTTGGAGAATAGTTTCGGAAGATATAAGCACAGGTATAGATTCGCCATCAATCCAATCTACTTCATCCATCATTGCCATATCTTTGGAAACAAGACCCATCAAACAATTAATGCGACCACGACCAGCCATTCTAAAACAATAGATATATTTGACTGGCCTGTTGGTCTAGTGGTAAGTGACCCCGACTGCTTTGCGGAGGTCGTGAATTGGATTCCCACTCAGGACAAATGTTTGTGTGATGAGCACTATCATTTTTTCTGTGTCTGGGTGTAATTTATCCATAATATGTATGTATTTAGAAATATATAAGTATGTTTATCAGTTGTCTAGTACCCATAACACAAGCTCTGCTTAGCTTGGGACTAGATGGCGTTGTGTGATAGTTGTGGAATATTATTATTATGTATTATATTATTTATTAAAACATTACATCAGGGAATCGCGATATGAAAGTTAAGTAGGTAAGTCGAAATAGAAGTATAAAATGTGCTAATTTGACAATTTTACGTATCTATATAATTATACTATAAAGTGTAGTTAAATATATATGTGAGGTTGATATCTGGTGGTTGTTTATTATAACTACTGTTATTGTAGTGTTTTTGTGTGAAGAATTAACTAACATACGTACAAAAACAAAAAAAAAACAATGTCTCCTCTTCATAATAAGTTACGCAATGGAGTTTAAAATAAAAACTCGGTGTAATTGGGTACATTTGGACAAAAATCTAAATAACAATACGTACACTCAAAAATAATTTGCTAAAATATGTGAAAAAGGGTACAACTTACCAGTGCAATTACTGATTTTTTGCAGTGCGTCGACACAAGTTCCCTTCAATAGAGTGCTTGGACCACCGAAAGAGTGCGAGCGCTACGCACTTTCCACCCACCAGCACCATAACCCGTATCGGCCAGTTGTATCTTTTCTCACGAAAAATAGCAGCGAAATATTGGTATTATTTTAGTTATGTCAAATTGCATTTTTAATATAAATATTTCATACGTGAAAACTGATACCAAAAAACTTATTCTGGATTTTTGTCTTTTATTTTGGTGAAAACGGATTTATGTCAAGTGATATCGTTACTCACATAACAATTTTTAAGGAATTAATGTACTTGTGCCGGTATTCACTAAACAAATTGAAGCTCTGACAATACATGTTTATTTAGATCAAAAGACACAAAATAAAAATAAACATAGTTTTGTGTAAAGAAATTAAAGTGCACTTATACCCCGCTTTTGTAATATTTTTAGTGTTAGTTAACCCCCTTTGCACATTGCTAACTTCCTTATTTTTAAAGATAGGCAAGATCTGTTTTCACGAATGGATAGATCATTTTTTTCTGAACATTTTAGTGTACTTAACTCATTTTCGACAAAATCGGACTTAAACCCTTTTTCACTAGAGGCACAGAAACAATCATTAGTGTTATAAAAACTCCTGACACATTTTTGTCACTGAAAACGCACTGGCATACTTTCTTTTGCCGCCACATTGTTTACATGGTAATCTGTGGTTGGAAGTTTGCCGCAAATTATTTTCAAAATTACTGTCGTAAAACGCAATAACCATGAAAATAACCATAAAAATATTACAATGAGTGATTCAAATATCAATAAAACAATTCTCGATGAAGATCTTTTGTCGTTGAAGTGCCAGAGATAATGTAGCCCAAAACTATATAACTGTATTTTATTTCAAAACAAAATGATACTCGTAATTAAAATGCGATGTCTTTTACAATAATATTTTAAAAGTCACACCAACTCAGCCCATTAAGGCCTTTGTCTAAATGTGATCTAGATTTAAATTGGACACAGAAACGAAATATTTATAGTAACCTTTAGAGAAATCTCACCCTCTTTATTATTGACATCACTAACAAAACGGGTGAATTTCTCTGAAGTTTAGCCTTTCCATAATCCTTCGAGGATTTATCATCATTATCTCCCGTCCTTGGATTCTCGCACGATAAAGAAAGAAAACAGAAGTACCTAATTCAAAGGTTCATCATAAAAAAACAAAATTACTAGTACCTAGTATAGTAAGGTCCCGGTCAAGGTAGGTAACTCTATGCTGTTCTTATATGTTCTAAAAATACCTAAAGCACTTACGTTTCTTATGCAAGTGCTTATGAAACTTGTCTTTCATTGAGAAATGGTTGCCAACGGTTTAGAAGACATCTTGTCTGAGTAGTTTAGGTTTTAATTTGTTTAAACTATGATTAGTTTGACAAACAATGTCAAGTTAGACTAAACTGAGAATGGGATTATCTTGGGACCTTTTTAATACCTAGATAATGTTTAAAACATGCTTTATTTAAACAATAATCATAATAATGTTTATGTGTTTGCAAAAGGCACCCATGATACAGGAGAAATTCTTAGTGTGGGGCAATGATTTCAATTGTGTATAACAAAGTATTTTATTTTGATCGTAGTTCTCGATCTAAAAATACATGAAATCCGATTTTTACTGTGCGATTTTTATAAAAGTTTGTTATAACAATAATTCGTTGTTACAATACATTGATGCAAGTACCTATCATCTGCTTCACCTTTCTCAACTAAACAGCAATCATCTGAAAATAATAATATTAACAAAATAGTAGCGAATTAGTGATAGGTAATAAATAAAAAATACCGTTTTGCAAATTAATTGTCAATAATGTACGGGTTGTAAGTATTTAACTCCGTACAATATTAATGTTTTTGAAAATTAATTTGCATAAAGATTTTTTGCGGACTTTTCAAGTGACAGTCGAGATATTGTTGACGTTTTTGTTCTTAAAGTGATCGCGTACCTAGTAATGGATGTCAATTATTATTTTAAAATCTACAAATTTCTTCTTTGACAACGCAACAAAATGTTTTTGAATGACCAAACTCCGTAGTATCGGGACTGGCTCAGTGTGACGAAGGTCGTAATACGAGTCAAAATCTTGTAATTCCAATGAATATTATACAAAAACCAACTTTTTCTACGAGGAGGGCAAAAACTTTAGTACACTGTGCTGTAGTTTTTGTTCGACATGGGGTCGTGAACTTGTGACTTGCGCGTGGTACGACTAGTACTTACGAGTATATACTAACATTTCTACCTCTCTGTATATACTTCCCTAATCATCACCTTCCTCCTCTAGAGGGCCAAAGCCTGCCGGGGTCGCGGGACTTATCTCATAACCGTGACCCCGTAACATAAAGGGCTATTAATTAAAGGACACCGTGGATTTTAGTCAGTACAAGTCTGACAGTCCCTTCCCCTGCCCGGGGTGGGAGGACTCATGTGATGATTTTACCACGTTAAAAAAAAAATCATCACCTTCCTAGCCCTTTTCCGACTGTGTCGGATTAGGTTGCAGCTGAATTTTATTACTGGACATGGAGCGTCTGCTTATCTGATCTCCACAACCCAGTAATTCTACAATATCCCTTAGTAAGACTGATTGGTAGTCAGAATACTCAGAATTCGAGCTTCTAACGACTGTCAAAGATCTATCTATCGCCTCATCTACTCGTAGTTTAAAAATATTGTCTTTTTGACGTGTAATTGAGTTTTCCAAAACCAATTTGCTAAATAAAGATGGATGGATATCATTTTCATTTATAAATGACAGCCGGGACCAAAGGCTTATCACACTTTCCGAGTCACGTAGGAAACTTTGTACCATTGTATGGTGACCCATCTACAGACTGACCTTGTAATGAGCTAATTAACCTTGAAGGTGGGCTCGTGTCGATTATTATTTGGCACGAATTTATGAGCGGCCCATCCGCTAACGTTCATTCCTGTCAGAATCTACAATCCTTACGGAATGAACGCCAGTGGATTTGCAAGAGCGAGAAAGAATGACGGTATTAAAACCCCGCCACCCCTCCAGTCGCGAAGGACGATTTACATAAACGTGTGTTTGGTCACTGAAAGATTGTTTTTCAAGACGTGTTGTGATTCAGTCGAAAAAAACGTAGGATTGTGGTTTAATAAGTGGCTTCAACGGTTTTATTTTATCCTGTCGCTTTTCTGTACAGTTTGCACAACAGAGGCCTCACCACGAGCTCTTAAAGGCTGTGGGAAAGAGATGGCGCTAGACGACTTGTATAGCTCTGTCTTTTTCCCACAGCCTAAACTGGATCGCGTTAAGAGTTCATGGTAAGCCACTTGGACAAGTCAGAAGGAATGAACGTTAGTGGATGACCCGCTAATTGTTTATATGTAGAAAACTAGCTGACACGGCAAACTTAGTATTGCCTCAAAATTTGATTTCTGAACGACGACGCGACGGGAGGAAATCAAATATGTTGTGGAAATCAGATAGCCAATCGCTTCATGTCAAATCAATATGGCATAACTAGGCATATAATGACTAACGGTACATCATAATCTCATACGTGATTTATTAGACACAAGATCTAATAACCTACAACTTTATTTTTCTTATCTTATCTCAATTCTAAGAATGCACGATAACAATCATTTCGTCTATTCGATGACTGATGATACAGTCAGCAAATTAATCAGTCAGTGACGTAGTTACTAATGCAAACTGATGTAGTTGGCACGTCTATTTCAATAGATTACTTCATGCATATTATGGTTACTTGTTAGGTGGAACAATAACATGTACCTATATGTGACTGTTAAAGCTCGGTATAGTGGTCAATCTAATGTTTTACTAGTAAATCTTACTGGTAAATTATAATCATAATGTGAAAAAGTTCAAAGTTCGAAATCCGACGTCAAAGAGAGCCCCGAGATTCGTTTTAAACTCTTCAGACAGAAATTATATGAGCCCTACCCTGTGGAGCTCTTTCGACATTACAACGAAATTATCACTAAACGTTTGGATTTTGCCGTCAGCATTTGTAAAATTATGTTTTACTGGATAATCTAAGAATTTACCGTAGTTTTGGTTTTTCCAGTAACATAATTTACTTTTGTAGTAATACATTGAAGCGACAGACGTGGTATATGACGCATATAAGTTATGTAATTTAGTATAATTATCATGTCAATTTGTTCAATGTTCACGGGGCGTTTAGCGCAGTGGGTGATGGCATTTACACGGGTAGATTTCTCGATCGATTTTCCCAGGTGACACCAGTGTCACCAATAGTGAGGCTTACCAGCACTATTGAGATCACCCAACCGTCAATTCAAGTTACAGGTAGCCTGTGGTGCCGTTGCGGTAACGGTGGGTTTCACCCATGCCAAAATGCCCAAATGCCTCTTGGCGGTTTATTGTTGCGCTGCCATTTTTTTTGCTTCCATTTCACCGGCTTGGCACCGGTGCCGTGCCGGTGCCGGCGCCGGGCCGGGTAATGGAAAAACGCCCTATCGATCGCGGTTTCGTTTTCGGAACGGAACAAATAATTATCTGTATGATCTACATGCATTTGTTTTCGGGTCTGGGTGTTTGTGTAGATATTGAGTTTATTTTTATAAACGCACCCACTATACAGGAGAAATTCCTAGAGTGGAACAACAAAATAAATAGCATTGCAGTTCAGATGTCAAAACTAAAGATTTATTTCCAATTTTTTTTTTATAAAATAGGTACAGTGTGTTCAATTTCAATAAAAATAAAAAATTGTAATACAATTTACAATCGACATTTGATTGAAGCAGTATCCATAAAGTCGTATTGCTTATTATTGCTTAACGTCTTCCACCAAAATCTGACCTCGTTATTTTTCTCATCCGTAATGCAGAACAATGAAAGACAAGGTCGTCCATTTTATTGTCTAAAACCATCATTTCTTAAATTTTGTAACTCGTCTTTTACTCGTGATTTGAGGTTACGATTATGTTGATAAGTTAGCGGTAGCGGTCTCGGTAGCGAGGAGCGGATTAACTCCTTCACGAGGTTGCGCACGCCTTGTTTTTGCTAGGTAATTGACACTGTCAATCAATTGGACCTTTCAAAACGCCATTGATTACCTCATGAATTTTGTATACTAATAGCACTCTGTGACGTCACTTTGCTAACTCAAAAACTTAGAACTATTCAAATTTATAAATTAAAATCATTTATAAATTTAGATTTAAACATTATTTTGATGAAAAATTTGGTACCTTATTCAGCCTAAAATAAAGAACTTCAAGATATAAGTGATTTATTTAAATCGCTATCGCTCGACAGCGTGGCCGCAGTGTTAAACTTGGCCTGAGAAATAATTATATTACTTGCACTATACTTAACAAAGCAGTTTTGAAATACAAAAAGTTCAAGTTACGAGTACGTAATTTAAATAAAAAGATAAGAGATTTAATGTTTCATTTTGATTTATTATTTTGTATTGATCAACTTTTGAAAGTGTTGGTCTAGTTTACATTCAAAGTCTACATTCAAATCCATTCTGTAGTATCAAACATCCATTACATCCTCACAAATTTTTAGTTAAATATACTGGAATTGTTATTTGTAGAACTATTTGTATTTGTTTTATTTTTTTTGTAGAAAAAATAAAGAAAAGTAAGGCCGTATTCCCACTGGCGTTTTACAAGTGTTCGTAAAACGCCAGTGGGATAGCGGCCTTAGACTTTTAGTCGTAGAATTTTGTGCAAATAGATTTTTTTTTCTTATCATCCCAAATTAAAATAGGAAAAATCCGCCATGCAAAATCAAAACAGATTAAAAAACTTACTCGACCAAAGACAATACTTTATCCCCCCCTCCTACCATAGACCACAAGGGCAAACCTCAATGCCAAAACGACACACGCAGTCAAGGCTAAGAATCTATTGCCTCATGCCATAGACAACATTTAGCTAATATAGCCTACGCTATGGGTCAATACGGACCCGCTGGTTTCGAAAGACGTCTCGTATCGTATGATGCTGATGTTGAAAAGTTTTAGACGGTATTAAAATTGAAAGTTACGGATTTAGGCCTTGGCAAGATCTTCCTAGGTCTTGATACGAGATTGGGGCGATTGGGAAAGAAATTTTTAGGTTTTAATACGAGATTGGGGCGATTCGGAAAGATATAATATATGTATAATTATGTGTGTTCTTTTGGCGATTGTATGTTTAGAAAACAAGATGGTGGTTTTAGTTCTGTTTTTGAATTTGCACATAAATATGATTATACATGAAGTTTCAAGGATTGACAAAATGACAAGCACTACTAGTATTTAATGATTCCTACTTTCACGAAATCTTATAGGTACCTACTTATGGACTAATTAAAAATGTGTAGAAAGGTACTATTATGTATTTATAGTTAGGTACATTTTGCATTAAAATGTAATATGTATCTAACTATAAAATGCTACCTATTGCATTTTAAATATATTCTAAATATAATACTTAATAATACCTATCAAGATCAACTGAAAAAGTAAGTCAATTTTTAGTACAAATAAAAATCATGTGTAGCTATGTTTGCACTAGGGTATCGAACCGGGATATCCCGGTCCCGAAAATCCCGGGATTTCCCGGTTCTTGAAGTATATTTTAAAACCCGGGGCATGCGACTGAGAACCGGGAAATTCGGGATTTTCGGGACTCAGAAAAACAGTATAAATAATTTGTTTAAACTTGTTAATTCTTTTATAGAACAAAAGAATCAAATTGGATGTAAGGTATTTATTCACTTCGCCGTTAAATACGGAATAACATGTTCAGATACAAGTGTGGTTGACAGAGAAGAAAAGTTGATAATGTAGTACTGGTTATATCTCGAAAGCCTTTGACAGGGTCTCAAGACAAAAAGCTTCCTTGCTTTTGGTATCTCAATTTTTGTAGCTGGATATCAGACTTTCTTAGTGAACGATCAATCAGAGTTGTCGTTGATGACTGATCCTTTGAGCTTTTGGTTATTGACTCTGGAGTTCAACAGTTATCTGTTTTCTTTGCAACTCTTATTTTGCTGCACATTTCTTACCCACTTCAGCCTGGTATTGTTGGATAGGTAGATAACAGTACTGTTACAGTGACATACTTGCCCACTGCAAAATCCAGTGGGGATGAAGTTCATTGCTTCAGAGAGACCATGGTAGAGCAAACAGATTTGATACTTAGTATCCCATAAAAGAGAGAAGTTTCTTGTTCGCTCACACAAGAAACTTCTCTCTTTTAACGCCACCAACATACAGGCGTATATTTCCTTAGTGAAGTAGGAGTAAATCAAAACTACATCTTTTATAGAGTAATTTGGACCAACTCCTATTTTTCCTGTTTCTGTAACTGATGACCTTGAGCTTTTGGGCATGGAACTGACATCCAGTGTCAACTTTGACGTGGGCATCCTAAATAGAGTGAAGCGATACCTTACACCTGGATATGTGCAAGCCCATTTCTGCATTGATTGCGTCGTAATAGCCCGCGAAATTCAAAGTTTCTTATGTTTTTTCTAACGGAGTATTGCAGCAACCTTACTCAACTTAATCATTGGGATGGCTCAGATAAATACAACTTACTGCACTAGACCCAGTGGAATGCAGAGCACCTTAGACTAATTGGCAACGTGAAACTGGTGGATGGTTACTCTACAGCTTAGCTCATCTCATCGACGCAAGCTTAAGGAATAATAATAATGTAAAGATGTACATTATAGCACGATACATCTCATTACATCTTTCCTTAGAAATCGTCAGGAGACCACACACTGCAGCAATAATGTATATTTTTACATCTTCGAATCTAAGGTACTGAGCGATACGAAAATATACATTTATATTTCGATACATCTATACATCTCAATACATTTCCGTATATCTCTCTTCGAAAAGGATGTTATGAAATGTAGGGAAATATACATTACATTACCTGTTGTGTGTGTGATACATCAAGATAATTTAAAGCTATACATCCCGGGATGTAATGTACATTAATATACATTATAGCTGCTGTGTGTGACGCCCTCCCTCTTTTCGTTTTTTTTATTGGGTTCGCTCGTGCTAAGATGTGACCTAAAATAGGTCGAACTCATGAATTCTACAACCTCTTTCCACCGGCCTACTTGCATTAGGTACATCTAATGTCCAGTATTGGACATCTAGATGAACTGCAAGTTTCCATAGTTAGTACAGTTAGAGTGAATAGATTTGCCACCTCTGAATAGAAAAGAGGCTAGAGCAAACCCATGTCCATGAGGCCGTCGAATAAGTTGGTTGTATGATTTTAATCAGAATAAATACTGTACCATAAAATTATCTTATTATTTTCATTGTTTTCTAATGCCATGGAAAAAATGCATTTTTGTGCCGATATCCCGAAAATCCCGGGATTTGCCGGTTCCTTGGACGCCTGTCCCGAAAATCCCGGGACTTCCAACAAGGATCGGTTCTCGATTCCCTAGTTTGCACAAGCTAATCTCCGAAACCAGTTAAAGGTGTCGCTATTTTTTATAATTACACCCGAGTGAAGCCAGGTCAGATCACTTGTTTCAATATAAAAATGAATGAATAGAAATAAGAAATATTTAGCTAACGTTAGCCATTTTACGAGTAGGTACTACCTATCTCAATAATTTTATTAAACATCGTAAAAAAATATGCTAAACGCGCAAATGTTTTGTTATGAAATCAAGTTCGTTCACAGACCTACATTATTCTTCAAGGTCAAAGATGTTTACCAACAATACTTATATTACGAAACCAGTACTTATGCATTTTAACTAAATCTAAAAATAGATATTTCATCATCAAAATCAGCCTATAATGTTCCCACTACTGGGACACAGGCCTCCTCTCTGTGAGAGGGAGTGGCTCTGGAATCCATCACGCAGGCCTAAATGCACATTGGTAGATATTCATTGGTATGTCGTCGAATTGTAGTTTCTAGGACATGCTGGTTTCCTCACGAGGTTTTCCTTTACCGTTTTTTAGAGCAGTGGTCAAGAAAGAATTTACTCAGTAACTGTACCTGGCAGGGTTCGAACCCATAGCCAATTAAACAAATCGTAAGTCGAGGTAGTTACCACTGGGCTGCCGCTGCTCTCAACTAACTAGATCATAATATAACTCTATATTAAGATTGGCAATACTTCCTTGACAAGACCACAGACCACGAAATCATAAGATACAATTGCTTCAGTCCTTTCACAAGTGTCACAACATAAAAGTGATTTTTATTTTATTTTTGTTAAAGTCGCTTTTGAATTGCTTCCAACGATGAGCCTGACTTTACATAAAGCTGCTGTTGTGTTGTCGCTATCTGACAGTAATAGAAAATAACTGTGAAAGTATAGTTCGTGTTCACGCAAAACGCTGAGTGCAAGTGACTTGACTGTCATAGGAATTGTCAGAATTCGACACGGAACTTACAAGCAATCAGTTTAGGTGATTTATTTTTCAAAAAAACTAATAACAAGATAACAACATAACATCTACTAATGTTATAGATAGATTTAAATTCATTCTCCGGGACACGTCGAGCTTCATTGCCCCTGCGCGGGCGCCGGTGCTTTTCTGGTGGGTGGTTGCCACTGTTGATAGAGCTTTCAGGAGTTGCAGTAGTTTGGGAATAGAGAGGTAGATTTGTCCAAAAAAAAAGATAATGTTAAGAGATGGATGGATTTTACTCAGATCTTGATGAAATCTTATTTAGGTATCTTGAGAATTGTAGGTTGGGATAATACTCGTACAACCTAAACATTCCCGTGGAATAATTTTCGAGTTACTCTTTCAAAGGCGCTGGCAAAAGCTAGTGTTTTAACACAACTTTGAAAGTCACACAAAGTTCAGTTCGCGCTTAACATAAAACGTTTTGCGAGTTTTACATTCTCAAATCAATTTAGTTAACAATGATTTTATCCCTATTAGTACTGGAAAAATCATGAATACAAACATTTAAATTCAATACATCTTTGCTGGCACAAACAATTATGCAATTTTTTTTATTTCCCTTTCTCATTAAACCAAGAATATCACTCAGAACTACCAACATTACCATACTTGCTTGACAATAAGTTGCCAACCTAGCAGTATAGCAGTCCTCTGAGAGGAGTCTACAAGTCCCCATGCTCTATGGGCTAAACTGTTCCGTTGCACTCTGCGAAAGAACAGTTAGGTGCATTTACCTCGCTGCATTGAATACCAGCCTAACTAGCTGACTGACTTGCGCACGCGACTATTTTCGTACGCGAAAAAGTCGGGTAATTGTGATAAATGATCCATATTTTTCATTCAGACTGTTTTGCAACTAGTATTTTGAGGTTTCATTAAAACATTAATTGGGTGTGATGTTTTTTTTTTATGTTGCCTGTGCTCTTGACTCTAGTCTAGGTATGAAGTGACAGAGACAAAGTCTATGATGGAGCGAGCATACCCAGAAGAAGTCTGTTCACTCTAAGGGACTTTCACATGGCGCGATGCGATTCGTGCGATATCGAGTCGATTGCCGATTTTAGTCGCACGTATTTAATAATGGAGTAATGCGATGCAATTCGACCGTGCACTTCAAAAATCCACCTTACTACTACGACATAGGCGCTGCAAACCAAAGAAAAAAAATATCGCCAGTGACGAGTAGTTGCGCAATCGATTTTCGAACAGAGAATCGTGTCTTATTGTGCATTGTCATTAGCACGTGCACGCAATTCGATATCGAGCAGATCTGTGAGCGATATCGTCAATCTGTGCGACTCCATTAGCAAACATTAGCGATTGTCTATACATTTTCTTCGGCCGGACGCTTGTGTGATATCTGACCGATATTATTAGATAATCTATGCAATTCTATATCGCGTCGCGCTATGGGTAAAGTTCCTAACTTTGAAGAGAATGGGGTTGTATGCGTTCGGAAACAGTAATTTTTACTTAAAATTTAAAATTAAAACTAATGGTGTTACAAAATAGCAAAATTAATGAGAGTTTTTAGTCCCACATGTTCTTCTGATTCTGTTGTTTAAACCAAAGATCTGTTATGTAAATAAGACCTATTATGTATCATCTATATTCATTGAACACATTGTTTACCTACATATAGTAGGTACCTACAACCGTGTGCAAGTATTTTTCCGTGTCTAAGCAAAAAAAATTATGATCAAGAATTTACTTTTTTAAATAAGTATTATGAAACTAAGTCGCTGTCTGTAATTGTATAATATTCTTTATTGTGGTTTTCGTCATAAGTATTTTTTTCGGAAAATTCACCGGTGAAAAATTTGAACGTGAGGAAAGCGGCGGCGGCGGGGCGGCGCGGCGGTATCAGCCGTTAAAAAAAGGAACGGGATTGATATTGAACATTAAAGCGCATTTCACACAGAGAGCGGGCGCGGGTCGGGCGCGGGTCGGGCGCGTTTCGGTGTACGGGCACGACCCGCCCCGCGCCCGACCCGCGCACGCTTTCAGTGTGAAGTCTTCCATTTGAATACAAAGAACTAGACCCGCCGTACTCCCGCCCCGACCCGCGCCCGACCCGCGCCCGCTCTCTGTGTGAAATGCGCTTTATATTGCCTAGGCTGTAACTATGTTGTACCTACACTGCAGTGCAATTTGTGCTCTATTTTTTTATTAGGATTTTCCCACCACAATATTACCAAGCCACTGCAACTTCTGAAAGCCAGAATCAACAGTGGCAACCACCAGAAAAGCGCCGAGACATTGAAGCTCAACGTGTCCCGGAGAATGAATTTACCTGTCTTGGATCCTGCAACGTAATTAACCAAAAGAGAATAATGGAGGAGTAGGAAAAATACGTCTCCACTTTGTGCTCTAGGAAAGATTTCTACTTATTGAATTATCACTTGCTTAGATCAAAGCGGAACTTGGCAGTTTGCCAATAAAATCATCAGAATAACAACTGACAATGTCTAGAATCAAGTCTTGAGTAAATATGGAGGCAGATAATTTTTAAAAGATTTATATGCCACGAATCAAGTGCTTAGATTCATTGTCTCGGCGCTTTGAATTAACACTGTTGATTCTGGCTTTCTGGAGTTAGTGGTTTGAGAATACCTAGTATATGGGTTTGTCCCAATTTAATTTATTTATTTATTTATTTATTTATTTGTCATCAGGCAACGAAGGCCCATAGATAAAGTACACAAACATAATCTTATAAGTAATAATAAACTAATACATAAGTATGCAATACAATAAGTGTTAGTAAATAAAACTTAAAACTATATTAGTAACACTTCACTAGCACTGCACTGACTTTGTGCCGTCGTGTGGAATAGGTCCGCGGAAGCGACGGAACACCACGTTCTGGGGCCAAAAGCTTTCTTCTAACACCAGGTTGAGGTAGCACGTCGGAATGCGCACTACAAACGCCTTGAAATTGACGTTGCGGTGCGACTCCAACAGGTGCACCCTTGCCGTGTAGTTCAACTTTCGGCGCACGTACTCAACGATGTCCTCTGCCTCAGTGGTGTAGTGGAGGCGCGAGATGTACACCGGAGTGTTCGGTTTCGCTGCTCGTAGCTTAACGTTGGGCTCCATAGGAGCCTTGCCGCAACGGTTCTTACTGCTTCGCTGCCGGTGCTTCCTCCGTTGCACCGTCACGAAGCCGTCATCAACAGCCCGGTCCATTGCCTTTACAGACACGGGCCTCGCCGGGGGAACATCTGGGGTACTCGCAGTAACGGCAGCAAAACCCTTTTGTAAGGGTTTCGTCAAAGCTGCGGAAGCTGGCAGCGGGACAGGGCGAGAAACTCGGGCAGCGCTGCGTAGAGGAGCTGCGGGGACGGGCGCAGGGACGAGCGCGGGACTGTGGGGCACACAGGTGGAACGCTGCGCTAGCTCAGCATATGACGGTTGCGCCGGCGACGAAACTGCTGACGCGGAATTTGTCGACGACACATCGAGGCCGGCTCCGCGACACGTGTTTACGTTAGGCGCATCGACTGATGACCTAATTGCCGCCACACTGTTTCGCAACTCGCCAAATTCCTTGCACAAATCGGCGACGGTGTTCTGGGATGCCTCTAATTTTGCAAAAACATCCGCGAGGCGGGCCTTTAGAAAGACAATATCCTTCAGAAGGCTCGTTACATCGACGTGGTCGAAGGTGACGGGAGGCAGCTTGTGAAGCTCCTTCGCCACAAACGTCGGCACGTCGTCTGGGTCGGTCTCCTTGAACAGCGTGATTATGTCTTGCAGGCTCTTCTTAGTCCCGTCACGCCGGCGGGGCACCATCTGGTCGCGCTTGTTCAGCACACTGAACAACATCAGCTTGGCAGCAGCTATGTCATCCTCGCTGAAGTTAGTTGCGCAGATCTGGACAGCGGACACCTCGTCCATCACATCCAGTTTCTGCTGCAAGAACGCCAGCAACTCATTCACCACAAGTTGATTACTCATGACGAGTCAAAATTCGAGCGACAGCTTGCGCTGCGCTAGTCAATACACAAAATATGCAAACACGTCCGCATTTGAACGCGGCACAAGCGAGACTGATAATTAACCCCGACTCATCCAGTAAAGGTTTAAGGAATAATTGTGAGGAAACTGACAACATTTAACAATCTTCACTAGTAAAGGGCGGCGAGTAAAGGGCGACTCGCTGTCCGACCACGGACCATGCCAGGGTCGATGACGGCGCGTTGTGTTCCACGCGCGCCTCAAAGAGCGTCAGCATGATGACAGGGCCCCCCTCTAGAGGGCCAAAGTCTGCCGGGGTCGCCGAACTTATCTCATTACCGTGACCCCGGAACATAAAAGGCTACGGAAGGACACCGTGGATTTTAGTCAGTACAAGTCTGACAGTCCCCCCCGCCCTGCCCGGGGTGAGAGGACTCATTTGATGATTTTACAACGCTAAAAAACAAAAAAAGGCCCGCGTCTAGGCTACTCCTTCCAGTCCCACTGGGAGTAGGATTAGTGGGAATATTATAGCCTACTACATTCATAGTTATACCTGTTCTTCCTTCATAAATCACTAAAAATTATCATTAAACCATCTTCACGTTTCATTGTAATAATTGAAGAGCGATACAAAATAATAGCCGTCATATTAAATTAACTACGTACTTACAACATTACAAGTACGTTTCTAAGTGTTTTGCAATCATTTAATTTTATTAGCGGCCATCATTCAACCGCAGTCGAAGGTCGGGAGTATGCAAAATTTGGTTCACTATAATTTTCAATCTATAAAACATCATAGCTAGTTTCCTCTCTGTCTTGGTAAGCACGTAGGTTCATTTCAGTGAGCAGTGGTGGCCAAGAGACATCGTCCCCGTAATTACGGATTACATTCTAATAATAGTAAAAATAGCACAAACCTTTTGGTAATTGACGGTCCTAAGCCCGTGAAAGCACCTATGAAAGAAAATTTTTGCAACTTTGTTTATTATTGTGTTATCAATTAAATTAGCGCGGCGCGTGGGGGGCGGTCCGGCCCGCGCTCTTTCGTGGTACCACGTACGCACCGCGCGTTGTCCAGTACCCTTAGCGCGAGTTTTCAGTAGGTATTTGAGACGTAAACTGGAACTTTGACAATTTCAAATTGACAATTTTCAAGGAAAAAATTAGTTCCTTCTTCGCACACCAGAGGCGCTGTTCCATTTTTTCATACAAGAAACGCTGTAATACTGGAAAGACGCTGTAAAGTAAAAGAGTGAAAACTCGTGCTAAGGGTACAGAATCATCAACTTTTATAGATAACTTTGTGACGTGATATCTCAGTATTTTTGTATTGAGTGATACAAAAAGAAAAAAAATACGTATTCAATGATTTTCGCCAAAGACTAATATATCAAAATTTGGACGGTGACTAAAAAAATATCCTGTATAAATATAAAAATAAAAATTACCTACAAGATCAACGTCTCAGGTTTTTACCATAGTTAAAAACGTAACATGCAAGTGATGCAAAAACTGACTTTTATTTATAAAATAAAATATTCTATGTATGGGTATTTCCACCATAGGAATTACTAGATACATAGTAAGTAAAATATTCCGATCATGTACTATGAACAACAAATTAAATGGAACATTATATCTAACGTCAAGACGATAATGGATGCTATTGGAGTTTTTAAACGCATAATAATAATAATTATTATCTTTATATGCATGTGCGGCGACATTAGTTTATTGCATTAATATTATAACTTGCAAATCTATTTAGTCGGGTAATCAAGTTGTTGTAAGTTCGCAACAAAAACAATTTCCCACGAAAAAAAAGTATGTACTTACTAATTAGTAAGGTAAGGTTTTTGTTTTTTTTATTTTTGATTATTGTACATTCGCCCCTTTTTTTCGCACGGGGATAGCAGATCAATTAAATTATAAAATCCAGCACAAAACTACAGAAAACGAGGACACAATGTGGAATCTGAACAGAAAGTACTAGGAGAGAGAACAGGATCAAAAGTTTTTTCGAGGGGAATAATTTTTGTAGCGAACTTACAAAAACCCATTTAGTCCGCCAAAGTATTGAAAAAACAATGAAATATCGCATCAAAGATTGGGAGTATCGTCTAGAGACGGGCACGCCGCAATCACGATGGTAATACTCCTCTTTGAGGATTGGCTGATGAGGCCATAACGTCCTCACTTTCCGCCTGACACAGGTCCTCAATGGACACAGTTGCTTCGGGAGTGTATGTGTAACTATCACGGTTATTGAGATACAGCGTGGTGACAGACATACAGCGAAATCTTAGTAATAGGGTCTGGTTTTACTTTTTGGGTCATCATCATCATCATCAGCCTATAATGTTCCTACTGCTGAGACACAGGCCTCCTCTCTGTGAGGGGGAGTGGGCCAAAATCCACCACGCGGGCCCAGTGTGGTTTGGTAGATGTCACAAATGTCTTCGATTTTTTGGTTCTAGGACATGCCGGTGTTTTCCTTCACCGTTTTGAGAGTGGTGATGAAATAAATTACACAAAGCCTGTCGGGGTTCGAAACCACGACCTACAACTCGTAAGTCGGGACCGATACAACTGGGCCACCACTTCTCTTTCTTCCACTTTTTGGGTAAAGGACCCGAAAGCTAACTTACAAGAAAAACTAACTTACAATAAAAACCTATACCTATGCCTACACTATTCGAACTACATAAATAATATTCCAAAATTCCAACACCACTGCCGCTACTCGCTAAAAACTTTCGGAAACCAGTTGTGGTTGTAGCGAAATTGCAACAGAAGTTGCTAGAGTTGCAACATGACGTATCGATAGTGCGATGGTCGATAGTAAACATTGCTTTGACCTTAGAGCCTTTCCAACACGCGAGGTTGTGCAATACAGACGAATTTAGTCGGATATTGCGAATTAATCGGTTGTTTGATTTACTTGCGTTGTTTAATGCATCCTGGTGACCTACCAAGCGAGTGTGATTCCAATGTGGGAATAAGATGGCGGTAGAGGACTTGTATAGCTGTCTCTTTCCCACAGTGGACCTCCTTTCTTTTTAAGACGTCATGCCGGGCCACATGTTATATAGAAAAGTAATAAATAGAGTCGAATTCACATAGTAGCAGGAGTAGCAATTTCTTCATGCATTACATCATAAACGGCTTTTACATTCATAATTATCATTCCATTTTGGCCTTCATAAAATCAAATCAAAGCATTTATTTCAAGTAGACCAGTTACAGATACTTTTTTTAAAAAAGTACCTACTACAAAATTATGGTGCTACAGGTTATTTTGAAAAATAACTGTGAAAGTACCGTAGATGCCTGTTCCAAGTACTTAGTAGATCTTTATGGAGAAGAATGGGCAAGAAACTCCATGGACACTCTTTTTAGATCGCCAAAATCTTCCTCTCTATTCATCAACACCATCAGCATCTACCAACTTTCTGACCTTTCGTCAAAAAAATTATAGCGCTATTTGAATTAACCAATCCTGGTGGTCTACCATGACGTCTTAAAGCTTGAGTTCCACTGTAGAAAAGAGACAGAGTTATACAAGCCGTCTGGCGCCATCTCGTTCCCACAATGGAACTACTCACACTTTAAGACGTTATGGTAAGCCACCGGTTTTTCTTCGAGAAAACCAAAAACTCAATTGCTAAACACGAATTTCTCTTAAATTCCAGAATTAAAAATGAAGTTGAAACAAGAGCTGATGGAGCAGCCTTCGGGCGAGATGTGGAAGGCCATCAGAGTGGAATTGAAGGAGGATGTCACGACCAGGGACAGGGATGTCGCCGCCATCAGGGAGTGGCTCAAGAAGCAGCCCCATCTGCCAGATGATTGGGGTACGAATATTGTATATTTTTTTGAAGATGTTGTACTAGACATTTTTGCTGTAGTCGTTGATGTCTTTACATAAATATTTAATACTCATATCCGAAACGGCTAGACTCGGAAAAATAATCTGGCCATATAATTAGTTAATCCGTGCGGGAATCGAACCCATGCAAAAAGCAAAAGCCAATAAGGTACTTAGCCTTTGCGGCTGGGTTATCAAAATCATTTGGAAACTCCTAAATATCATAATGGGCATGATGACAACATTAATACGTTTTAAACCTAATCAGTTCGTCAGAGTTAATGAAGTCGTATTTTTTTTTTTCTTAATTCAATGAATATTGACAAAGATAAATAACGCATCAAAACTTAGGAGACGTCAGAACTGAAAAACTATACCTAGAAATGACGTATTGTGAATTTTAAATGTGTCGTATCTTCGAGAAAAAAATACGGGTCAAATATTTGTTCAAAATCTGATTGGCGGGCTAATTAAATGCTTTCTGTATATTTGCCTATTCTAGATCTCCCAAAACTAAAAGTTCACCTTTCTTTACAGAGATTCCTCCAATCATGACCTTCCTGCGAGGCAGCAGTTTCTCCCTGGAGAAGTGCAAGAGGAAGCTGGACATGTACTTCACGATGAGGGCAGCCTGCCCCGAGTTCTTCACTAAGAGAGACGCCACCAGACCCGAGCTTGATGACATTATGAGCAACAAAATGTAAGTCGCAACCAAAACCAAACGTCTTAAAGCGAGAGTAATTCCAGTGTGGGAACGAGACAGAGCTATACAAGTCGTCTAGCACCATCTCTTTTCCACACTGGATAACTCTAGCTTTAACGTCGTCGTGGTAAATAATGATAAATGTAGTATATACTAATAATGACGGTATGTCAATATTATATGATTATTCTTATGTGACGGTGGGTGATAATAAACTAGTGCTTAACCAACTTGCGTGCGTTTCACTACATGGTGGCAGCGGTGTGTCTTTTTAACGTTTAAAACTGGTTAAAAAGAACTTTCAACCATAGAATAACCGTATTAAGTGTGTCTAAATACGAGACAAATAAAAATGGAGCATGCACGTCCTCCAGCGGAATTATCGCTCGACGGTGGTCCGGCTGCACGGTCCGACGCGTGGCACAAATGGCGGAAGTTGTTCGAGGTATTTCTTAAAGCATCTGGAGTGAGCAAAGAGCCTAAGGAAGTTCAGGCTAGTTTGTTGGTTAACCTCATTGGATCAGCTGGTTATGAAGCTTTTACAACTTTCACGTATGAAGACGGTGAAAGTGAAGATGACATTAATTGTGTATTGAAGAAGTTCGATAAATATTTCGGCACAAAACCAAACATCACAGTGAGACGGTTTAAATTCTTTTCACGCAATCAAGAAGAGGGCGAAAACATCGACCAATATGTGACCGCATTGAGGTTATTGAGTCAGCAGTGCGAGTTCAGTGACTTGCACGACAGCCTGTTGCGAGATAAGATCGTGTGTGGTATTGTGAACAATACGGTGAGGGATAGACTTCTTCGCACAGATGAGTTGTCGTTATCAAAGGCGATACAAATCTGTCAGGCGGCAGAGATGTCCAAAGAAGAAAGCAAGTGCATCGACAGCGCATCAGAGGGTGTGCAAGTGAACGCAGTTCAAGGCGGCAGCAGCGCACGAGGCGGGCAGCGCGCTCGAGGCGGGCGCGGAGCCCGACCAAGTGGCGACGGCGCTGCCGGGCCGCGGCCGGCGCGCGCGCAACGGAGCGCGTGTGAGCGGTGCGGTGCCGGACGGTGTCTCGGCGGCGAGCGGTGCCCGGCGCGTGATGCTTTGTGTTATGTGTGTGAAAAGAAAGGTCATTTTTCGCGAGTGTGTGCGCATAAGAAAGCAATTCGCAAAGTGTTAAACCTCAGTATAGAAACCGTGGATAGCGACAGTGACGATAGCAGTAAACAAATGTTTTATGTAAATACACTCGAAAAATATACCCTTAAGTCATGTAAGCAGCCAATGGAATGGACGGAAATTGTAAAATGCCAAGGTAAAAAATTAATATTAAAAATTGATACTGGTTCTATGATCAATGTTATTTCTAAAGTGAACTATGTAAACTTGGGGTTATCTATTGCGGACCTTAAACCGTTCACAAAGCGTGTACATTCGTTTACAGGAAATCAATTACCCATTATAGGCGTTGCTAATGTGTCTTTTGTGTTTAAGAAAACTGGTTATGTGTTATCATTTGTTGTAGCTGATTTAATCTGTCAGAATGTACTCGGTTTGGACGGATGTATTGCATTAGGATTAATAAGTCAAATAAATACAATTAATATTGATCAGTACTATGAATTGTTTGAAGGACTGGGAAAACTACCAGGGCAATACAGTATTGTTGTAGATAAAAATGTACAACCCGTTATATGTCCAACTAGAAAAATTCCATTGGGACTGAAGGATAAATTAAAGACGGAGTTATGTAGAATGGAAGAATTGGGTGTAGTTAGGAAGGTTACACATCCGACCTCGTGGGTAAATGCAATTGTTTTAGTCGCGAAAAAAGACGGCAGCATTCGTGTTTGTTTAGATCCACGACCATTAAACCGTGCGGTGCGACGCGCGCAGTACTCGCTGCCGACGGTGACTGAGCTGGCCGCACGCTTGCGCGGTGCTACTGTTTTTAGCGTGCTGGACGCGCGCTGTGGTTTCTGGATGGTGCAGATTGACGACGCGAGCGCTGATCTATGTACGTTTAGCACACCATTCGGTCGGTACCAATTTCTACGTTTGCCATACGGTATAAACTGTGCGCCAGAGGTTTTCCATGCGAAACTTAGACAGCATTTAGAAGATTTAGAAGGAGTCGAATCTTTCATCGATGACGTAATTGTGTGGGGCCGCACTGTAGACGAGCACGATCGGAGATTAGAGTGTCTCTTGCGTCGTGCTAAAGATATTGGCGTAAAATTTAATCGCGAAAAATGTAGATTTAGTGTTTCGGAAATTACTTACTTAGGTCACAAATTTGATGCGAGTGGTATGCGGGCTGATGACTCGAAGGTCAAGGCTATAATGGAGATGCCTTATCCGACTGACAGGAAAGCTCTGGAGAGGTTTTTGGGCATGGTCAATTATTTGGCTAAATTTATACAGAATTATTCGGAGAGTGTGAATGTGTTAAGGTTATTGTTAAAGAAAGAATCTGAATGGTCATGGGAATCCCAGCATTCCGAAGCTGTGGATAGGCTCAAGGCAAAGCTTAGCAGTGCGCCGGTGCTGGTGCTGTACAGCGACAGCGCGCCGGTAGTGCTGTCAGTAGACGCGTCCAGCGTTGCGTTGGGCGCTGTGCTGCTGCAAAATGACCGTCCGGTGGAGTTTGCCTCGCTGACGCTCACCGACACTCAAACCAGGTACGCACATATAGAAAAAGAAATGCTGGCTATTGTGTTTGGTGTCGAACGGTTCAGGCAGTATATTTATGGCAGAGCTGATGTCACCGTCCACACCGACCACAAGCCATTGGAAGCCTTATTTAACAAACCTTTAGTTTCGGTACCAGCGAGGTTACAAAGGATGATGATGAGAGTGCAAGGTTACGACTTTAAAGTGGTGTATACGCCCGGCAAATACATGTATATAGCGGATACGTTATCGCGAGCACCTCTAAAGGATATAATGCATGACCGAGTATCTGCAGAAGTTGAGGTACAAACCTGTTTCATGCTAGAAAATGTACCTTTTAGCCAACCTAGAATGGACGCTGTTAAAAAAGAAACGGAGTTAGATAGTGATTGCAAATGGTTAATTAGGTATATAACGAAAGGCTGGCCTAAAAGTAGGCGCGATGTGAATGAAAGGGTAAACGTTTTCTGGCCATATCGTGAACAATTACATTATGTTAATGGAATACTTTTTAAGGGTGAATGTGTTTTTATTCCTCGTGCATTACGGGAAGACATGTTGTCACGAGTGCACGAAGGACATCTCGGTATAGAAAGGTGCAAGAGACGCGCGCGCGAGGTAATGTTTTGGCCGGGAATGTGCGAGGATGTGGAGCGCATCGTGCGCACGTGTGCAGCCTGCGCGCTGCACGCGCCGCGCCCGCGTCGTCAGCCGCTCCTGCAGCACAGTGTGCCCGCGCTGCCCTGGCACAAACTAGGTTCAGACACGTTCGAATATAGGAAAAAGAATTACATTGTCTTAGTTGATTACTTTTCTAACTATGTTGAAGTTGGCCAGTTAACAAGCATAAACTCGAGACAAATAATTGCTTTCATGAAGGAACAGTTTGCACGGCATGGCATACCTGCTGAACTAGTTAGTGATAATGGGCCGGCCTATAGCTCACGGGAATTCAATAAGTTTATGCGTGAATGGGAAATACGACATGTGACGTCATCACCGCATTACCCTCAGTCAAACGGAAAAAGCGAAAGAACAGTACAGACAATAAAGAATATGTTAAAGAAGTGTATAGATTCGGGTCAGGATTTTAATTTAGCACTTTTAAATTTTAGAGCTACACCACGGCATAATTTAGATTCGCCCGCACAAATTTTAATGGGGAGACGACTAAAAACGAAACTACCGGTTACCGCTGAGTTACTAACGGAAAAGGTGGATAACGTTAAAAATTATGAACAACTTATGGCAAACAAAAATCAAATAAAAATAAATTATGACAAAACGGCAAACACCTTAAAACGATTATCACAAGGTGATAAGGCAACGTTAGTGTGTAATGGCGATAGGAAACCGGTAACTGTAGTAGCACAAGCATCCCAACCTAGCTCGTACATTGTAGAAGATGAACGTGGAGGACGGTATCGGCGAACTCGAAGTCAGTTGATAACGCGGATGGCAGGGTCAACCGAAAAAATTAAAGAACTTGAGAGGCAATCTTTTGGCAGTGTAATAGTTAGTAGTAAGACACCAAGTTTTGTGACGATGACAGGGGTTCGTAGGCGTAGACAAAGTATGAAAACAATAGGGCAGCATGACAGACATAGTAATTTAATGTTGCCAGAAAGTTCGCTGCAAGAGGTCGAAGGCACTGGTCAGGAGCAGGTAAGCCCAGCGAGCGACAAGTCGGCACTGCACGATATTAGCGGAAATTATGACAGTCCAGTCGGCAATCGTGATCAGTCTTCTTCACCGTCACCACACGAGGTACCTATTGAAAGGTCTAAAGAACGAACTACACGAATGTTGACGCATCTGTTTTTCGGTCGTGAATAGATATTATGTATAGATAGCATAAGGATGGGTAAAATATTGGTAAGTTAATTAGATTTAAGTTTATAGATTAGAAATAATTTAGGTACGGAAAATGTATAAGTATAATTGTTATGATAAGTAGGTAAGTTATAGTTAAGAAATGTTATGTAAGCTGTTACGTTAAGCTGTTTGTATAAGTACCTATTAGTTTCTTTGGTTATTGTTTTCTAGAAAGGAAGAGATGTAGTATATACTAATAATGACGGTATGTCAATATTATATGATTATTCTTATGTGACGGTGGGTGATAATAAACTAGTGCTTAACCAACTTGCGTGCGTTTCACTACAATAAATGATATTTATTTTGCAAGTCGGTTGTTAAAAAACACTTTTACACGTCAAATCATATTTTTTAAAGCTAGATGTGGCCGGTGGTTTGTACCTGACTACTCTGAGAAGAAACATCCGAAACAAACTCAGAGGTCACTGTCTCTTTTAAAGTCCAGACATCATACTTTTTAAGCCATACGAAGATTAGGTAGGCTAACAGAACAGAGTAGCCGGTGATCGATTAAATGGTGTACGATTGGTGAGGCCATGTCCAGCAGTGAACTGCTTTAAGCTGATGATGAAACCCAAACCAATACAATAAACTACTCTGTGATTCTCCCTTCAGCAGTCAGATAACGCCATTTCACAAACATCTTTTTTTTTTTTGGTCAAACTTGAATGACTAAGAACCAACATGTTACTTTAGTTGCCTTTTGCGTTCCAAGACTAGGGCAACCTATTAAAATAGTACCTCGACCCAGGAGAACCATTTATCCTCAATTCTTATAATGTTGATTTCAGTCAAGGACCACCGCTACCGGGTATCACACCGAATGGCAGACGAGTCACTATCTGTAGAGGTAAGAACACAATTTACGTTTATATCTGTTTCTTAGAAGAGCAAAATCTCTTTCAATCGTATCTACCCATTTCTATTTGTTTCTAATACTGTGCGGCAGGGCTAATTGGCTAACTTTATAGTCACTTACCAGCAGTAAAGTTGTCAACTAAACTTTGATGGCTTGCACCTCTATATTTATCAACTGTTATGAGGCTAAGTTATGGAGTGCCTCAAGAGCGTTAGAATAGATGATTTTAGGGAACATTTACATTTATCAGTTTCATTCATCAAATAAATAAATACCTAAATTGCAAATGCAAAAGCCAATACGAAATTTACCTTTTGATGGTCTACCGTTTGTGAACTGTCCACAGAGGTACGCAATAGCCTCGCAGGTGGCCTGTAATGACGTCTTAGTGAGTCATTTCACTGTGAGAACGAGATGGAGCTAGACGACTTGTATAACTCTCTCCCTTTCCCACAGCGGAACTAGCATGAGTTGTTCACTCACGCTTTAAGACCTCATGTTAGACCACCTCAGAGAGCAGACTAACTTTAATTTGGACATGGTTCATGAAATTGGAAAAATCGTAAATTAGGTAATTAAATTGGCAATACCTGCCAAAAAGCTCATGCTTCAATCCTGTTAATTCCTGTTGGAAGTAATTTTAGACTTTACAAAACGCTTACAACCCTTAGTTTTTTCAGTAGCAATTAATCTCACCCTGACAATGCCTGACATATTTGCTATTGAAATTAAAAATGTCTTCAATTTTCCAGGAGTCCATGTCGACCTCACTTCCCAGCAGATCACTGACACCCTGAAGCTAGCTCTCATGATAGGAGATGTGCGACTAACGGAAGAGAGGGAAGGAGTGGCGGGAGATATCTACGTGCTAGACGCAGCAGTCTTAGGACCCAGCTTGCTGGCTAAACTGTCTGCTGCCACAATCAAGAAGTTCATGATTTGTGTGCAGGTTTGTGGATTTATTATACACTAGCTGACCCGTGCCCACTTCGTTGGGCAGTATTTCGGCTAATATGTATGATATCTTTATAATTTATAGCCTATAGCACTCACGGATAATGTAGCTTTCTACCAGTGAAACAATTTTTAAAATCGGTTCATTACTTCCGGAGATTACCCCCTACATACAAACTTACAAACATACAAACTTACAAACAAATGTTACCTCTTTATAATATTAGTATAGAAGTATAGATTTACAATTTCAGCATGAAAAATAGATTTCCATTGATCTATGAACATAGGTTTCTTCTAAGTGCCTGGAAAAAACTTTTTTGGGAACTTTCTACTCCACGAAACAGATGGAGATCCTACCATGATCTCTTAAAGCATCTTTAGGCTGTGGGAAAAAGACAGAGCTATACAAGTCGTCTAGCGCCATCTCGTTCCCTGAGCGGAACTACTCACGCTTTAAGACGTCGTGGTAGGCCACCAGGGGCCGTATTACAAGATCTTAAAACCAGGCTTGTTCCAGTGAGTGAACGAGATGGAGCTAGACGACTTGTATAGCTCTGTCACTTTCACTCGCTGGAACAAGCCTGATTATAATACGGCCGCAGGACTTGTTCGACATAGTACTTAGTCACTACGTGAATCCAGTTCTGCAGTGGAGTTTTATTTGTAGAGCATCATCATTATTTCTCAAAAATAAGTATTTATCAGAACTGTAACAGAAACGACGTTGGGCATTCATCATCATCATCAGCCGGAAGACGTCCACTGCTGAACATAGGCCTCCCCCTTACACCGCCACGCCGAACGACAATTCGCCACTTGCATCCATCGGTTGCCCGCGACCCTCACGATGTCGTCGGTCCACGTTGGGCATTAATAAATGAAAAATATTAGGTACTAGATTGACGCAAAAGACGAAGAGGCCTGCCTCTTCGTCTTTTGCGTCAATCTAGTAATATTTTTAAATTTCTATTATTCAATTTTTATTATTAAATTTTTATTATGGAATTTTCTATTAGTCTTCGTCTATTGAGTAACCCCTGGGTTACTCAATAGACGAAGACTAATAGAAAATATGTCGCTGCACTGACCCGAAATAAAATAGAATAATGACAAAATAATGATACTAATGATCAGGTGGCCTACCATGAACTCTTAAAGAGCGAGTCTTTAGGCTGTGGGAAAGAGATGGCGTTACACGACTTGTATAGCTCTGTCTCTTTCCCACAGCCTAAACTGGATCGCGTTAAGAGTTCGTGGTAAGGCCTCAGAGATAGCAATTAAGTTGTGTTTGAGTGATGATTTGTTACATTTCTTCTTACAGGAGGCCTACCCCATAAAGCTGAAGGAAGTCCACATCGTGAACACATCGCCACTGGTCGAGCGATTTGTAAACTTCGTCAAGCCCTTCCTTAAAGAGAAGATCAGGAAACGGGTAAGATTATCCTATACTTAATTTGCTTTTTGTAATGTCATACAAAAAATACAAATAATCAATTGATCCCCCAAAAAATTATAACATTGGGTCCTTTTTTTGGGTGATAAAATCTCAAAAATGGGTCACCCCGCCCAAAGTCACGACAAAATCTTTTCCTTCACCGCGTTGGGAGCAATGATGATGAAAATAATTACACCAACTAATACGCTTGTCTAGATTAGAACTCGTAAATCGAGGTTGATACATACACTATTCTCTAAATACTCAGCGATGCGAATGTCCGGAAACTACGGTTGGTCTTTAGTGGATTTTCAACTTAATGTATCAGAGTATGAAGTTGAAATAAACCCGTCGATGAATTCGTCGTAGAATTATTTAACTGTCATTGACTTATTAGATCATCGACCCTATAGTTTTATTTTAAGGAGTCCTGATAGCTCTCTCATACTGTGATTCACAGTATGAGAGGGCTATCAGGACTCGATGCGACGCGGCGCCGCCGCCGCGGGCAGGCTGAGTCGAGTCAACTCGAGTTGCAGCCCGAGTTAGTTAACGGGTCAACTCGAGCTACTCGAGTTATCAAAACATCGACTCGGCCCATCGCTAACTGTGATTAGTCCAGTAAGATCATTGCCCTTCCTCCTCAGATCTACATCCACAAAGAGGTGAAGGACCTCTACAAGTACATACCTCAGGAGATGTTGCCCACAGAGTACGGTGGACAGTGTGGCAGTATGGCGAGCCTACAAGGTACACATTTTCAGTGTTCATTTTTATAATCATAATCCTCGTATTTAGAACCACTATAATTGAAATCGGATCATCCAACAACTTTTACGCAAGTCATCTTTTTTTCCTCTGCATTAAGGGGACCCTCAAAATTTTACTAACAAAGTTTTCCTTTCAGAACAATGGAAGCTGAAACTCCAAGAATACCGCGAGTGGTTCAAGCGTCAGGACAGCATCATCGCCAACGAGTCCCTCCGGCCAGGCAAGCCAACCAACTATGATGAACTATTCGGAATTGACGGCTCCTTCAGACAGCTCGCAATCGATTGATAAAGAATCGATTACTTATCGATAAAAACAGTTTGACAACGTCACGTCACTATTTTGCTCAAATGTCAACGTCATACTATATTTGACGTTAGGTTGTCAAATTGACGTCTTAGTGTAGAAATGTCAGATTGTGAAACTGATGTAGTGTAAAGGCCTATCCGCACACAACAGTGCCGACACGTTCCGTACCGTACCGTTCCGTGACGTGATCAGTGCCGTTCAGTGTCAGTGAAATATGATATTGTACCATACATTTTGTACGACGCTATCCGTACTCATCAGTGTCAGTGCCGTTCAGTGATGTTCGTTCACTCGTATATGTGAATAGCACGTCACGGAACGGTACGGTACGGAACGTGTTCGCACTGTTGTGTGCGGATAGGCCTTTATAGATTGATTTTTTTTTAAATCTTTATTTTTGGGTTTTATCACTCAGTGATATACCCTAGTAATCAAAATTATTGATTGATTTTATTTTGTTTGATTTATCTGTGACATGGGACTATTACAGGGTGTAAAACATATTTTGCTATGTTGTTTTTAGAGGCATTTTTTTTAGTGGTACTTTCTGCCATGGATTCGAGTCGATTTACAAACTTAAATAATTTCTGAGTTTTAAATTGACTCAAAATCCTTGCAATTTAGCATTTCGAGGCCGAAAAATGAAATAAGTTTTAAATATCAGTTAATTGAAACTTGTATGCTGTCATTTTAAGATGTCAAACGAATAGTAGAATACCGATTATGTTGCGATCCAAAACACGCACCAAAGACGCGCAACAGTAGAATACCGATAATGCGCTCGCGTGACGCGCACTTGACGCGAGCGTGTCTGACAGCGGTAGAGAATACGAAAAGCGTTGTTTTGATCTAAACTTAACTGCAACTGCACTGCAACAGCACTTGTTTAGTTACGTGAATTGAGCTACAGTAGACATTGTATCATTACAAGACTTGCCTCATTAAAACAATACTGTGGACCATGTAAAACTATGAGGGTAGATATAAGTATAGATCTATATTTTATATGCTAGGCTTTAAAATAGATTGTATTTAGTCGCAAAGGTAATGTAATTCTTAAAGCCGCTTGCAACATAAATCAGTGTGTTCCATTTTCAAAGCAATCTACACTTTTGAACTGCGTTTAAGACCTGTCATTGATATGGAAATTTGACACTGACAGTTCTGAAACGTGGGTTAGATGTGATTGTGTTTAGCTTTATTGGTGCATCTCGCAAGATTAACATCGTTCTGTTTCTGTAACATTTTGAAAATGACAGTGCACTTATCACGAGTTTTCACTATTTTCCTTTACAGCGCATACACGATGGAAAAAAGGAACAGCGCCTCTGGTGTGCGAAGAAGAAACTAATTTTTTCCTTGTTTGTCAATTTGAAAATGTCAAAGTTCCAGTTTATTTTACGTCAGAATAACTGAAAACTCATGATAAGGCCTCAGAAAGAGAATTTTGTTTAAAATAATTAACTTTCACTTCTCTTTATTTTGATATACCTACCTAAATGAAACTCGACAATTGTACCTATCATAGAAAAAAACAACAAACTGTAAATGTATTTAAAATACGAAGAAATAAATATCGAATGTGACAATTAGGAATAAATAAAAATAAAATGTATAATATTGTTTTACTAAAAGTGAAATAAGAAAAGAAGCTGGCAATCAAATTGCAATTAACTGTGGTATACTAAATATAATTTCTTGAATTTTATTGGCTTTCATTTATTTCGTCTTCAAAACGAGACCTAGACAAAAACTAAATACAAAACCGGAACGTATAAAACTTGGACTACTGTAACATTGTTTTTTTATGTGAGAAATATTGTGTATCAAATGACTCCACCGCACTGAGTGAGGTCGCGGGACTTATCTCCTTACCGTGACCCCAGAACATAAAGGGCTATTTAAGGGCACCGTGGATTTTAGTCAGTACAAGTCTGACAGTCCCTCCCGCTCTGCCCTGGTTGGGAGGACTCATTTGAACGGAAGAGACTATTAGACTAGTACGAATCTAAAAAACGCCCTTTTTCTTCAATAGACTAGTTGATAGCATCAATGAATAATCAATAATCTATGCAGTCCGCCTGCTAGTGTACCCGTTGTAAAATACTGGACACCTACCCCCTTATTAATAAACGTGGACTAAAGTTACAACCAGGATAATCCTCGGATTAACCATACATTTTTTAAGGATTAACCGTGGCGTAATTATAAGGGGTTTAGATTAAAGAATATCCTGATTCCTATACTAATAGGTCACTAAGAATTTCCAAGGAATTACATTTGTTTTTGTTTTTTAATTTTTATTTTTTTCAACCTCTTAGGGTATGAATTTCAAAAATTCGTTCTGAGTGCACATTTACGTCATTTATGGAATACTTGTGCAAAATGACATGCTTCTATGCCTAGCGGTTTCGGCTGTGCGTTGATTCAAAAGTCAGTCAGCCAGTCGGTTTCATCGTCGGTTTCATCTTGTATAGGGTTTTTTTTTACTTTTTGAAAAAAGGTATAAAGAAGGAACTTATAATAATTCAACTTTTATTTGAAAATTCAAAATGGGTCCAGGGACAACCAGCTGTCGCTTGAAATGTTTTTCTTGAATATTGCACAAATTAGCTTATTCTAAGCTTAAGCTTTTGTACCAAGTCATTCTTTTTTACATTCACAAATTATTAGGTTTAAATTCCTGTTACGCTAATGTCGGTAGCTTATAATCTCAGTCGCCGAATGCTCGTACATAGGTACATACCGATAGCGTACGTTCAATCGCGTATTTCAGTGACGTAATACGCGAGCAGTGGTGGCCCAGTGGTATCGGTCCCGACTTACGAGTTGTAGGTCGTGGGTTCGAACCCCGCCAGGCGCATTACTTTGTGTAATTTTTTCATCACCACTGCTCTCAAAACGGTAAAGGAAAACATCGTGAAACCGGCATGTCCTAGAACCAAAAATTCGAAGACATGTGACATCTACCAACCCGCACTGGGCCCGCGTGGTGGATTATGGCCCACTCCCTCTCACAGAGAGGAAGCCTGTGTCCCAGCAGTGGGAACATTATAGGCTGATGATGATGAATACGCGCCGCTGACGTCAGCGTCGCAGGTGCTATATAGAACACAATGTATGTTCGTAGTTCGTGCGCGCGACCGATATAAGCGTAAGAGGAATTTAAACCTTAGTTTGTAGCATTTAACTGAATTTACATTGTAGGTTCGTTTCATTTGTCAGAACTAGTTATTCCAATCAAAAATGCTAGTGTTGGTGTTAAAGCTGCTAAGGGTCGCGATCTGTTCAGGAGTAAGGTGGAAGTCAAACACGTTGATGTTCTCCTTGATACGGCCTTCGTTGGTCGACTTGGGGATCACGATGAGGCCTCTGTCGAGCTGGAAGAAGAGAAGGAAGAAATTAGAATTATCATTTGGAGTAACCAAGTGTGTCACGCTTATTATGAATTTACTATAAATATACAGGACAAGGCAAACTAAAAAAAAAAGAAAATATATTGAAAACACAAATTCACACAGTGATTCAATAAATCTTAAGGTGCTCTCTTTTTGGAGGCATTCGTCTATAATGTAACATTACAGGTTGGAGCATAACATCAGTGAGGGAGGAAAATCAACTTGTAACATTAATGCGCTTCACTTGTAATTAAATGTTGCATTACACTATGGTGAAAACTTGTCTGTCAGGGGCGTAGTATTGTAATGTAATGTTCAAAGTCGAATCTGTAATGTTACATTACACGAGAATGCTCAACAGTCAGAGAGAAAGTACTTATTGTAATTTATTATATTTAGTACAGCTTTTAATGACATTAACACTTAATGAAAATGGTCCTCTCTTTCTGTCACAGAATCGCAGACATTCTAACAATAATTATCTATTCCATTCATTAGCTAACGTGTCCAATCCAGGGTTGGGCTCCACGAGCGCGTACCTAATGTAATGTTCAAAGTCGTATCTGTAATGTTACATTATGTCACGCAAATCCTACTGGTTGCGCATCTTTATAGAAACTTACCAAATACCGCAGCAAGACTTGATTGACGCTCTTTCCGTACTTTTGAGCGATATCCGCGATCTTAGGGTCATCTTTACTGGGTCCGGCGCCTCTGGACACGAAGAAACCGAAGGGACTGTATGCTGTGACTGCAATTTTACGGTCAAAGCAGTCCTGGATCAGCTTCTCTTCAGTTCTTGATGGATGGACCTGGAGAACAGATTTATTTTTTTTTTTTATCTGGTTCGCACTATCCCACTTTCTTTTGAGCCAGTCTGCATCAGAGAAGACCTGCCAGAGCGTGTTCAAACTTTTTACGATTATTGGACTTTAAATCTCAAATTACTATCGGTTCAGTTAAAAAACCAAAAAAAAACTACTTCAGGAAGGGTTGGGTTCCGACCCTATATGTTTAAAATTTTTATCGACAGAATTGAACAAGCTATCACCCCCTTTATGTTTGTACAGACCGAAAACGACATTATACTTGAAATTTCCACAAAATAATAATATGACGCAGGTGTACGCACATAGAAGATATTGAATCAAATTATGTTCGTAGTAGTAGTAGTAGTAGTAGTGTCAAAGTTAAGGATAATCTTAACAATTAATAGTTCCTAACAAAAACAGTTGAAAAAAAAAAATACTTAGCACTTTTTGCTCCAACTAGTTTTTAAGATTTTATTATTATATTAGTCTTTTTCAATACCTACCTACTTTATTAATCAAGTCTAACATCATTTTCATCTTATTATTTATTAACTGCAAAAAACTGTAACCGAATATAAGTAGATACCTACCTACCTAGGTAATTTCGTTTAAAATAACAATAAATATTTATGAACCACGCACAATGGTCCACATGAAGGACTAAGTGCGGAAACCAAAACCCCTAACATAGAATATTTATGAATAAAAAACTAAATAGATATTAGTTAAACCCCGACAAATAAAAGAATTTATGCTATCTGTAATCCAAAAAAAACTTACCTCAATCTGGTTGACAGCGGGAACTATTTTACCATTAGTTATGAGCTTGTCAATTTGTTCCGTGTTGAAGTTCGACACACCGATAGACTTGGCCAGACCAAGTTCCTTGGCCTCTTCCATGCCTTGCCAAGTCTCCACAATGTCGATATCAGCGGGTGAGCCATCGGCCTGAAAAACAAGATGGGGAATTCATTAATTAACTGCTTAGAGCCTATGCAAAAGTGCACTGTAGCCAGGATTGCGGACGGCAAGCAATGGGTAGCTCACCGTCCGATAAGGATCAGGTCCAAGTCGATAGTAACGAGTATTCCGCGCATCAAGAAGCTGAATTCCTTGACAGTCAGTCAGTCCTTGGTCAGTTATGACGGAGCCCGAGTGATAGAACACCCCGCGTTCCTGGATGGCAAAGGGAAATTGAAGGTCCAGGCAGGCGATCTGACAGTCTCTTCTGCTCCACCCAGGGCGGAAGGAGTTATTTGATGATTTGCAACTTGTCTACCCAAAACAAACGGCTAGCAGTTGAGAAATGAATCTCTAATATTGGATCATAAATTTTATAAATTTGGGTTCACACTAGACGAGCCAAGCACGAGCAGATCACGAGCCAAGCACAAATTCGTGTAGCGTGGACCAGCTTAGAAGCCTCGAACGAGCCCGCTTGGAACGTTTGGTTGGTGCTCAATTGTGCTCCGTATAGTGTCGGTTTTTGACGAACACAAAGGGAGTTGCAATCCGTTCGAGGAGAGATTTTATTCCGGGCTCGTTGTACATACGTTCACACACAAGTGCACAGCTAAGGAGTGGAATTCCCTGCTGGCATCTTTATTTTTCGATAACTTTTTGATGGCTTATTGGGCACCTTGGGGTCTTCAAGTCAAGAGTGAACCGAGTGTGTGTGAGTTTACCGACTTCAAAAAAAAAAGGAGGTTTTTAAAGATAGGTTCGCTTATGATCATTTGTCTTGCCTGTTGGTAAGCGAAGTTGTGGTCGACGATGAAGCACGCTTGCCTAGAAGTAACCTGTTCACTCTTGACTTGAAGACCCCAAGGTTATAGCTGTCGGGAAATACAGATGGCGGCAGGGAATTCCACTTCTTAGCTGTGCGTACATAAATGTATTGGCAAAACGCTTTGTACGCACCGGAGGGATGTCCACCATATATCAGTGGCGCAGATGTTCAAAATATAAGCCTTTGACTCACCTTCCAGGCCATAGGAGAGTGCACGAGGTACAGATCGACGTATTCAAGTCCTAACTTGGACAGTGAGTCCCTGAGAGCCGGCACGACTTGGTCGCGACCGTGCTTGTCGTTCCACAGCTAAAAAAACAAACACGCATTTAGCATATAATTTGCGGAGAGTGGGACCTTCTTATAAGAAAAATGACCCTGAAACGCAAAATGATATGAACCGGGTGGAATTTTAGTCAATGAGAGTCTGACAGTCCCGTTTTCACTATTTTACTTTACAGCGTCTTACCAGTATTTACAGCGTTTCTTTTATGGAAAAATGGACCAGCGCCTCTGGTGTGCGAAGAAGGAACTATTTTTTTCCTTGTTTGTCAATTTGAAAATGTCAAAGTTCCAGTTTACTTTACGTCAGAATAACTGAAAACTCATGATAAGGCCTCAGTGCATTTAATGACTTTAATATCACCCAAAAAATAAAATAAAATACTCCAGATATCCCCCTTGACTATTGCACCAGGTTGTAAGTTTCACAAATCTGAGACAGGAAACATGAAAAAAATAAAGGATCATGTCCATAAATCGTGCGTAAGCGTTCGTCTCTTAAGATGTTCGTCTCATTGTCCAACTTTGTATAAAAATAGCTATTTAATAAAAAATGTTGTTATGCCAGTCATTATGCTAGCGTAGGTATAAAAAACTATATCTACTGGATTAATAATTAATAATAGATTATCACGATTCATTTTGACGTCATTTTCAATTAGCTCTGTCAATGGGTTATTATAACCTCAGAAACATCTCAAGCCTTCGATTTTCTAATTTCTGCTAAAGACTTGGCTGATTTCATTCCGATTTTCTAAACGATATGGGGTTTATCCTTTAGGAATTTTCCACCCCTAGTAATTGTGCAACACAACAACAGTTTCGATATCCTATCCACCCACAAGGAACACAACATATTTGTATAACCTACAAATTGTTGTTCAAGATCAGTACCCTTCTCACGAGTTTTCACTCTTCTACTTTACAGCGTCTTTCCAGTATTTACAGCGTTTCGTGCATGTAAAAAATAATGAACCAGCGCCTCTGGTGTACGAAGAAGGAACTAATTTTTTCCTTGTAATTTGTCAATTTGAAAATGTCAAAGTTCCTGTTTACTTTAGGTACGTCTGAATAACTGAAAACTCACGATAAGGCTATTTGTGTATGTTAAATGTTTGTAATCCCCACTCATACAACAAATAATAAATTACTAGTAAGACGCAAATATTCATAAAAAAAACTGAACTCTCTTTTTTGTCAGGTTTATATTTCGTGTTCCCTCAGAGTCGAATATGAGTATTATTCTCCATCTACATTTCTTAAACTAAGTTTATTTAAAAAAAAATACAATTTAAATGCCTTACCTTGGTGGTAACAAAGAGCTCCTCCCTCTTGATAAGTCCTTTCTTCAGGACATCGTCGATGCCCTTTCCAATCTCTGCTTCGTTGTTATAAAGAGTCGCCGTGTCAATGTGACGGTAGCCCGCCTCGATCGCCCAGTTGATAGCTTGGCGAATTTTTGGGATGTCACCCTGTAAAAAGGCATGGCTGTTTTATCGCTGGTTAAGCGAGTTGAGTTGACCATCGCTGGTTAAGCGTTAGTGGTTAATCGCTGGTTAAGCGGATTACATAATATTTATAATTTTGATGGGAGGGTCAACAAAATGATGGAAACGCCAAAAATGTACCGAATGACATATCTGCTGTTAAGCAAGGAAAAAATCATATCAATCCTGAGAATACCAAACGGAAAGAAATTTCAATTTGAAAGCCACTGCAATTGGACTATGTGTGCTCAGGGGATCAGGTTTCCTGTAAACCTAAGCACACTGTCTGTATATGGCGTCAGCTTTATAAAATGTGGTGAATTTTCAATCACATGAGAGTAATATTTCGATATTTTGGTCCAATAATTATAGAAATCTTCAATACTTACAAATCCAAAGGTGCCCAAACCGATGGACGGTATCTGGTTGCCATCGTTCAGTTGTTTTGAGGGAATATTCCCAATTTTCCCTGGATTTCCTGCATGTCCTGTTAGAACCTGAAATAAAATAAAATGATAAATACAAATAGATAATCTTTAAGGGTTGACCCTTCGTCGGTTATTAATCGAAGCCTTGAAACCAGAGTGCTGCCCGATATTTTTGCAGAACTGCCTATTTCAAGACATAACTACACTAAGGCGATTCTCACACTGCCCCGCATGATGCAGCGTAGCACGTGGATGTTAACACAGTCTAACACACAGAAATGCATCCACGCGCGTTCATGCGGATGCGGTGCGTGTTTTCCATACAAACGGAACACGCATCCACGCGCTACGCTGCATCATGCGGGGCAGTGTGAGAATCGCCTAAAACTTCTATTTTTCTGTCAAACAGATCTATTATTTTCATCTTTTTAAGAATTTTTATTCTTTTGTTAGTTGTATTCGCACGCGTGGTAGTATACCAGTGGATAACCAGTAGGTAAGCTGTGCATGTGCCAAAAAAATTACTTGGAACTCGATAGACGTTCGACTCTCATCAGGAAACAGGCCTTTTTTTTGTCGCGTTAAAATCGTCAAATGAGTCCTGACTGAGACTGTCAGACTCGTACTGACTAAAATCTACGGTGATCCTTCAATAGCCTTTTACGTTCCAGGGCCACGGTTACCGATGAGACAGTCCCGCGACGCAGAAAGCAGGCCCGTGTCCCAGCAGCTGAGTTTACATCTATATTCAAACTAAAGGAACACAAAAAATATTGATGAAGCTGACTTCGAGAAACGTCCGCTGATCGTATTAAATTACTTTTGAAGTACCTACCTACCAGTTTTTGATATTAGATAAAATTATCACGCATAAGAAACATAGGTGAGAGATGCAAAAAATCCTACACAAAAAATATAGGTAATATGATTTTCAATCGATTATTTCAAGTAACATACTATGATAGTTGACCTCAAAATAAAACATACTATTTTTGTTTTTTTCGTTTTATGTAATGAGTCAGCAATAATTCTACCCTGCGCAACATGATTATTGTTTGATTTAGCAAATTAGTTTGAAGGAGAATAAGGAAAACAAAACAGAATTGTCTCTGGAAATTGTATTTAAAAACAAAATGGCTACCAACGTTAGTTATGGTTATGGTCAGGTTAGACTCATGTTAAATGATTCTGCTATTTTCCGGAAAGCCAGCTTAATCTTGAAACTTGAGCATTCACCACAGAGTACATTTTTAAATGCTTTCAAGTGCATTCACTTGTAACAGAACATCGAGCATTCGCCGTCGAACTAAACAACGAACAGCCAAGCATAGAGTCAAACATCGCTACGAACATTTTCACGATCTTTCTAGCAAACGTTCTAAATTCTGTTATTCTTCTAAATTCTTTCTACATGAAAATGTCAAACTTGACAGTCGGCTCGGCAAAAAGTTCGCCATGCTTGACTTGTGACAATCCTTTATATTCGCAAGAATACAAGAATATCATTGCAAGTGACTGCTCAAGTTTATCAGCACCTTTAATACGAGATTGGTTTAAAATTTAGATTTTCGATAGGTATACACGCGGGTGGTGCCGCTATCAACAACTAGTTAATAATATTATTAGGATTTAACAATGTCTCATATAATTATTTCTTTGCCATACACAGCTGTTATTTTTTAACTAGCTGTGCCCGCAACTTCGTTCGCGTGGATGTCGGAATTTAACAATGTATCTTTTAGTGCGAAGAATCATAAATCGTTTTCATATAAACCCTATATTTAGAATGTATTTAGATTTTTCAAGAATATTTGACGTGCTTTCCCACTCCATCCTACTCCATCCCACTCCATCCCACTTCATCCCACTCCATCCCACTCCATACCACTCCATCCCACTCCATCCCATTCCAACCCACGCCATCCCACTTTATCCCACTCAATCCCACTCCATCCTACTCAATCCCACCCCATCACACTCCATTCCACTCCATCCCACTCCATCCTACTCAATCCCACCCCATCACACTCCATTCCACTCCATCCCACTCCATACCACTCCATCCCATACCATCCCACTCCATCCCACTCCACCCCACTCCAACCAACTCCATCCTACTCAATCCCACTCCATCCTACTCCATCCCACTCCATCCCACTTCATCCCACTCCATCCCACTCCATACCACTCCATCCCATACCATCCCACTCCATCCCACTCCACCCCACTCCAACCAACTCCATACCACTCAATCCCACTCCATCCTACTCCATCCCACTCCAACCCACTTCATCCCACTCCATACCACTCCATCCCACTCTATCCCATTCCAACCCACGCCATCCCACTTTATCCCACTCAATCCCACTCCATCCTACTCAATCCCACCCCATCACACTCCATCCCACTCCATCCCACTCCATCCCATTCCATCCCATTCCATCCCACTCCATCCCACTCCATCCCACTCCATCACACTCCATCCCACTCCATCCCACTTCATCCCACTCCATCCCACTCCATACCACTCCATCCCATACCATCCCACTCCATCCCACTCCACCCCACTCCAACCAACTCCATACCACTCAATCCCACTCCATCCTACTCCATCCCACTCCAACCCACTTCATCCCACTCCATACCACTCCATCCCACTCTATCCCATTCCAACCCACGCCATCCCACTTTATCCCACTCAATCCCACTCCATCCTACTCAATCCCACCCCATCACACTCCATCCCACTCCATCCTACTCCATCCCACTCCAACCCACTTCATCCCACTCCATACCACTCCATCCCACTCTATCCCATTCCAACCCACGCCATCCCACTTTATCCCACTCAATCCCACTCCATCCTACTCAATCCCACCCCATCACACTCCATCCCACTCCATCCCACTCCATCCCATTCCATCCCATTCCATCCCACTCCATCCCACTCCATCCCACTCCATCACACTCCATCCCACTCCATCCCACTTCATCCCACTCCATCCCACTCCATACCACTCCATCCCATACCATCCCACTCCATCCCACTCCACCCCACTCCAACCAACTCCATACCACTCAATCCCACTCCATCCTACTCCATCCCACTCCAACCCACTTCATCCCACTCCATACCACTCCATCCCACTCTATCCCATTCCAACCCACGCCATCCCACTTTATCCCACTCAATCCCACTCCATCCTACTCAATCCCACCCCATCACACTCCATCCCACTCCATCCTACTCCATCCCACTCCAACCCACTTCATCCCACTCCATACCACTCCATCCCACTCTATCCCATTCCAACCCACGCCATCCCACTCCATCCCACTCCATCCCACTCCATCCCATTCTAGTGTGAGTCTAATAAAAACCTTTTCTTCCTTTCCATTCCACCCCATTCCATCCAATTCTATTCCATTCCACTCTACTCTACTCTACTCTACTCCAAACCACTCCACTCCAGTCCAGTCCACACCATATTTGAATAAGTATGTGGTTTTTCTATTCGAAGCTAGATCGTGCTACTGAACTGAGCGTCTCGGTGTAAACTGACCGTAATTTTTCTTCTGGAACACTCTAAATTCAAATATCTTTTGATAGACTGATCCGATTTCAATGAAACAAAAACTAAATTATACTTCAAGTTACGGTCAGTCATTGTGTATTAAAGTTATATACATAGCTTTCGTACATTTTATGTGATGCCCGCACAAATAAACATACAAACAGACAAACAGACATACAGACAAACAGACAAAAATTCAAAAAATGCTAGAAATGGGTTCTATTGGTTGTCCTTTAGCACGCTGGCTATATTTTTTGAGTTTTTTTTTTATGTATAAAAATATTTTTTCTACAGCTTTATTAATTAATTAATTAATATATGTATGTAAGATAAAATATATTACGAATAAAAATAAAATATTTTATCTTACAAAACATTGAATGACCTTTGCATGATACACAATCGTGCACAACTGTTCAGACACAACGATTGTTAATGCAGATATGCAAGGTTTATCTTCATAATTATAACATCTAGGTATATAGTATGTGCCGTTTAACATGGCAATAGCGGTCATTGCTCCGACTTTCATCCCGATATCTCAATATTAGCGATACTTCCTCTTCACCCGTACAAATCTGTCGCAAACAGTCGCAAAACTGACATCGCTTGAGTCTCATAATACATAAAAAATGTCCACAAAAACAAAACAATGCACAACCCAAAATAATAGAAAATCTAGCAAACGTACCCTACGAAATATTTTTTTTATAATATTGTATTTTCGTTTTTACACAAGTTTATCACACTGAGACAATTTAACAAAAGTAAATATATTATTATGCATCATATAATTTTGCATTAACCTATAATACAATACTGAGTAAATATAAAGTTAGTGCATATTGTATGGATATAAGTATATTAATATTCTTTTGATATCAGGATGGTAAAAACACCTTATTTTTCCTAAAATAAATTACAAAAACTATTTCATCACAGAAAATGCTAATTTTGATCTTATGTCGTTTTTGTTTTACGAGGTCATCGCGTCAGGGGTGCAGCACCCCCGGCAGCAGCCGCTATTTAACATTCCGTGTGGAAGTTCGCTTGCGTTCGGTCTGTGCAAAGACATTAAACTAAATACGAGCAATAGACGGGACATCACGAAGAAAGCTGTGATCCAAAACTTTTTACCACTAGGTAAAAAGTCGCTCAGTCTAGTAGTCGCGTTGCTATGCAACGCTAGATTGTGCTACTGACACACGGCATCAATAATTTTGTATGACAATTTTCCCAATGCCCGCTCTATAGGTTCTTTTAAATCTCTTTGGGTCTGTGCTATAATTTCTTTGCTTTTATTGTTATCGTTGTTGAGTTTGTTACTGTTTTGTTTTTGTGTTCTGTGTTGTTATTGTTACTTCATTTGTTGCTTGTAAAGAAGCATGGAACCAGAAGCTGGAACATCTACTGGTGAAACCAGTAAACGCCGTCGTCGTCCAAACATATTCCAACCTCAAGAAGGTTCGGAATCGATACCATTCACATCGCCGCCAGCAAAAAGACAGAAGACGATTCTCACCAGCGGAGAACGTCTTATGATTATTAATATTTTTAAATATGTCCAAAAAAAAAACAAATTATGAAATTTGGCACATTTGTTCAGACGCTGATATAGACCAACATATATGCGAAAACTGGGCAGTTCTGGAAATATTACATACATACGGGTCGAATTGATAACCTCCTTTTTTTTCAATATAAAATGTCACTTACGGGATATCTTCCGTGATTGTTTATGATTTTGAGTTCCCGATATTTCGACGCTGTTGCAAGCGCCATGATCGCGGGATGACTCCTTTTTTTTTAAGCCGGTAAAAATATTGTAAAACTTGTTTTCATTTTGGTGTACCATAAAGTATAATTCTATTCTATAATAATTTTAAATACACACATCAAAAGTGTCTAGGGATCAACATATATTTTTGCAATAACTTTTCTCCTGATTGATATTAATTAAAATGTTCTTTAAGGATTCATCAAATAAAGTGTTATCGTTTGTCACAGTAACGATAAACCAAGTCACCTTTGCATTCATAAAGAAATTTGCCATTTTCCTAATAAAGGGATTTTTGACATTTGAACCACTAACATTAAAGTTCGAAAAAAAGACTGAAATAACAGTTTTATTTAAAATTTTATTGGGTAACTTAAACAATTAATAATCCGTGTTTCTACCGCGAACACTAACAACACAAGAACATCGGTTTGGCATACTCAAAATGAGTTCATCCAAATCACGCTGTGGAATGGCCGCCCATGTTCGTTGCAACAACAAAAAAAGGTCTTCTTGCGACTGGATACCCTCCATATTCGGCAGAGCTCTTCTCTGTAGCATATCCCATGCATGCTCAATCGGGTTCAAGTCTGGCGACTGAGCAGGCCAGGGCAGGACATTGATGTTAGCTGCGGCGAGAGTCTGTCTTACAACTCTTGCGGTGTGCGGTCGTGCATTATCATGCATTAACTGAAATAAGGGACCGATTTGCACTTGTAGAGGAACGATGACGTCTGATACAATCGTCTCAGCATAAATTTGAGCGTTGAGGTTGCCTCTGATCCAAATCAACTCAGTTCTTCCGCCGATCCAAATACCCGCCCATACCATGATGGTTCCACCACTATAAGGATGGACTTCCTGGCAGGATTTTAATCGCTGTTGGCGTCCAGGGGTTCTCCAGTGTCGTATACGTCTTGTATCCGGTCTCATACCAAAACGAGACTCATCAGAAAAGCACACGAAACGCCATTGTTCTTCTGCCCAATTTCTGTGTTCAAGAGCCCATTGATATCGAATCCTACGATTGTGCATTGCTATAGGTGGTACCCGTATCGGTCTTCGGGAATGAAGGTTCACTTCATGCAAGCGGTTTCTGACTGTTTGGTCGCTAATTAAGTTCCCTGAAGAGTGATGAAGCCTCACGGCTAACATCATGGCGGTTATTGTTGGAGCTCTTCGAGTTAAGATTTGAATGTATCGGTCTTGTCTCCGTGTGGTGCAGCGATACCATCCTCCATGGCGCTCAGCCACGGTACCAGTGCTTCGGTAACGTGTCCAAAGTCGACTGATAACACTCTGACTTGTATTCAGAGCTAAAGCCACAGTACGTTGCCGGGAACCAGCTTCTATCATTCCCACGGCTCTGAGCATTTCTTCCCTGCTTAAATGACGTCGCCGCTCCATAATAACGTTGGTTTTAATCAGTAGTAGGGAAACAGTAGCACTAATAATGTCTTCAATGCGTTGTATGTTTTTATAGGGAAAATATTGACAGCTGATTTTCATCTTTTACTCGAATTTGATTTACAGTTCCTGATTCAAATTATGAAATGCACCAAAAAGGATCCATATAAATTTATAAAATCATAAATTTATTACAAAGCCACATCTCAATCTCAAGAAATCCGCATAAAAATGCTTGATCCCTAGACACTTTTGATGTGTGTACTTATAAAAGTAAAGGTCGACCACGAGCGGGTATACCATGAGTTGGACTCAAAGTCTCAAACCCACACTTTCCAGAAATTTGTACACTGATACCTCAACCACTAAGGGCCCTTTTCCTGTCATGCGTATTTTCACCCGCATGCGGATATGGTCCGCGTGCAGGCTGCCCGCATCCTATCATTTCATACACGTTTTTCCTATGATGCGGGAAGCACGCGAGCGGACTAGATCCGCGCGCGGACGAAAATACATATGACGGGAAAAGGGCCGTTACCTATCACTACATCCATTAAATCCGTCACAGTGGAACATTTTTTACGTCCCGCGTAAATTTATAAGCACACAATTTGATTTCTAGAAATAAAAAATATTAATTTTGAATTAGAGCAACACAAGATTCACAACCCCTGTATGTCAAGCAGGCTGGTACCACGATATTGTAGCGATAGAAGCAACTATCGCTTATTAGTAGTTTTAGGTAACAATAAGTGTCATTATCGCTTAGTGATGAAAAACTTGGTAGGTGGGAGTGAATGACCGCTATTGCCGTGTTAAATGGCACATACTATAGTATTAATAAGACGCGTCTGTCGGTCCAATAACATACAAGTATTTCGAAAACTCTTATCCAAATAACCCAAACTTGGTAGTATTTTTCATATTCTATAGTCTAAACTCTAAATCTATCTTTAAAAAAATCCAAGTAACATTATAAAATAAATTTTGGGACAGAATTTTTTTGCGGAACGTATTTTGATGAAATTTGCTCCAATATAGTTTATAGTCTGGAATAACACATATAGAATACCGTTTGTTCTGGTATTACTTGACATAATTTTGGAGTTACACGAGGGCGAATTCGCTGGCAACAACTACTTAATAAATTCCTTTATTATAGAATAGAATAGAATAGAAAACATTTATTCGATAATGGACACACACATAGACATAATAAAAAATAAAAATTCAAAATACAGTAAGAATTTTGCTGAGCATGTCCACACCAAAAGGGTAACCAATTCAGCATAATTATGCTGGGCGAAAGACACCCAGCGCTGGGAATAAGCATGATTATGTTTTTTTTTAAAACATGTTGCAGAAACTAGTCGTGGTGCAATTATTTGTAGAATAGATGTCGCGGTGTAGGAGCCATAGGCCTAACATTATCTCAGACGGTATATAAACATGGTTATTCTTACGCGGTGTGATATTGGATTTTTATTTGTAAGTTTTGTGGTTGATTGTCCCTTATAAGATATAGGATAGCCTTGAACCCGATAGGCTAAACAGGGGTCGCCATTCTGTTGATAACAGTGACTTAATAATGACTCAACCAAGATAATTAGTTTTTTGTACTATTCACTTGTAATTTTCTGGACAAGATATATTTAAAATAAAGTACCTACCTAATACTTAATTTAAAAAAAAAAAAAAAAAACAAAGTTCTCTTGGAATAAGCACCCGTTCAAAGCCGGGTCAAACGTTTATCCGGTTATCGGTTACCGGCTGAGTGCCGTAAAATGTTAGTGACCTAACAGGCTAAGGATGATGCTGACCCGTATGAAGGCCGGATCGGTAATTTTTTTTTTTTATTATTCTGGTTGTATAGATTGTATTTGTGTGGACTTCTATGGCATATTATTGTGGATTATCGTTTTAATTTTAAAATAATTACTTGAATTATTTTGTATTATTTTATATAACTTTTAAATTCAACTCTAATGTACCTATTCGAATTAATTTTGTTATTTGTATTTCCACCAATGTTTCATGTAATAATTTCGAACACAATGTTAATTGTTTACCTAATAAATTGAATTGAATTGAAAAAATAAATTATTTGCTCGGACACTAGCGTAAACAAAATAAATAAAACTCAACTGACATTAGGTATGTTTCTCAGCAAGGCTATACCTATTTGATACTGTTTAAATAACCGTGACCCCAGGGCGTAATGGAAATTGAAGGAACAGGAGTCTGAGAGTTCCTTCCGCTCCACACAGCCCAGGGCGGAAGGACTCATTTGATGATTTTACCATGCAATAATAATCCTTTAGCTAAAAAAAAAGATTACTTTATCCTGTTTATTTTTTTATATCTTTCTTTCTAATAACGAGTAAATCTGTTTAGAAATATGCGTGTTGTGCTCTGTAGCAACGCCACCTTATATTTTTTTATTATGATATAGCCCATTTTGATGTACGACTAACGTTCATAACGTACATGCATTGTATGTGAATGTACGACTTTTAATTTAAAAGAAAAAAGCAAATTAATGTGGCGTTGCTGCGGAGAATTCTCTGTGGCAACGCCACCTGTAATCAGCATTTGTAGATACAATTTCAGCTATTTCTCTGAAGTTATATAATGTACGAACGCTGTTTATTATGTACACGTGATAAGTATGAAAAAATATGTTAATTCTAAAGTTTAATTCTAAACGCACAAATTGTTCCATAAAGTGTTAAGTTTTTTAATAAACTTTGCCCACACTAGGAATTTCTCCTGTGCCGCACGTGTTTTCAAACATATAAACTCACATACACAAACGTTCAGACCCGGAACAACTACTGGTAGATCACACTTGATAATAATATTTGCTCCGTGCGGGAATCGAACCCCCGACACGCAGCGCAGCAATCTAATCACTCAGCCACTGCGCTAACCGTGACGTCAAATTAATTAAAGCAAGGGTCAGTGCAGACCGCGACGCGAAGCGACGGCGACGCGACGATGGAGCCATTCAAAATACGACTTTATTTTCTACAACAAAAGATACACATTTCGTTGAGAGAATTTAAGCGGCGTCAAGCGGCGCCGCGCTGCGTCGTCGGCTGCGCAGCGCGGCGCGGTGTCGCTAACGCCACTCGAGGCCGCTCGACGATGCGAGATGTTAGACTGGGAGCTAGAGGTGTCTGAGTATGCATAATGTGAGTGTCGAATTTCGCCAACAGATTTAAGTGACGAAAGGGTCAAAGAATAACAATGTTAATCTTGCCGGTCACTTTTATGGTCCATTTTTTACGCCCTCTTCTCTTATTCGTAAACGGAACGTTTTGAGTCAACGACGATATAATACTAGACTACGCATGCACGATCTAAGGAACAAAAATTATTCTGTCAACTCGCTGAGGTACTACGTAAGCGAGGGGGACGGGGTACTGCGTTGTGATTGGCTAACTCAAGGTCTGTTCTGTCTCAACGTATGTTTACGGCTCACAGGATTGGTCGAAATGAGACGAATATAAGACTTTTTTGCCTAATGTGTTGACAGACATCGGGCGCCTGTTATTACGAGTCTAGTATTATATCGTCGTTGTTTTGAGTAATCATTTTACGGGTGGGGCGGGAACACGTGGCGAATGTAGACACTCCGCTGCACCGCGCGTTGTCTGGATGCGCAGCGCGGCGCATCGCGGCGCAGCGCATCGTCGCGTCGCTTCGCGTCTCGGTCTGAACTGACCCTAATGTATTTTAGCCATTACTCGGTCTGTATCTGGAATATTTTTACATGTCACCAGTAGGGTGACCTAACTTTTATGCACGTCAGTTTAGTTTTTGTTATTTTTTTGTGTGAAACCAGAAGCTTACAAATTCCGTGATCGTACTTCTGTTGCAAGTAGCTGTTTCAAATGGAATAAAATTGATGCTTTGACTATCTGGTCCTTATGTAAAAATACTCCAGAAAAAGGCCGTTCTTGCTTGATATGATCGACCAGAATTTAGCGCACTGCGTTTGCGTTTGGTTTTAGCGTTTGGACAAAAATCACAGAAAAAAAATGTTCGGTCGTGTTTCTTGCACTTCGTCCCATTCGCACTTTGTACCGAGTTCGCAAACGGTTCCATTCGCACTTGGTCCCATGCATGTAGTTTGTAAGAGAAGAGCGTAGGTTTGTGGACAAAGTGGGTTGAATCGATAAATTAATAGATTTAAAAAAAATCTAAAAACCCACGTTTTTAACTGTCCTAATAATAAGAAAATAACCCTACGGGGCTGAGAGAGGGGCCACTCAAAACGTGGGGCCTGACAGTCCCTCCCGCTCTGCTCTGGGTGGCAGGACTCATTTGATGATTTTACCACGAAAAAAAACTTAAAAAAAAGTACCGACTTCAAAAACAAATACAAAAAAGTGTAAAAAACTTTTCTTTCGGAAGTCGGTGGCTTTTGATTTTTATGTCATTGACTATTGCCACCGACTTCCGAAAGAAAAGTTATTTTACACTTTTTTGTATTTGTTTTTGAAGTCGGTACTTTTTTATAAAAAGTTTTTATTTTACCCTTTTTAGTTAGTTCAGACATTCAACAAAATCTTCGTATAATCGGCGACTTTAGAAATTTATATCCAAGCGAGCAACAAAAACGGATCTATGGGGCAACGTCACAAGACATCCATTATTATTGTATATTAAAACCTTCTCTAGAATTTAATAAACATTTTTTCCGAAAACCGCATGAAAATCGGTTCAGACAAACGCGAGATAATCGTGAACAAACATACAATCGACTTTAAAAAAAAATTGTGTTGTGCTCTGTAGCAACGCCACCTTATATTTTTTTATTATGATATAGCCCATTTTGATGTACGACTAACGTTCATAACGTACATGCATTGTATGTGAATGTACGACTTTTAATTTAAAAGAAAAAAGCAAATTAATGTGGCGTTGCTGCGGAGAATTCTCTGTGGCAACGCCACCTGTAATCAGCATTTGTAGATACAATTTCAGCTATTTCTCTGAAGTTATATAATGTACGAACGCTGTTTATTATGTACACGTGATAAGTATGAAAAAATATGTTAATTCTAAAGTTTAATTCTAAACGCACAAATTGTTCCATAAAGTGTTAAGTTTTTTAATAAACTTTGCCCACACTAGGAATTTCTCCTGTGCCGCACGTGTTTTCAAACATATAAACTCACATACACAAACGTTCAGACCCGGAACAACTACTGGTAGATCACACTTGATAATAATATTTGCTCCGTGCGGGAATCGAACCCCCGACACGCAGCGCAGCAATCTAATCACTCAGCCACTGCGCTAACCGTGACGTCAAATTAATTAAAGCAAGGGTCAGTGCAGACCGCGACGCGAAGCGACGGCGACGCGACGATGGAGCCATTCAAAATACGACTTTATTTTCTACAACAAAAGATACACATTTCGTTGAGAGAATTTAAGCGGCGTCAAGCGGCGCCGCGCTGCGTCGTCGGCTGCGCAGCGCGGCGCGGTGTCGCTAACGCCACTCGAGGCCGCTCGACGATGCGAGATGTTAGACTGGGAGCTAGAGGTGTCTGAGTATGCATAATGTGAGTGTCGAATTTCGCCAACAGATTTAAGTGACGAAAGGGTCAAAGAATAACAATGTTAATCTTGCCGGTCACTTTTATGGTCCATTTTTTACGCCCTCTTCTCTTATTCGTAAACGGAACGTTTTGAGTCAACGACGATATAATACTAGACTACGCATGCACGATCTAAGGAACAAAAATTATTCTGTCAACTCGCTGAGGTACTACGTAAGCGAGGGGGACGGGGTACTGCGTTGTGATTGGCTAACTCAAGGTCTGTTCTGTCTCAACGTATGTTTACGGCTCACAGGATTGGTCGAAATGAGACGAATATAAGACTTTTTTGCCTAATGTGTTGACAGACATCGGGCGCCTGTTATTACGAGTCTAGTATTATATCGTCGTTGTTTTGAGTAATCATTTTACGGGTGGGGCGGGAACACGTGGCGAATGTAGACACTCCGCTGCACCGCGCGTTGTCTGGATGCGCAGCGCGGCGCATCGCGGCGCAGCGCATCGTCGCGTCGCTTCGCGTCTCGGTCTGAACTGACCCTAATGTATTTTAGCCATTACTCGGTCTGTATCTGGAATATTTTTACATGTCACCAGTAGGGTGACCTAACTTTTATGCACGTCAGTTTAGTTTTTGTTATTTTTTTGTGTGAAACCAGAAGCTTACAAATTCCGTGATCGTACTTCTGTTGCAAGTAGCTGTTTCAAATGGAATAAAATTGATGCTTTGACTATCTGGTCCTTATGTAAAAATACTCCAGAAAAAGGCCGTTCTTGCTTGATATGATCGACCAGAATTTAGCGCACTGCGTTTGCGTTTGGTTTTAGCGTTTGGACAAAAATCACAGAAAAAAAATGTTCGGTCGTGTTTCTTGCACTTCGTCCCATTCGCACTTTGTACCGAGTTCGCAAACGGTTCCATTCGCACTTGGTCCCATGCATGTAGTTTGTAAGAGAAGAGCGTAGGTTTGTGGACAAAGTGGGTTGAATCGATAAATTAATAGATTTAAAAAAAATCTAAAAACCCACGTTTTTAACTGTCCTAATAATAAGAAAATAACCCTACGGGGCTGAGAGAGGGGCCACTCAAAACGTGGGGCCTGACAGTCCCTCCCGCTCTGCTCTGGGTGGCAGGACTCATTTGATGATTTTACCACGAAAAAAAACTTAAAAAAAAGTACCGACTTCAAAAACAAATACAAAAAAGTGTAAAAAACTTTTCTTTCGGAAGTCGGTGGCTTTTGATTTTTATGTCATTGACTATTGCCACCGACTTCCGAAAGAAAAGTTATTTTACACTTTTTTGTATTTGTTTTTGAAGTCGGTACTTTTTTATAAAAAGTTTTTATTTTACCCTTTTTAGTTAGTTCAGACATTCAACAAAATCTTCGTATAATCGGCGACTTTAGAAATTTATATCCAAGCGAGCAACAAAAACGGATCTATGGGGCAACGTCACAAGACATCCATTATTATTGTATATTAAAACCTTCTCTAGAATTTAATAAACATTTTTTCCGAAAACCGCATGAAAATCGGTTCAGACAAACGCGAGATAATCGTGAACAAACATACAATCGACTTTAAAAAAAAATTCCCTATCTCAAAAACTACTGAACCGATTTTGATGAAACTTGCAGTATTCCCTAAGTTGAAAAAAAAGAATTACTTAAATCTGACTTGCAGTTCCGGAGATATGCGAACACAAACATAAAAAACATACATACTCGTACATACACATACATAATTACATACATACACTTATGAAATTTGGCACATTTGTTCAGACGCTGATATAGACCAACATAATTATGCGAAAACAGGGCAGTTCTGGAAATATTATAACCTCCGGAATAACCTCCTTCTTTTTGAAGTCGGTAAAAAAAAGCATCACCCTTTTCAAGGACCGCATCGAATTGCAAATCACCCTGTATTCACGAACAGGTTGAATTTTTAACTAGGCGTGGTTGGCTATATGTATCCAAAACTACAAGGAATATCAAAAAAAACGTTGAGAGGGGTCTCGAGGCCGATTTTGACGAAAATTAAAACAGCATCTTTGGATTTTAGAAAATTCAATAATCCTGGCAAGGAAACGGACCCGCTGATTTATAGTAGTTATTTATAAATATGTACTATGAAATCTGTTTGGTTTATTTTAATACTCCTGTCAATCTGAAGTAATGGCTAAAATATGAGTACGTTACTTTAATTAATTTGACGTCACGGTTAGCGCAGTGGCTGAGTGATTAGATTGCTGCGCTGCGTGTCGGGGGTTCGATTCCCGCACGGAGCAAATATTATTATCAAGTGTGATCTACCAGTAGTTGTTCCGGGTCTGAACGTTTGTGTATGTGAGTTTATATGTTTGAAAACACGTGCGGCACAGGAGAAATTCCTAGTGTGGGCAAAGTTTATTAAAAAACTTAACACTTTATGGAACAATTTGTGCGTTTAGAATTAAACTTTAGAATTAACATATTTTTTCATACTTATCACGTGTACATAATAAACAGCGTTCGTACATTATATAACTTCAGAGAAATAGCTGAAATTGTATCTACAAATGCTGATTACAGGTGGCGTTGCCACAGAGAATTCTCCGCAGCAACGCCACATTAATTTGCTTTTTTCTTTTAAATTAAAAGTCGTACATTCACATACAATGCATGTACGTTATGAACGTTAGTCGTACATCAAAATGGGCTATATCATAATAAAAAAATATAAGGTGGCGTTGCTACAGAGCACAACACAAATATGCGGCTAACGCTCTAAGTAGGTAGTGCATTTAATTTGTCTCTATTATTAATTTCTAACCTATGTTACCATTGCATCTCATAACCATCCACAGGTTATCTTGAAAAGATCGCCTCTTGTGTCACCCTAGTTACAACTTCTATCTCTATTAATTTGGACGGTGGGCATAAAAAAGATTATTCCATCATTCTAATGTTTGTTTCCATAAATAAATAAAATAAAAGCCAACTTACATGAAGGGAGAACGCGACGGTTAACAAAAACAGCTTCATCTTGCAAGCGACAGCGGCAAACTGATAGTCAACACAACAAGTGGATGCTTTGAGCTTTAAAGCAATAGCTATAAACAATATTTTAGTATTCACGACACGACAGCGATGCGATTTGCATTAAATAAATGTCGTTGCCCTGAGAACACGCTCGGGATTTTGCGTTTTTTACCCATAGTTTGTGTTATGAATACATTAGGTACTTGTAAAAACCACTTCTATTCAGTTTATCTTATCATCAAAAGATTTTGACTTTTGTTTCATCAATTCAAATCTCCGCTTAAAAGAACTACTTACTAAAATATTTCATGATCTCATAAAGTGATCTATCATCTATAATTCTACACTAAATAAAAGAGGAAAAAAATTATTGTCTCCAAAACTAAAGGGCCATTTAGACGGGGAGAGTTTCACGACTCGAACATACGATAATCGAAGGAATATAAAATATTGTCTTCGTCTAAACATCGCCCGTTGACTTGGGCGATAATTGCCTCGAATAGGAAGATTTCTCGTAAGGGAAGTGTCCATCTAAACAGAACGTCAAAGCAATAATCGCATTTCGAGTTTTTATGACAGTTGCTAACATGAGTGCAATAGACCGACTTCAAAAATTCTTTCACTGGCTGGCAAAAGCTAGTTTTTAATGATTATATGCACCAACATCCCCACTCTATATGTTAAAAACTTGATGTTGACATTTGATTGACAATCATAATGACATTAAAAAAATCTAGACTTTATCCCACTTTTTTGTCGGTGTAATTATAACATCACATCTGTTAGCCTCGAAGAGTAGACACAGGTTCACCTAATAGCAAACTCACATCTCGCCAGTTACTTTTAAGTCCCATGGGTCCCATTAGTAGGGGGCAACCCTATTGCCAACAAACGGGCGCAAATCTAGCCACTCCGTACACACTTCCTGATGGGAAAACCAATAATACTTCGCTGTTCCCGGGATTGAACCCAAGACGTCTATCTAATCTTTGACAGCGGTCGCGCTTACAACTTAGCCTTTATGGGAAGTAGGCAAACTGTTAGCAGCCGACTCAGTTTGCGGCGAATCGGCTTAGTACGCTTCCATATTTGAAATGGAGTGTCCACAGTTTGCTAGTTTTGCGCTCACTTTACGCAGTTTGCAGCGTTACGTACGCGGACTGTCTCAGTTAGTGGCCGACTCACAGCAAAACCGGTTCCAGTTGGTGGCAGCGATATGGTTGTTCGCCTTTCGTTGTGAGTCCGTGTTTGTGAGCTCGTGTTTCTCGATTATTTTTATTGATGAAGTTTCTGTTTGCAAGTGTGTTATTCTCTTGTCAAACGTCAATCAAAGTGACGTAAAACTTTCTTTGACAAAATCAAAACATTAACGATTAGTGATGTATAACGCAAACAGTAACTGTTCATGCGGTCGACCTTAATAAGCGGCTAACTCATCATAACAGTTTGCTTGCGATGCACGAAAATTTATCTCAGTTTGCAGCTAACTAAAATTTCAGTTCGCCACTTTGCAGCTCACTCAGTCGGCTGCTAACAGTTTGCCTACTGTACCCTTATCACGAGTTTTCACTATTTTACTTTACAGTGTCTTTCCCAATGATATTTTAGTAAACAGATATGTTATGAGCGCGCAAAACGTGAAGACCAGAAAATGTCCTACGTCGGACAATTGCTTTTAGTCTGTGTCTCGCACGACTACGAGTAACACGTTGCGCGCTGCTACGTAATTGTCATCAAAAATGCCATCGTGTGTATTTATGAAGTGTACCAATCATGATAAAAAAATTAATAAAACACACGGGATCTCATACCACACGTAAGAAAGCAATATACTTCGATTTATTAATATATTTCAATTATTTTCGTAATATTCTGAAGTCGTAAGAACGACAAGGTGATGCCGACGTGCGGGGCGGTGCGGGGGGATTGATGACGCGTGGGTGGCGTGGCGCTGTTTGTTTATCTAGCTGTCACTTTTTTTCTTATTGCATTTTATCAAGCTATCCTTTTTACTTGTAGTGAAATGTAATGTTTGAATAAAAAAGTCCGCGCTCGGCGCGGAACAGTTTTTGCTGTTGTTTTGTAAGCGTATAACATATCTGTATATATTAGAATATCATTGGTCTTTCCAGTATTTACAGCGTTTTTTGTATTTAATAATGGAACAGCGCCTCTGGTGTGCGAAGAAGGAACTAATTTTTTCCTGGTTTGTCAATTTGAAAATGTCAAAGTTCCAGTTTACTTTACGTCAGAATAACTGAAAATTCATGTTATGGCCTAAGGCGTCTGGGGACACAGCCTTAAGATCAATTAAAATAAATAAAAATCGTTGAGTATAAAACTCCATATCGTGATGCAATGCTCTAATCCAGTAAAACCGGTTCGCTCATTGTTCATCACTAGGTACATAGAGTCAGCATGACGACGCGGAATATTTAAAAATTGTTTGTTCAAAGTTAGTTAAAAAAGTACTAGTTTTTTGTGCAAACATCTAAGGCAGTGGTCCGACCGCCGACGATGAACGAGTAACGAGTAGAACTAGAAACTATAAAAGAGTTGGCGATCAGCGGGAAGCGAGTGTAGTTTCGATAATTTTGTCGCCGGGCTGCGAGTGCGCAAGTACGACGAGCGATTACTCGCGCCACTCGCCCGCGGTCGTTCAGTCCTGTGCCAACCTAATCAAGCGAGCCGAGCGAGCATCGCTGAACGAGTATCGCTGAGCGAGTTTATTTTTGAAAGCTCGACGCTCAGCGACAAAACTAGTAAAGCGAGTCGTCGCCCACAATGTGAACAGTCAGAGAGCAACTCTTAATATATGCATCTCTTTCGTTAACATGGAATGTACTTACATTTATTGCGCGTTTCTTGAGAGAGAAAATCGCCGATAGTTACTCGTTTTCTCGCTGCCGGTCGGACCACTGCCTAAGACTTTAATAAAGAAAAAACATCACTTGAAAATTTATCTACCAATCTTATTTTTTTATCTTGTGAAATCATCGAATTAGTCATCCCACCCAGGGCAGGGCGGGAGGGACTTTCAGACTTGTACCGACTAAAATCCACGGTGTCCATCAATAGCCCTTTACGTGCCGAGGTCACGGAAGCTCGTTAGTCCTGCGACCCCAGCAGGCATTGGCCCTCTAAGGCCCCCGTCATTATGCTGACAGTCATCTAAATCCGTCAATATCTTAGATCCAAGAAAATAGCGTCAATAACTTGCACATAATAATTTATTTATTAGTATCTAATTGCTATTTCAAACATTTAATAGGAATAGAATAGGTAAGCCATTATAGGTTACTCAAATTCGTTATCTACTCTCATTTGAGTTCATATCATTCAATGTATGAAACAAAATTCTATAAAAGAAGAAGTGCGCCGTTCTTCTTTCATAGTATTTTGTTTCACAGAAAATGTTCCAGGTAACATTTGGTCCATTTATTACTATTTCGAATACTAATGTTTCAACGACTCTTTTCTTGAATGAAACATATTTCACAGAATCAAAATTCAATATTTATTTTTTTTTGGTTTCATTATTTTCCTGCCCGTATCCCATTTTACTTGGTGCTCGGTGCAACACGTTTTCTTCTTCCATTCTCCCCTATCAGACGTCACAGCATCATTCACTCCTTTTTCATTCATATCATTCCTTAGACAATACATCCATCTTTGCTTTGGCCTTCCTCTTCCTCTCCATCTATCAACATTCATACTCATCACTCTCTTAGTCACATGAGTCTCATCCCTCCTCATCACATGTCCATACCAAGACAGACGATTCCCTTTCATTATTTCTGTAAATTTATATTTTTGTATTGAAATGAAAATATGAGTAGAATTGGTATATAATAGTAGTTTATGTAACTGGTACATAATGAGGGGTATTATACACGAGTGTGAGTTTAAAAAACGAGCGAAGCGAGTTTTTTAATAGTGTCACACGAGTGGTATAATACCTAGTTATGTACAGTTTCATACACTACTTTATCTACTCTCATTGAACACGAACATATCAAATAAAAGATAAAAATTATTAAACACTAATATTCATCCACCGAAATACAAACGTCAAAATTCCAACATTCCCATTTAAAGCGCGCGCAACCACAGATAAAATATGAAATAGATGTATCTATGATCAGTAATATGTATCATAATGAAAAAAAATTAAATTATAACATTGTTTTGTTAGAGAAACAGTGTTATAATTTAATTTTTTAATTTCATTACGATACTCTATGGTATAAAATATGTCATTATAAACTCGTTTTGAGTTTTGTATTTCGAATTTTACGATATGAGAGTAGATAAAAGAAATTTCATTAAACTATGGGCTATAAAATACTAAAAATATTTACTATAATCGGAGCTAAAACAAGTAGGTATTCTTTATTCTTTAACATTTTCGTGTATCCAGGGCAAGGTTTGAGCGATATCGGCAAAGACTGTATATTGTATAGGATCACAGCTAAAAGTAAAGTCCATTGGCTTTGCCAACGCTAGAGACACAACTCCTCGAAGGTACCAGCTGTCATCCTTCTCGAAGACCATGCCATGTCCACCAGCAATACAACCTGGAAAAGTTTCAGTTATTTTTTATCATTACAAAATCATCACATGAGTTCTTTCACCCAGGGTGGGACGGGCTGTCTGACTAAAATTCACAGTGTCCTTCAATCGTTTTTTACGTTCCGGGGTCACGGTAATTCGGTAAGTCCCGCGACCGTCCATTCTTATCCTTGAGATAAATTATAGAATCAGATGTTACCTGTGCGGAAATCCATGACACAAAAAGTATCTACTCAGTTTTAATTCCGCGATGAAAATCCAGGCTTGGATTGAGAGCAGTACATGCAAATGCTTTTCTTTTCCTGCATGTGTATACATCTATTTGCATGGGGATACATTCACACTCAAAACCTTTCACCAGATTATCTATCCATCCGTAAAATAAAATAAAAAGATATCCTTAAAATAAAAAGTACTACTACCATCATGCGCTTTCGCAGATTTAGCACAGTAGGTCGAGTCGCTAGTGAACCTTCCATAAAATGCTGGATTCGATCTAATGCATGTCTCCTGGGATACCACTGGCATCTCTAGCAGCTCCAGTTCATCTATGTGGTCATCATTTGGCCAGCCTACCAGCTGTGGAAATGAAAAAATAATGAACAAGTATTTTTTGTTTTGTATTTTTTTATTTTATTTTCTAAATCAATTAATATTTTCAATGATAAAATGCTTCGAATGGTGGGAGTGGGGACCAAGACCCGTTTTATGATTTTCAGTCATCGCATCTCAGATCAAAGACCTATTTCTTTGATCTGAGCATCGCATCGTCAATTTTGGTTTGAAATAATAATAATAATAATTTATTTTATTTCAGACAATGTTAGTCCATAATTCCATATTACATACAATCAAATAAATATATTCTAAAATAATATTCAAAACCAAATAAATAAATAGAAAATTGCGAATTAAAATAAACATCAAAATTTGTGAAATAATTAAATTACTAACAGGTCAGAATCATATTAAAATAAAAATTAAATAAAATGTCAACTAATAAATAAGCCATTGAGAATTAAAGTAAACATTAAAATTTGTGAAATCAGTATTATCATGTCAGAATCTAAATAAAATAAAATGTCAAGTAATAAAGTGAAAATTGCGAATTAAAATAAACATTAAAATTTGTGAAATAATTATTAACATGTCAGAACCAAATAAAATAAAATTAATGTCAACAGGTAAAATGAAATAAGAATTATGGAAAATATACAAAAACAAATAAATAAAGATTTACCTGCCCCACGCCTGATATACGGGTGCATGTAAGGCCTGCCAATGCTGCATAAAAGGCCCGTCCAACCTGTTGGCAACAACAGTAAGAAGACTGTTGCCGCTGCCCCGCACTCTACTCGCTATCGAGGTCGCCCTCTTGCGCATGCTGGTATAAAAACAGTCAATACGGACGTTTGCGAACATTCCCGATGCGCTGCAGAAGCGAGGCAGCCGCAGCAGTGCCCTCAGCGCGTTATTGTATTGAACGCGGAGAGCGCTGTAGGATTTCTGCAAATATGACACCCACAGACTGCTCGTATAAAAAGATGTGCAGTAGGCTCGAAACAAGGTGATCTTCACATCCTTGGAGCTGCGAGCAAACCTGCGGGCAATCATATTCGCCCTCACCGACAACGCCCTCCTTTCTCGCTCAATATCAGCGTCATCCTTCAGGTCGGACGTAACAATATGGCCCAGATATTTAAACTTATGTACCCGCTCCAAAGGCACCCCACATAGCCTTACTGGTGGAACCTCCGCCGGACACTTGGAACCTACACAGAAAACCATAAGTTCGCTCTTCTTAACGTTGAAATATTTGACCCGTATTTTTTTTCGTTTCGTAACCGAAATTGAAGAAGAAACGGCTCTTAACCGACTTCAAAAAAACTTTTAAAAAAAATAATTTAACGAAAAACAAAAAACCCGACTGCGTTAAAAAAAACTAAAAAGAAAGAAACAAGCCCAGTAGTTTAGAATTCACTCATTCACACTCACAGTCGGGGCCCCTTGGGAAGATTTGATTGGTATAATTTGAAGGGGCCCCGACTGTGAGTGTGAATGAGTGAATTCTTTATTTCATACTTTTTAGTTACTATTCATTGAGTTCGTTATAAGACGGTTTTCTCTAATCTATTCATTTCATTGAGGGAGTTGATATCGTGGGGATTATTAAGCAACTTGCGGTACTCTAAACTATTGATGACTAGCTTCTGCCCGCGACTTCGTACGCGGATCCAATTGCTTATGCCAGCGACAACGGGATCGACAAAGTCGAAAATCTGAAACGACTGATGTCGAATTCTAAGAGCCCCGGGACGGGAAAACAACGGAAAATGTGAGACGATTCGAGACGTTCGAGATCTTTCATTTTTAAACCGACTTCTTGTAAGACTAAACAACTTTTAAATATCATTCTGTTATAGTGTCGCAGTCGCAGAGCTTTGGAGTTCCACAAAGATGTTTCAGATCTTAGATTTTATAAGTCAACAGAAAGTGTTCATCAGACTGAACAACTTTTGCTAAAACGCCATCCCTTTATTATGTTATAGTGTCGCTTGTAATTCCACAACAGGTGTTCCAGATCTTCAGTTTTTATACGTCACCAGAGAATGCTCATCAGGCTTAACAAGTCGTGCTAAGACGTCATTCCTATATCATGTAGCTGGGCTCTTGTAGTTCCACATCAGGTGTTCTAGATCTTCTATTTTTATATTTCAACAGAGAATGCTCATCAGGCTCAAGAACTCGTGCTAACACGCCATCCATATTTATGTTATAGTGTCGCTGGACGCTTGGAATCCCGCAACAGGTGATCCAAATCTTCAGTTTTTATACGTCAACAGAGAATGCTCATCAGACTGAACAACTCGTGCTAAGACGTCATTCCTATATATGTTATATTGTAGCTGGGCTTTTGGACTTCCACATCAGGTGTTCCAGATGTTCAATTTTCATACGTCAAAAGAGAAAGCTCATAAGGCTCAACAACTCTTGCTAACACGTCATTCCTGTATTTGTTATAGTGTAGCTGGGCGCTTGGAATTCCACAACAGGTTTTCCAGATCTTTAATTTTTGTATTTCAACAGAGAGTGCTCAGCAGGCTGAACAACTCGTGCTAAAACGCAATCCCTTTTTATGTTGTAGTGTCGCTGGATGCTTGGAATCCCGCAACAGGTGTTCCAGATCTTCAGTTTTTATACGTCAACAGAGAATGCTCATCAGGCTAAACAACTCGTGCTAACACGCCATCCATATTTATGATAAAGTGTCGCTGGACGCTTGGAATCCCGCAACAGGTGTTCCAGATCTTCGGTTTTTATACTCCAACAGAGAATACTCATCAGGTTGAACAACTTGTGCTAAGACGTCATTCCTACATATGTTATAGTGCAGCTGGGCTCTTGGAGATCCACATCAGGAGTTCCAGATCTTCAATTTTCATACGTCAAAAGAGAATGCTCAGCAGGCTGAATAACTCCAAAGACGTCATTCCTGTATGTTAAAGTTTCATCATTCTAGCTTTAAAATGCCAATACTTCCATACAACCTTTCGGGGGGGGGTCCCCTTTCAACCCCTTCAAACCCCCTTTCCGCAATAAAAAGCCTATGTCCTTTTTCGGGCTCCAAACTATTTGTGTACCAAATTTCATTGAAATCGGTTCAGTAGTTTTAGCAGGAAAGCGAAACAGACAGACAGACAGACAGTTACTTTCACATTAAATTTATATTTAGTGTGGATTAGTCTCTCTAGAGACCTAACTCGGCTCAAAGTAAATGCTTGATATGACCTTTAGCAAAAATGCGTGAACTTAAGTCAACCACAGCTCGGTCCAAAGTAGTTCCTTGGAGCTTGTTTACAGATTATTTTTGCCAAAAATATTTGTTCGTCATGCTTATTCACTGTTTTTTTTTTTGTTTATATCGTTTATATACGAGTACTAGAAATAAAAACTTAAATCAATTAGTAAGAAAATTAGCGAGAATTATTGTTTTGTTAACCAACTTTAAATCGTTATATATCCTAAACTATTATTTAAAATGAAAAATGATAAAGGAAACCTAAAGATGATTTTAAAATACCTATTCAACGATACCCCACACGACATAGTTCATCGACTTTTTTTTTTTCATTTTGACAATATGGCGTCTGGTTGTCGCTGTGGTGAATTTTGATTACTGTCATGTCTTTAGTGACACTCGCAAGGTTAAGACGAATCGATTGACGTAAGAATTATCAAAATCGGCCTACGCATTTGGTCTCTAGAACGCCACATAGAAACAAACATACATACATACATACATACATACATAGACTGATAAACACATTACCCTCCTTTGCGTCGCGCAGTCGGGTAAAAAAGGAGGTGGTTCTCAATTCGGTCGGTATGTTTTTTTTTTTTAATTCACAATACATCATGCCGTGGTGTCATTTTGCATGCATAGTGACGTCACAACCCCCAATCTCGACTTTTGATACTTTTTATATCTGTGAATATTCAAAAAAAAATTAATGTCCATTATTTTTTTAAACTAACGGACTTTGACTGATGGACTAACTCTTGACTAACTCATTAGATTTGTAATTTATTGATGCTGAACGCTGCCCTATTATGGCAACATCAGTTAATTTAATATGTAGCTACGCTCTCCCTCAGATTAGTTTTATAAAGGGCAAAGCAAAACATTACTTACGGTACCCCTTTGCCCAACAACGTTCCTGAGTTCAATGTCCGTATCAGGCCAAATACAGGCTGGTTGGACCCAATTAGAGAACGCGACAGGTTTATGAAGCTCAAAGATTGCCAGGTCTCTGTTATAGGTAGTCATGTCGTACTCTGGGTGAATTCGGATCTCCTTAACCTGCAGAAGAGAGATTAGAATAGCTTATGAATGGGACAAAAGACCATTTTTAATTAGGTGCGGTCCACACAGAGCGAGTAGCCTCGCGAGGCATTTGCCGCCCGAAGCAGCTTGGGTGTCGACCGCCGAGCACCCGAGCCATCCAGTGTCGGCTTTTTGTTTTGCTCGCGTATATTGTTTCATGCCTCGGTCGAGAAACAATAGGTGCGTCCAGACAGAGCAAGCAGCCTCGCGAGGCAGTTTCTTCGCGCGGCAAATGCCTCGCGAGGCAGCTCGCTCCTTGTGAACGCACCTATTGGATTCCCTAGTTGGGGTAGAGGGCTTCTACAGATGTCCTCTGTCACGATCGGTCTTCAGCTTCACACGACGTCACCTCGCCCCACATCATTCCGATGCTCGCGGCTTCTGCCACCACAGTGTGTCTACATTTTTGACGAGGATGCCCACGCTTTGTTGTTCCTTGGGGATTCCAGTCCAAAGTTTTTTTGAGTATGTGGTCGGGGCCCCGTTGGACATGGTTACGTCGACGTCCTGAAACCTTGATCCTGTTCTGGTCATACGGTCGACCGTGTGACCAGAACAGGATCGAGGTTTCAAGACGGTTGGAGAAGAAGAAGTCGGTATAGTCTGCAAGTTCAAGACTGTGCCGGAACAGTGTTCTGGAAGATTCTGAAATAACAGGTTTAAATAGCCGGAACATCAGCGATACTATTCTTATTAGAGGCTATAGCGATTACAACGATTCGAAGCGAATAAAAAGTGACTATAAGTCTGATTAAGTTGAGAATAATGATCTGTGAAAGAGTTAGTTTTAATAATCATAGTTTGTTGAATTAATTGATGACAATATGAAATACAGTTTACTACCATCCAACTATCTTCTTTCACTTATCATTTTTGATTAAGGTGATTGCGTCGATGTAGCCCGCGAAATTCATTTTTTTTTACGTTTTTTGCAATTTGCAGGCCAGTGACATGTTGTAACTTTATCAAAGTATGAATTGCGGTAATAACAAGTATAATTTTAAATATAAAAATTATCAAAAAATTCGCTCCATCAGCTCTCACATAGAAAAGGTGCATCATGTTAAAATCTCCGAAATTTAACTTCGATGCACCTTTTCTATGTGAGAGCTGGTGGAGCGAATTTTTTGATAATTTTTATATTTAAAATTATACTTGTTATTACCGCAATTCATACTTTGATAAAGTTACAAATGTCACTGGCCTGCAAATTGCAAAAAACGTAAAAAAAATTGAATTTCGCGGGCTGGTTGGAGCATCCCCCTTAAGTATCGCCAATATCTTGATAGACTGTTTTTTTTTCATACATATTTTCAAGTGAACAAATTAATTAAAAAAGACGGTTATTTCCTTTGGCTAAGCTAGTTCTGTCTCACTGCCAGGCAAAATCCTTCACATCTTTCCAAACTTATTTCTTCTTAATGATATAATTTCTGGAGGTAGTCTGAGTCAGAAGTAGATAATTTTAGAACAAAAAATTTTTACACAATAATTTTTATTCTTTTCCAAAAATGAACAAGTAGGTACTTACAGCCCTAACTTGTATTTCTTCTCTGAACTTCATGATATTGTGCTGACCCAGGTAGACCACAAAGCTGTCTGTACCAACGACCTGTGATTTCCTCACGGTGCAGTGAGCTGCTGTGATGATAAGGCGGTCAGAAACCAGAGTACCTCCACAGATGTACCTGTGGTGAGGGACCTAGAAAAACAGAAAAAATAATGTAAGGGACATAAGACATGAAGCTGTTTATGATATGCTGTAGTAATGTAGTGTATAATGGAGTTGGAGTTTTATGTATTTCTCGCCCATTCTTCTCCATAAAGATCTCCGCTTTAGAACGTGCACATACAGTAATTTTAAAAGTTATTATGTCTTGTGTCTGCGACTTTAGCATAGCTTCATTTTTTTGTCACTTCAAAAGAACCTGTATAAAGTCCACACCACCACTCATGTCCTGCGGAAAATACGAAGAATAATACTACATTTGTAATGCAATTTGATCGCAGCGAGCCTCACGCGGTCATAATATACCATGAGTGGTGACGCGGTTTGGCGGCGTTCCGACTGACGCAGGTAATTTCTGGACATTGTAGTCTCAGCAAGTATAATATAGTCTATAGAGCATAGCATGAGAGCAGACGGAGCTTACCGGGTGCAGTGATTGCGCAAGCGCCCTCACTGGGGAGTGAGGGCGCTTGCCCACTGCACTAGCACTTTAGCACTGGGCACTGCACCAGCTTAAGACAGAAGAAAGAGAGATAGACACCGTGTGCTTTGAGTCAGTTGACCATGACATGCCCAGAGGCGGATTATCCTTAAGGCAAACTAGGCATGTGCCTAGGGGCGCGAAGGTACAAAGGGGCGCGCGGGTGGAATTGTGAAATAAAATAAAGAAAAAATATACAATCTATACTAATATTATAAAGCAGAAGAGTTTGTTTGTTTGGTTGTACGCGCTAATCTCAGGAAATACTGGTTGGAATTGAAAAAAATGTGTTGGATAGTCCATTAATTAAGGAAGGCTATATAACATCACGCTATCACCAATAGGAGCGGAGCAGCAATGATAAAAGTTTCAAAATCGAGAAAATTGTTTTCCTTTTCGAGAGCTTCTGTTGCGTGCGCTGCGTAACCGATTAAAGATACACAAAAATTATGTACCTACTACAGAATTATTCCACATTAAAAGTTCTAAAATAAAGTCTGAGTCAGATAGAGCATATAATATCTATCTTTTAAGGTTAAGTCACTATAACCATTTTTAAGGAAATCTTTAATTTAAAAGTATTGCATTATTTGCGAAAGTATTTTCATTAACATGATATTAATCCTTATCCGTAGTAATGGGTAGCTCGTCGTTCGACCAAGGACAAGGCCCGAGTCACTCACGGTGCGTCATAGTGTTCCACGCGCTCCTCAGGGGAACCGATGCGTGATGGGGATGGGACCATATGGCCAAACGTCTTACATGACGCGGGTATTAAATAAACTGATTTAATTTTTTTTTTTAACCTGTTCAATAATTTAATTCATACGACTGGCGTGTAAAGCCAAATATTATTACTAGTATGTAAGGAATTTCATAATTTTCGAGTTTACATGCCAGTCGTCGACTGTACCTTAAAGTTTTAAAATATTGTAAACCGAATTCGTAAGATCTGTTCGACAACATCGATCTCATGTAAATTCATGCTCTTTTTTCCTTCGCCCCATCTCACCGCGTTTTGCTAAGATACATCGGTTTTGGTCAAACTATAGTATGAGTTATTTTTAATATAGGGGCGCCGATGAGATGCTTGCCTACAGCGCTCCCAACGTTTAATCCGCCTCTGGACATGCCCCGATCCAAACCATAACTGCAAATAATAGCTACCTTGGGGTCTTCAAGTCCAGAGTGAATATGTTACTTCTAGGTAAGTGCTTCACCGTCGACCTCATCTTCGCTTACCATCAGGCGAGTTAGTGGTTAAACACAAGATCAAAGCAAATTAAAAACTTTTTGAAAAAAAAAAGGGAACCGACTTCAAAGCCAAACACAAAAAAACTATAAAATAACTAACTAATAACTTCACAAGATATCCATTATTTTTATACACTAAAACCTTCCCCAGAATGTAACGAACACTTTCCTTAAAACTGCATCAAAATCCGTTCCGCCAAACGCGAGATAATTGCGGACAAACATGCAATCGTCCCTGAAAATCTACGATCCAAGTAAGCAAAACGGATCCAATCGGGCAACGTCACGGGATGTCTATTAGTGTTATATACTAAAACCTTCTCCAAAATGTAATGAACACTTTCCTGCAACTGCATCAAAATCCGTTAAGCCAAACGCGAGATAATCGCGGACAAACATACATACATACATACAGGTCGAACTGAGAACCTACTTTTTTTTTTGAAGTCGGTTAACAAAACGTATCCAAGCGGGCAACGTCACGGGATGTCCATTAGTGTTATATACTAATTCTTCTCCAAAATGTAATGAACACTTTCCTGAAAACTGCATCAAAATCCGTTCAGCCAAACGCGAGATAATCGTGGACAAACATACATACATACAGGTCGAACTGAGAACCTACTTTTTTTTTTTTTGAAGTCGGTTTAAAAAGAAAGGTGGAGGGGCATGTCAGAGTCAGACTCGACTACCCAATAACCTCTACGACCCCGGGCGGAGAAAGTCCATGGAAAAAGAAACAGAATACTTACTAAGCGGTAGATTGCTACTTCCCATGGCCATTGTCCTTCTAAAGTTTTTGATGATTTCCCATTAATTTTATCCTTATTCAGTATTATCTTTCCGCATTCGGGCTGAAAACATTATAGGCATTTCTTCAGAATAGGGGCGCTCAATTTGGTGGACAACAACAGTAATTGGTGCAATACCAGTGGTGAAGATTTAAGAAGCAATAAAGAAAGAATGGCAACTCTAAAGTGATTCAAAAAATCTTTTGTATTTAAAAAAAAAATATTTCTTCAATTAGATTATCAAAAAGTATTTGACACGTTTTTTTCTTTTGTCACGTTAAATAAAATTGACGAAGATACAAGGCTTTTAAAATTCAAGAACGTTGTGCCGTTGTGTGATATTTGTGCGTCCGTCGCGTGACGTCACAAACCCCAATTTCTAGTTTTGATGCGTTTGCCTTTGTAAATATTCACTATGATTTAACAAAAGAAGAAATACGGGTTCATTATTATTCAAAAGTCATTCTGAGGGACTAATTTAATTCGCAATGTAAGATGCTGGAAATAAGCCTAATTTCATAGAAAATAACTGTTAGCTCTTTGGATAAAAAAAAGTCCACAACCGTTATTATTACGAGTTTATACCACTTTTAAAACAATAAGTTAACGAACAATTTTATTCGCGACTACCTAGGATTATTTCGACCTGCTCGGCTGGAGGCACAAACTAAAGTGACTGTCGGATCTTACAATTCACAATTAGCTCAACTTTGACAATAATCAAATGCAATGAAGGTAACGTGAAAAAAAAAACACATTAATGTCGTATTAGTACCTTTGCATCGATTTCTTTTCAACGCAAATGTTTAAATACTTTCAAAATTAATCGATAATTATTCCATAATTATGGTTACAAGAACAAACGGTAAAAACTAACATTGATGTTACCATAAACAAAAATTATAATCAGGCTAAAATTATTTTAAGTAAGCCATGTTTAATTATTTTGTAGTGTAGTAACACCGTTTTAACATAGCAAATACTCACAGCTCCAAATACACCTGAATAACTGATCTGTAAAACAAAAGGAAGAGTTCAAATTTTGTTGCAATGGGACTCAGTCGATAAAAGGTTGTTTCGCAATAAAGTCAATAAAGTCGATTCGAACAATGGGTCAGTCGACTTTCCATTAATCGAATATAATTATGACTCTCGAAGTTAAGTTACCCTGGCAAAACGCGTAACATAATCTATTACTATACTAGTACTAGCTGACCCCGCAAACGTTGTTTTGCCATATAAATTTAAAAAAAATAGATAGTAGCCGATTCTCAGACCTACTGAATACGCATATAAAATTTGGTAAAAATCGGTAGAGCCGTTTCGGAGGAGTACGGTAACTAACATTGTGACACGGAAATTTTATATATAAGAAGATTATATAAAGCTATTTTTTTATTATTATTAATTGTCTTTTTTAAAGAAAATAACAGCTCTTTGAACGATAAAGACTTATATTTATCGTTCAAAGATATATAGGTATAGATATAGGTATTGTGACCTTAGTCACAATTTGAGAAAAACACTTCACAAGGAACTCGTTTCAAAATAAATGATGTCATAAGAATATTATTTTTAAATTAAACATGAATTAAATAAAGTTTGTATCCCAAGGAGCATTTGTATTTTTTAATTTTTTTACGTCTAAATTAGCGTGGGTATAGCGGAGGGTGGGTAATGGGTAGCTCACCGTCCGATAAAGTCTTCAACGCGCGCCTGTGACAGCTATCAGCAAACCTATCAGTAAACTCGTGCCTGTCACGGGACTGTCTTAAAAGGACACTGCGGCCCTGGAACGCCAAAGGCTGAAAAGGAACAGAGTCGTTTTTAGTCAGTAAGACAGTAACAGTCAGAATAACTGACGGCCCCTTCCGCTCCACCCAGGGTGGAAAGACATCCGCGGTGGTAGACGCCCACGGCGACGGACGTCGCTAGATGATCTCCGGCCACCGTAGGCGCGGGCATGCGGGCGGCGAGTAAAGGGCAACTCGCTGCCCGACCAAGGACCATGCCCGGGTCGACGGCGCGTTGTGTCCCACGCGCGCCTCAAAGAGCGTCAGCATAATGACGGGGCCCTCCTCTCAGAGGGCCAAAGCCTGCCGGGGTCGCGGGATTATTTCCTTACCGTGACCCTGGAACAGAAAGGGCTATTGAAGGACACCGTGGATTTTAGTCAGTAAAAGTCTGACAGTCCCTCCCGCCCTGCCCGGGGTTGGAGGACTCATTTGATAATTTTACCACGCAAAAAAAAAAAAAAAAAAAAAAAGGGTGGAAAGACACATTTGATGATTTTACCACCACAAAAAAAAAGAAAATAATTAAGGCACCTGTTACTTCAAAAAAACAGATAATGTAAAAGGCAACTTACATTTATTGTAGTGTACAGCGCAACTATTTTCAAAACCAGCTTCATCTTGTAAACTACAAAACTAGAATGGCGATAATCACAACAAAGTGAACACAAAAAATAATAATAGGTGAACAGGAAAATTAATATAATATCTTTTAGCAAAGAACTTAAGTTTAATAATAAATAATTTATTATTAAAGACACAAAGACACAAAGACTACAAGCACACCTACCATCTCCGGGCTCGTCGCCGAGCTCCGCCTCGCAGCCGCCGGCACGCGCCTCAGCCGAGAGCGCTGTGTCTCCGGTCGCTGCAGTTGCGTCGAGCTCGAGCGACGAGTTTTTCTCCCCGCCGTCGACACCGCCACCACCGCGACGACGAGGAAGAGGACGGCCACCAGCGGGCTTGGGACCTCGAGGCCAACAGGCCCCGAATAGGGTCCCCGCTGCCGGTGGAAATGTGTCGCGCATGCGATGGACCCAGTCCATGAATGAAAACGTCATGCGCGCATATTATGGGGCTACTGAGGGGGGAAGCAGCTTGACTGCGTACCGTGGTCGGATGCTCTCTCTGTTTCAGGTGCTTGAACCAGGTATCAGCGTGTCAGCGCAACGACTTTCGGATCAGGTGCGGGCATGGTGCGGGTCATTCAGCGTAACTGTATGCTGGATGACACCGTACTTGATCGACTACGCTCGGATTCACGGAGTAACCGAGTTATTCCTGCTTCACCAATGATCGCGGTGCAGCAACAAAGTTCTTCTGGTATGCCACCGCGACCCGATCGCGATTGTGAAGAGGATCATGACGAAGTTATATCCGTGAGTACCCAATGCAACGCACAATTGAGGAGCGCTTTGGAGAGTGCGTTCCGGGAGTACCGCTCCGTACCACCGGAACTTAGACCACGTTTACCTCGTTTGCCTATGCACAATAAAAACAAGGCGCTTATGTGTGCTCTAGACTCAGAACTGTCAGATTGTTTTGACAGCAGTAAGGATCTTGCTGATACCCACTCAATCCTGTACTGTGCAGCTGTAGCGGCATGTCGTGTAGCTCACGTCAAATTCCCTGACAGTGACAGAGCTACGCGACCAAAACCAGCAGCTCCAGCTTGGCAGTGCAGGATTGAGCGGCGTATCGGTGAGGCTAGAGCACTCATCGGCAAATTGCACTGCTTCAGGGAGGGTAATACTCGTCCTAGAGTGATGCGTTTTGTGAGGCGGGCGTTCACAGGAATCGATATCGATCCTCGTGATTATTTGGCCCGCGTCACAGAGCGTATCGACTTCCTGAAGCAGAAGATTTGTGCATGGGCAAACCGTATTCGTCGGTACAAGCGACGAGTGGAGCGGTACACTTTGAATCGCACCTTCCAAAGTGATGAAAGGTGGGTCTATAGAGCTTGGGAGCGACCGGACCAAGATGTGGCTGACACGCCCCTGCCGGATGATGATGCCATGAGTTCATTCTGGCGCAGCATCTGGTCGGTGCCTGTCAGTCACACTGAGGGCGATTGGATCAGGGATGTTGAGCGAGCTTGTGAACATATTCCAGAAATGGGGGCTATCACCATCAGCCCCCAAGACGTAGCCTGTGCAGTCCATCTGTTGCCGAACTGGAAATCTCCAGGGCCGAATGGGCTGCACAACTTCTGGATTAAATGGTTGAAAAGATCACACGCTCGCTTAGCATCCCAGTTCCAATTAGCCTTAGAGTCAGGATCGTTACCCCAATTCTTAACAACAGGAGTGACCCACCTGCTCTATAAATCAGGTAGTACTGTGGAACCCAAAAATTATAGACCGATCACTTGTCTACCAACGGTCTATAAAGTTCTTACATCCATTCTGAGGGCTAAAATCAATCAACATATTGTGACTAATTCCATCATGTCCGCCTCTCAGAATGGATGTAGGAACGGGTCCCGCGGTACTAAAGAGCTCCTCCTCATTGATATGGCCATTAGCCAACAGGTTCGCCGCTCCCGAAAGGATCTGTCCGCATGTTGGATAGATTATAAGAAGGCCTATGATTCGGTACCCCATACATGGCTCATGAGGGTGCTAGAGTTGTATAAAGTTGATATAACTCTACGCACCTTCCTGTTGTCGTGTATGGGGACCTGGAAGACAGTCCTTCGCTATCCAGGATGTCGACAGATCCGAGGTAGCGGCGAACCGATAAGGATTGAGCGCGGCATATTCCAGGGTGACAGTCTGAGTCCTTTGTGGTTTTGTCTGGCCTTGAACCCACTCAGTACATTACTAGAGGGTTCGGGGCTAGGATATCGGTTGAAGAGAGGTGGTCAGGTCATATCTCACCTTCTTTACATGGATGATCTGAAACTCTTTGCCCCCAACAACTTGCAACTGATGAAGCTACTGAAGGTAACAGAAACTTTCAGTAGCGCCATCAGGATGGAATTTGGTGTGGACAAATGTGCAGTCATGCATGTGAAGCGAGGGGAGATTATGGAATCAGAGGGAACTCAACTCTCGGATTCCATACACCTTAGATCCCTCTCTTCAACAGAGACCTACAAATATTTGGGTATGTCGGAAGCATTAGGCATCAATAATGCTGACATGAAGCAATCGTTGAAGGAGCGCTTCTTTAGCCGCCTGAATAAAGTACTTAACAGTCTTTTGTCAGGTGGTAATAAGGTGCGCGCTTTCAACGGTTGGGTCATGCCGGTATTGATGTATTCTTTCGGCATACTCAAATGGACTCAGACAGAACTTGACGCCCTGGATAGGAGAGTCCGTTCACTGCTGACTGCAAATCGGATGCATCACCCACGGTCGTCGGTGATGAGACTGTATATCCCGCGGAAGTGCGGGGGTCGTGGCTTTTTAAACGCTAAGACCCTGCACAACCGTGAGGTATGCAGTCTCAGGGAATATTTCCTAGAAGCCGACGTGGGGATGCACCGAGATGTGGTCACAGTCGACAAGGGTCTTACTCCGCTCTCCTTGGCTAACGGGAACTGGTGCAAACCTAAAGTATTAGACACCAATGATCGTAAGGATGTATGGCAGAGCAAGGAGCTTCACGGACGCTTTTACCGGGCATTACATGGTCCCGATGTAGACTTTTTAGCGTCCGTATCCTGGCTGCGCTTCGGTGACCTGTTTGGGGAAACCGAAGGTTTTGTCTGTGCAATTATGGACGAAGTTATGATGACGAATAACTACCGGAAATACATTGTGAAGGATGGCACGGTTGACATATGTCGGGCATGCCACCGTCCGGGAGAATCGATCCGACACATTATTTCTGGGTGTTCTCGTCTGGCTAACGGCGAGTATTTGCATAGACACAACCTCGTTGCCAGGATTATCCACCAGCAACTTGCTTTAAAGTACAATCTTGTCGAATCGGAAGTGCCGTACTGTAGGTATGCGCCCGACCCAGTTCTCGAAAATGGCAATATCTCGTTGTATTGGGATCGACCTATCATCACTGACAGGACTATTGTTGCCAATAAGCCTGACATTGTGGTGATAGATCGATTGGAGCGTCGCGCAATAATTGTTGATATAACGGTCCCACATGACGAGAACCTCGTGAAGGCGGAAAAAGATAAACAATTCAAGTATCTTGATCTGGCTCGCGAGGTTGTTGACATGTGGGACGTGAATACGGCAGTTATTGTGCCGATAGTCGTATCTGCCAATGGCTTAATTGCCAAGAGCCTCGACCAACACCTGAGGAGGCTCTCGCTGGGTGGCTGGATCAAGCGCTTGATTCAGAAGGCAGTACTCTTGGACACGGCGCGTATTGTTAGGAGGTTCCTCTCTCAAGAGCCCTGACCACCGGTGGCCCGGACCCTGTTCCCGGTACTGGTGGACTGCTATTTTTTATATTTTTAAATGTTTTTTATTTCTTTTTTGTAAAAATATTTAAAAATATAATTTATAAGTTTAAAGAAAAATAAAGAAATAATAATAATTTATTATTATTACCGGTATATGCTGCTATTTGAACATATGACATCTTCTCATTGGGAACATTTTGGGCCTTGCAATGCAATGGTCTAGCAGCAGTGGCTCCAGAAGTTTACTGGACCACGACCCACCAAAACAAATCTTTCTCAAAATTCTGGGCTCAACTCTTGGTTCAACTACATTATAAAGAAGGGCTTATCATGTTGGTCTATTTAAATAAAGACTTAGTGCCAATTGAAAAATCTAGACACGCGGCTGAGCGTGGCCAGCCAAGCTCCGCGCTCACAGTGTGTAATATTACACGAACCATTTGGAGGCACTTTTTAGCCCCCCATAACTCAAAAACTATTTAACCTAGACTTGTCAAATTTGGCATATATATTGAGACTGGCGATATATATATGTTCCAAATTTTATAAACATATCTCAAACGGTTATTTAGATATTGACGTCCAAAAATCGTCATTTTTATGACTGACCTATAGATCAAAACTATATCCTAGTTCCAGATGACCTAGAAAGTTCAAATTTGGCATGCAGATAGGTAATTAGGTGAATAGAAAGGAAAAAATCAGAAACTGGTAGTTTTTTATCATTTTATTATAATTTTCACTTAATTAATTTAATAAGTGCCTGTAAATCTCTATATGTGTATTTTAAGATCTTTACGTGAATATATAACGAGTTAAACACCACCCTTATTTTGTTTTTATCCAAACATTCCCGTTTTTGTACTTATAAATATGAATATAGTCGATTTTCGTGTTTATTACGCGTAACTATAACCGTATTCTACTACCAGTAGCGCCATCTATTATCATTTTCAGAAACTCACTGCTCGATGCACATCATGAATGTTTGATTTATTTGAGTGGCCTGTTGGTCTAGTGGTTTGACTCTAGATGGCGTTGTGCAATCACATCGCGATCCTGAATCGCCGTGTGACGATTTTCTGTGATACACCACCGTTAATTCTTTTTAATCCAAATATTCCCGTTTTTAAGAATATAGTAGTTAAGAATATAGTAGATTTTCGTATTTATTACGCGTGACTAACCGTATTCTACAAACGCTAGCGACACCTATTATCATTCTCAGATACTCATCCGCCTCCATTAATTTATTTAAAAAATGGGACTAGATGGCGTTGTGCATTTACGTCACAATTTTGAATCGCGGTGTTAAGATTCTCTGTGATTGAATCACCTCCGCTACTCTACTTATTTGACGTCTTGTTACAAAGTTGGTCAGATGGTTCTATTCTGACCGATGACCGATAAGGCTACGATTTTTACTAAAAAATTCATGAGATCGAGTTATAAATAAAATATACTTATTTTATGTTTGTGGGTATAACGTCATTACAATTTTTTATTATGGCAATTAAATACTCTTAGATTCAATAAAAAATATTTTATTATAGGTACTTTAACTCTGAATGAGTTCGAGAATTAGAACTTCATGGTAACCAATTGTTTTTCTTGAGAATTCAATAGACTGGTAATTTGTTACGAAATCATCCTACTACTATTATAAAGGCGAAAGTTTGTAAGTATGGATGTTTGTTACTCTTTCACGCAAAAACCACTGAACGGATTTGGCTAAAATTTGGTATACAGATAGTTTATAACCTGGATTAACACATTGGATAGTTTTTATCCCGATTTTATGTTCCCGTGGGATAATTTTCGAGTTGTAGCGGGTGAAGCCGCTGGCAACAGCTAGTTTTCAATAATTATTGTCTTTTTATTGCACGTATTGTACAATGAGTCGTACAATAGAATTACGGGTGGGTGACACACTTACCTTACACCGAATTGTTCCAATGACTCCCGATGGAAGCTGCCTTTTCCATTCGATTGCATTTATTCTTTGTTTGAGTATATTAATATACAACAAACAAATAGGTTGCGTGAGGCTATAGTAGATTATGTTTGTCGTAACTGGGATGATTTAAGTATGTTCACTAGCGCTCCAAACGGGGATCCTTACTGCTCTGAAGAAGAGTATCGAAGAAGCATGCTTTGTTCGACAACTAATGGAGCCGTTTCTGAATTAAAGGCTGCAGTAAATTTGCACAATCCCATCAAAAACATAAATGTGAAATGAGAGCCAAGCTCAATATTATTACGAAAATTTGGCTTGCATATTATGAGAATTAGCCAGGTCAGACCTTAGGCTGTTGTGTATATATTTATAAGAACCCACTACTCATTTATGTACAGACGCCAGCACATCAAGCTACCACAATCTGTCAGATTTCTGTAATAGAATTTCAACCTTATCACAAGAGTAGAAGGTTAATGTTTGATTGATAAAAAATGACAGATTCGGGTAGGTTGACCTGCTGGCGTCTGTACAAAAAGTAATGATATCCCATCAAAAACATAAATGTGAAATGACAGCCAAGCTCAATATTACGTATGATATATGCCTTGGTTGTTGACTTCAAAGAAAAAAGAAGTGAAATCTAAATGGGTGCCAAGTTCAATAGTCAGCCCTGAAATTTATTTATAACAAAATAAAATATATTTCTTCTTATAACTAAGGACCATACATTGTAGCCTAATTTCTGGCTTGGCTATTTCTCATATACGAATTATATATCGTTCTTAAGTTCTAAACCTTTTACTTGTCAGTTTTTATTTTATTAAACCAAAAATTTGGTTTGCTGGTAGTACTAACCATCGAACATAATAATTCGTATATGAGAACTAGCCTAGCCAGAAATTAGGCTACTATGTATGGTCCTTAGTTGTAAGAAGAAATATATTTTATTTTGTTATAAATAAATTTCAGGGCTGACTATTGAACTTGGCACCCATTTAGATTTCACTTCTTTTTTCTTTGAAGTCAACAACCAAGGCATATATCATACGTAATATTGAGCTTGGCTGTCATTTCACATTTATGTTTTTGATGGGATTTCTATTACAAAGATTGCAATTTCTTTTTTGAGAAGGATTGATTTGTTTCTTAAGTTTTTTTTTGTTAGAGCATCAATTTTATTAGTTCAAAATATTACTCGTATTATAAATATTTAGTCTTAAATACCTCCTTGCCGAAAATGCTTCCCAGATATAAGTTCCTATTTTTGAGGGCTCACTCAATATTCGCTTGTGACTCACCTAGGGTTGCCAACCGTACTATAATATTTATAGTATTGTACTATATTTAGGGTCTCCGTACTATACACTGTTGAAGAAATATATAGTACGCGAAAATTCTATATTTCAGTACAATAGCTCAATGTTTATATTTTGCGTTTCTATTTCATTACTAAAATTAGTAAAATAAAAAAAAAAACTTCCTGCAATTTTCGAACACGTCGTTCAAATGGAAGAAGTGAAAAAAAAATATACCTAATATAGTTTTTATAAAAAATATAATATAATATAATATAATATTATATTATAAATGCGAAAGTTTGTGAGGATGTATGTAGGTATGTTTGTTACTCTTTCACGCAAAAACCACTGAACGGATTTGGCTAAAATTTGGTACACAGTTAGTTTATAACCTGGATTAACACATAGAATAGTTTTTATCCTGATTTTATGTTCCCGTGGGATAATTTTCGAGTTGTAGCGGGTGAAGCCGCTGGCAACAGCTAGTAAAAAATAAATACCTAAGTAAAAATATATAAAACTTTAGTCTATTTTTTTTTATTCTTCCCTCGTAAAATACTATATTTTTTTGAAGAGTGCTATGCTTTTTATGGCTTTTTCAAAAAAATACTATATTCTGACAAAAAAATGTTGGCAACCCTAGACTCACCTGTGGGTCGCGACCCATACTTTGAGAAACGCTGTCACACTGGTCTAGCACGTTAATCAATGAATGTCTAAACATCTTTTGAGGCTCTCTGCAGAAGGTTGGATCAAGCAAATGATTCAGAAGGCAGGACTCCTCGATACGGCTCGGATTATGAGATTCCTGTCTAGCGCCTTACCTACCGATATCTTCGGCCTTTCCCCAGGATTGTATTGTTTTCAGGGTTCATAAACATACAACCCTAGGTTGTCAGTGGTTACCAATTGCGTGCCCATATCTTCATGCTACAACCTTGGGGTCTTTAAGTCAAAAGTGATCAGGTTACTTCTAGGCAAGCGTGCTTCACCGTCAACCACATCTTCACTGACCATCAGTCGAGAACTCGAGATAGTGGACAAACGGGAGTTTATCGACAAATTCGTGATATACTTAGTTGCACAAGATAATTTGATTTTAATTTTGATCCCTATTTATTCTTATTTAAATTTGGATTTGTATCTTTTGATTTGATTGTAATTCTATTTATATTTGATTTTAATGTGAACTTAAATCATAATCTTGAACCTGATTTGATTTTGATGTGATGATTCTTTATTTAATTTTAATTAAGACTTTAATTTTGTTTTAAATTTCGATTTCTGTTTCGATTTATAATTTTTATTTTGCATCAGAGCACACTGCGTTGCTATATAACTTGTTATTTTTATATTATGTTCAAAATTTCGTTGGTTATACTTTTACCCAAATGCTTATTGTAACATATTATTTTAATCAATATTGTAATGTTTAACCGTTTGTTTTCCCAAATAAATAAAATAAAAATAAAATAAAAAGATGCACAGACAATACTCCGATCTGCTAGAACCGGTTTTGAATATCAATAATTAAAGATGATTACATTACAAAATTGTCATTTTCCTTAACCTTCCTATACCCGCGCGTTGGTCTGTGAGACCGACGGAATGATTTTTCGAATTTATTATTCGAAATTATTTCTCTAGCGAGTCGAATCTCTTGCTAGCTGCCGGATTTGTAGCCAACTTCATGTCAGTGCTAGCCACACGTTTGTGGAGAACGTACATGTACGCGTATTTGACGCCAATCGGTCCGTGAGACCGACGCGGGTATATGTGTAATTTTTTGTGTAAGTATAAAATTATTATTTATAGTGTTTTTCTCGTTTTTTTTTGTACTGGCTTATTGTGTATGTAATTTTGTATGTATTTTGTTATCAATTTTATTATTTTACCGATTGTATGCTGCGCTAGAATGGATAAAGAGCGAATCCTAGAATCCGATCACTGTTGGAAGAAGACAGTTCTGACAATGATGACGAAGACGAAAATGACAGTGAGGTGGAAGACGCGGTTGAGACACAAGAAGAAACATATCACACAGGGCAAGAAGACGATGAAGAAGACGAGATCGAAATTTTGGCTGAGGAGGAAGACCGTCAAAGATCCAGAGATTTAGGTATGTCCTGATTGTTATGGTGAGACTGAAAACTATGTCAACCTGTGATTTTTTAATAGTATGTTAAGCCTTTCTTAAAATGTAAAAGTTAATTTATGTTGATTAAAAGAAAAAAAATGTTTTACTTCTGTTTTTGTGGTACCTGAGAAAAAACTCTGTACTTTGAAGGCTGTTTTGTATAAGTCTGATGGTCTGTTAAATAATTAACAATAAAGTGGTTACACGATATATTTTGTTTCATTATATTCTTTAATTTTTAGGTCAAACTTTATTTACATAGGTTTTCTTAGGAAAATCATGAGAAACGGGGTTCCAAACTTTCGGTCTGTGAGACCGTACGCGGGTATAGGTGTCACAAAAATTGACGCGGGTATAGGAAGGTTAATAACTTTTTGTTAAGGAAAACCCGTTATTGGAGGAAAACATGATTAGTTATGATAATCACTTAACTAATAGTGTTACGGACGTCGTCGCTTCAAAATGATGTAAATAATGAATATACAAGTAGAATTTAAGTAGACATAAGGTTGATTAAAATAAATATGATTTGAAAGTAGGGAAACATTTATTGATGTTCGATTAAGGCTGTTTTATTATCCCATAGTAAGTAAGACATCAAAATATGACGATGTAAAGTGGACGCGAGCACGTTCGAACAGGTTTGAACATGTCGAAACCTGTCCGGTCCCCCACCACGCGTGAACTCAGACCAGGCGTCGCGATTGGTCGGGACGAATGTGTCGTGCTCACCTCCACCCACTACTTGCACCCTGCAAAAATAAGATATAAGCGGGACGGTTTGTTGCGAATTCGTAGTTCAGTCGCAGTCAGCTCAGCAGCAAGTGTTCTCTCAAGAAATCCGAAGCAACAAGCCGTCCCAGATAGTGCAATTGATTCACAATTATTGTGAATCAAGAGAATATATTCAACTCTACAATCAAGTCAGGTGTTTTATTCCTAAGGAAAAATATACAGTCCACCTTGACAAATAGGTACAGACGCCAGCTGGTCAACCTACCCGAATCTGTCAAATTTTACCAATCTAACATTAACCTTCCACTATTGTGATAAGGTTGGAAATCTATTAGGTAAAGAAATTTGACAGATTGAGGTGGGTTGATGTGCTGGACTGCTGGCGTCTGTAAATACCTACCTACTATTCTGTAAGGATAACAGCCTTGTGTCAACGCGGGCCGAGCGTCGAATGCTGCTGGGCTTTATAGATTTCAATTTTATGCTCAAAAGTATAAAGTTGAAAATTAAACTGTAGTTTCGTCCACGACGAAACGGCGACTGAAAAGCATTGTTGGTCAAGTCAAAGGGGAAATAAAAATGATAAGTTTCGTTTTCTTTAGTCTTTTATTCAGGAATACTCACCGCAAATTAATTGCGTAATAGGAACACTTTTTTAACATTTATTACATAAATCCGAAGGATAAGCAAAATTAGCCCACTGCTGGGACAAACGCTCCTCTCTATGGCAGTGGTCCGACCGCCGACGATGAACGAGTAACGAGTGGAACTACTTATACACTCTAAAAAGAGTTGGTGATCGGCGGGAAGCGAGTGTAGTTTCGATAGTTTTGTCGCCGGGCGACAGCGAGTGTTCATGTACGACGAGCGATTACTCGCCTGCGGTCGCTTTATGTGACATTTCATTCACTGTACCGAACGCGAGCAACGAGTGAGCGAGCATCGCTGAACGAGAATCGCTGAGCGAGTTAATTTTTGAAAGCTCGTCGCTCAGCGACAGAACGAGTAAAACGAGTCGTCGCCGGCAGTGTGACAACAATCAGAGAGCAACTATTAATACCTATATGCATCTCTTTCGTTTAAACGGAATGTACATTTATTGTGCGTTTCTTGGGAGAGAAAATCGCCGAGAGTTACTCGTTCTGTCGCCGTTGATCGGACCACTGCCTATGGGGGAGGGAGTGGGATGTATAATCTACCACGTGGGTCCATGACGGGTTGGTAGATGTTACAATGTAATTATGGTAGACGGCACAGTGGCTGAGGGATTGGACTGCTGCGTAGCGTGTCACGGGTTCGATTCCCACACGGAACAAATATTTGTATGACCTACAAATAGTTGTTCCGTGTCTATACGTCTGTGAGTTTCTATGTTTGTAAACGCACCCATTGCACGGCAAAAAAGCATTGCACTTTTTTTTTAATTGTTTTCGAATTTTTATTTCCCACCAGCACAGCATTTATCTCTAGGACAGGCATGTCCTAGAGATAAATGCTGTGCTGGTGGGCTCAAATACCATGACGAAACGTCATGGTATTTGAGCCCACCAGACACAAAAAGGTCTGGAAATAGGTATCTCCCCTTTTCAATTGGCAATCTGGAACTTTAAACCTTGTCCCTCATAACATAAAGTCTGTTTGAGATCCTTAAATTTGACGTCACATTTCTGACACATGCTAAAAGAAACTTTAGAGTCCGCGCCACAACTGAAGTCCTGCGTAAAATTCGTGGTAGAGCCCGCGCTAGTAGACAGTAGCGCCACGTTGCCGCGGTCTTTAATTGAACTGTCAAAATGGGTGCACGGAAATAGCAAGTACATTACGCAATTAACTGCTTTACAACTACAAAGATAGACTTAAAACTATTTATCGACTTCTACTTCCGACTCTAATAAGGATAGTTAGGGTAGTCTTTCCAATCTGAGATGTCGATAACTCTTTCATTCTTGTTGAACTTGCTGATGGTCGCGACTTCTTCTGCTGTTAATTGGAAGTCGAATACATTGATGTTCTCAGCTAGACGCTTCTTGTTGGTCGATTTCGGGATCGGGATGAGGCCGCGTTCAAGCTGGGAAAAAAATTACGAAGTTTTAAATTATTGATAGATCACAGCAATGTAAAGTCAAAGCAGCAACTTTGAGGTTATGACTCTTTAAAAAAAACTTTAATATGGTAATGTCAGAATAGTTTATTTATTAACTAATTTTATTATGATCTTGACATTGATGTGACGTGCAGTTACGGTCCGATTTCGTTTAATTCTGAACACTATTTTTGTGACTTTTGAAATATAGAACAATTTTTCAAACTTTTACTGAAACTGCTTTGAAAATTGAAACAAAATAACTTTTTTAAGACACGGTGGGACAAAACATAGATAAAATTAACTAATAATTTTCAAACTAATGGGATACATCTATCCGTTTATGAAAGAGTCGGGCCATAGTGTAAGACGCTGACTCAATGCAGGTTTGTAGATGCCATTAATGTCTTGGGGACTTTAGTTTCAAGACCAAACATTTAATTATTTTCTTTAACCTTCTCTGTCCCACTTCTAGACAAAGGTCTCCTTCAACTCCTTCCACTATTATGCAAGTCCTCCTTCCATACAAACAGGAAGGAGGTACTTATTAACTAACTCCAAAAAAAACACAATGGTACTCACCAAATATCTAAGTACGATCTGTCCGGGGGTCTTGCCGTACTTAGCAGCCATGGCTCCCAGGATGGGGTCATCGTACCGTGGTGGAGGGGCATCGGGTCTGTCACGGGACACCAAGAACCCGAGGGGACTGTAGGACATTACTGCTATGCCTTGCGATAGACAGTGGTAGACTAAATGTTCTTGAGTATTCGTTGGGTTGACCTGGGGGAAGAAAAAATATTTTGAAGAGGCAAAAGGCACAACAAATAACACAAATAGAAAATTTAACAAAACAAAAAAAAACAAAATGAAAGGTTTTTAATTTTTTTCGAATTTCTGGATAACAATGTTGAAGTACAGCGAGAATTTTCTTTCTGTTGTCGTCAGTATGCATAATATAATCAGTCTAAATACCTTTGAGCAGTAGACCTTAATCAACTTAACTCACACACTATAAAGCTGATTTACATCTGTGACGTCTCACAAGGCTCAGTTGAAAACCAGGGTCAGGCACCCTGTGGCCTGACTTTTTGCTGAACTGAGCCTACATTTGGCACAGCCGTGAGGCATACGATACCTACTTTTTAACCGACTTCAAAAAAAGGAGGAGGTTCTCAATTCGTCGGAATCTTTTTTTTTTTTTTATGTATGTCCCCCGATTTCTCGAAGACGCCTGGACCGATTTGGATTTTTTTTCTTTTGTTTGAAAGGGTATACTTTCCAATTGGTCCCATGATCATCAGGTCAGGATCTGATGATGGGATCCCAGGGAAATCGAGGGCAACCTTCAAATTTTATAGGCACATAGTACCATTTTCATATATTTTCTAAAGCTGTTCAAGTATTTGCATCTGTTAATCATCATCTCAGGTGGATGAGCTGATCATGGAAGGTACAACTCCTCTAGTAAGGAGTCGACATGGACTGTTTTAGTAAATTATGTTTGTGTTCGCATATCTCCGGAACTAGAAGTCCGATTTAAGTAATTCTATTTATGTTGTACTAGGTATCGTTCAACTTAAGGAATACTGCAAGTTTCATCAAAATCGGTTCAGTAGTTTTTGAGATAGGGAAGGAATGAAAGAGATGTTAACGATGTTATTACCGGTGCTACAGATTTCTTACATAATTATGTAAGAAAATGATGTATTTGACAAGAATTTTGGCTGAATATTTATACTAAAAAGAGTTAAAAAAAAAACTTTTTAGAAAAAAATGTAACCGCCTTCAAAAATAACCACAAAAAAAGGGTAAAATAACCTACAAAACTTTTCTTTCGGAAGTCGGTGGCAAAAATACAATGAAATTAATAAAAAAACCACCGACTTCCGAAAGAAAAGTTTTGTAGGTCATTTTACCCTTTTTTGTGGTTATTTTTGAAGGCGGTTACATTTTTTTCTAAAAAGTTTTTGTGTTCCTCCTTTTCCATTGTCTCGTAATCTTTTAATGTAATTGTGTGCCTAAGGCTTGTCAAATAAACTTATTTTCTTTTCTTTAATCCATAAAGAGGCCCCAGGGCAAGTGCGGTTTGATACACAACATCGGATTCCCCACAATGTTTTCCCTCACCATTTAGGATCATTTTCTTCACCATTTTTCTTTTGAGGGAAGTGGTGATCACTACACAAAATAATTCACCTATTGCGACAGAGCCGAAGGAGATGTTGGGGCATATGAGAAGGATTCCATTAAAACTGATGCACTGCGTAGATGGCTCCACTACTATTAAGCAACGAATAAGGAGTTTATTCGTGTAGAGGAGAACACCTCTTGAAGGAGTAGCGTAATGAACAAGCTCCTTCACCAGCTCTACCAACCTCAATCTCATTGACAACCGGTATGACAGGACTGTTAGTGATAATCCTGTCGATCTGAGACGCGTTGAAGTTGGACACTCCAATGGACCGGGTCAGGCCCAGTCGCTGTGCGTCCATCATGCCCTGCCAGGTTTCCAGGTAGTCGATGTTATCTGGGGATCCGTCACTCTGCAATTTAAAAAAATAATGTTTTAAGGGTTTTAAGTGAAGAGGTTGTAGGTATTCCAGCCATCATCAGCCTATAATGTTCCAACTGCTGGGACACAGGCCTCCTCTCTGTGAGAGGGAGTGGGTCATAATCCAGCACGCGAGCCCAGTGCGGATTGGTGGATGTCACATGTCTTCGAATTTTTGATTCTAGGACATGCCGGTTTCCTCACGATGTTTTCCTTTACCGTTTTAAGAGCAGTGGTAATGAAATAAATTAGCACGGAAATGTATGTAAAATTACCTCGGAAGCTAATGATTTTATTCAAATGACGTGACGTGTAATGAGAATAAGCAATTATTGTAATTAAAAGTTATGCCTTATCTGATCTATACAGTAGCTATGTCCCGATATGGGCGAGGAATGTTTTAATAACAAAGTTTAATTAAATTTGTAGTCGGTAAACAAATTCCTCATACATAGTTAACAATGTACGTTTTCTACTCACAGTAGACAAATAAGTATTTTTAACATCTACTAAGTCCATATATGGTATGGTATTTTTTTGTAATAAGGCTATATCTTAGTTTGTTGAGCTGTGGGCCAAAATAACCACTTTGTGGAGCCCTGACACAGCCAGAAGGCGTCGCGGCAGACCTCGTAGAAGATTGTGGGACGAGCTGGACAAAAGCAACGACCACTGGTCTATTTTGATCATGGATCATGAAAACAAGTCTTGGGGCCTTTGCCAAGCAGTTGGATGAAGTATCAGTAAGTTTGGTATCATCTTACCTTTGCAGGTAGAATTACATACGCCAGCCCATCAACCTACCTCAATCTGTCAAATTTCTTCAATAGATTTTTAACCTTATCACATTAGAGGAAGGTCAACTTTTGATTTGTAAAATTTGACAGATTGGGGAAGGTTGACCTGCTGGGATCTGTACATAGAGATCCTCATAAACAATATATACCAACTTATTTTTGTGTAGGCCAGTCAAAAAAAAACTATAAAAAGAATATTATATGCTTACCTTCGTTGCAATAGGGAAGTGTATGAGGAATAGATCGACGTAATCGAGCCCGAGCCTAGCGAGGGACTCTTTGAGAGCTGGCACCACTTGATCACGAGCGTGCCTGTCGTTCCACAGCTAAAAGAGAAATATAAGGTTTGTGAATATTAGTTAGTACTGTCAAAAGATTTGATTATACTGACTAAAATCCATTAACCTTCAATAGCCCTTTACGTTCCGGGGTCACGGTTACCTTATGAGACAGTCGCGCGGCCCCGGCAGGATTAGGTCAGATTAGATTTAGCTTAACAAAAATTTAGCGAGACGTGGTGGATTTCTTTGTATATGGATGATAAGAATACAAAAACCTGTTTTTGGGATTGAAAGTCATCAAATAAGTCCTTCCATAACGGGTGGAGCGGAAGGCACTGCAAGACTAGATTAACAGAAGAACCACCCTGCTCTTTCATTTGCTTTTTACGTTCAAGTTTCTGCGGTAATTTCTTAAACATTCTCGAGGCCCTATGCTATGCTTGTCCTAAAATTTTTATTTAAACACTTACCGCCTTACTACAAAAAAGTTTAACGTCTGTTGAACAGTTGTCTTAAGTAAGTATCGGAGTTTGACGTTGATACCTATAAGGTTCGTTTTGCTGTCACACTTTTTTTAGACAAGTGTTCAACAGACTTTTAACGTCTTGTGTAAGGGTGAAAAATCTACCAACCTTCGTAGTAACAAACACATTATCCCTGGACACTATTCCCTTGGCTATAGCGTCTGCTATACCCTGACCAACTTGTTCCTCATCATCATATGCTGCTGCAGTGTCTATGTGTCTGTACCCGGCTTCTAGAGCCCAGAACACTGCGTTGCGGACGTAATCCAACGTCTCTGACTGAAAGTTTAAAGGAATTATTATTCAACTGAAATAATATGGTAGTAACAAAGGAAAAAAATACAGGTCAAAAAATATTGTTTGATAATAATCTATATTTTGGACTAACATTTTTTTTTTGTAATTAGCCTCTTGGTTACCGAATTACTTTGATAACAGTCCAGTTTTCCTAAAAATGCAAATGGCTTAAGACCTTCTTTGTTGAACTAAGATTGCATCGTATACTCGTAAGTCGAGGCCTTTACAACTGGGCTACCACTGCTCATCTCATCATTCGACATTCCTATATACAAACCAATTTAGTACTTCCAAACGTGCAAGAATTTGTTAATCGAAAAACATCTCAAAACTAAGGTCATAAGTCATAAAATCGAGCTATAACCACAGTAATTGGTGTACATAATGTAGTGTACAACAAAGTGCAGATTTCAACAAACGAAATTGCATGAACTAAATGCCACAACGAATTAGGAATGTCTTGAGGTCACGATTTGATTTGTACATCTAAGAACTTCGGCTGAAAATGTCAATAAGCCATTTTATTAAAAAAAAAAAAAAAACAGTAGTCCAAAATAAAGATTATAAAAAAATGTAAGACCCGAATGATTTCTTTTATTAGATACGGAAACCTAAATTGACGAAAAATGACTAAACATCACTCAGTCGGTACAATTTTACAAGCATTATGACGTCACAAGCCCCGATTTTCGAATTTGGAAGCGTTTTATCTTTGTCATGATTCATTGATTAAAAAAAAAAAGTGTCCTTTATTTTTCAATATTCTAACTCAGGGACTAAACAGTACCCTTAGCACGAGTTTTTAGTATTTGAGACGTAAACTGGAACTTTAACAATTTCAAATTGTCAATTTTCAAGGAAAAAATTAGTTCCTTCTTCGCACACCAGAGGCGCTGTTCCATTTTTTCATACAAGAAACGCTGTAAATACTGAAAAGACGCTGTAAAGTAAAAGAGTGAAAACTCGTGCTAAGGGTACACATGTCTAATTTATTTATGCAGTAAAATAACATAGCATAACACATCACGTCAAGAATCCGTAAAGGGTAAAGCAGAGGGCAGTGTGTGTTCAAATCACACTCGACCAGTTTTTTTTTAATGATTATAAATATCTTAAATATATCCATAATATATTATATCACCAAACTCAGTAGACCCTGACCCCCATCAGGGTCAAGTTGGGTAATAGCCCAGTGATTATTTATTCCAGTATTATGTATATTTTGCCGAAAATTATTCCAAAATTTGAAATGTAAAACCACGCACCTCTTTAGCTGTGCCTCTGCCGGTCCCCAAAGCAAGCATAGGTATTCTGTTTCCATCATTCAGTTCTATGCAAGGCACCTGTGCAGCTAACGCTACCTGAAAATTGAGGAAAAAATCATTATAAGTTATGTTATTTTTGTAAGGTGTTAAGAAGAGTTCACACGAGGCTTCCATCAGTGTTTTTCTTTTTTTTTTGTATGGTAAAATCATCAAATAAGTCCTTCCATCCTAGATGGAGCAGAACGGACTCTAAGACTCATCATCACTGCCTAGCCTTTTCCCAACTATATTGGGGTCGGCTTCCAGTCGAATTAGATACAGCCGAATATTAGTATTTTACATGGAGCGACTGCCTATCGCACCTCCACAACCCAGTAACTGGGTAATACGATACCCCAAGGTTTCATGAATGACTTTAGAGCTTCTGACTAACAGTAACGACTGTCAAAGGTCTACAAACGACAGCCGGGTCAAACGTTACGTGCTTTCCGAAGCACCGATAAAACTCGTTATGACAGATGGTCACCCATCCACAGACCAACCTCGGCAAACACGGCTTAACCTGGAAGATCGGCCTGTGTGGCTGCAATTATTTAGCCACGAGCAAAATATAAATGTAAAAGTTTGTAAGGATGGGTAGAAGTAAGTATGACTATGAATGTATGTTTGTGGGTCTTCCGCGTCTAAACTACTGAACGGATTTGTTATGAAATTTAGTACACAGGTAGTTTATAACCTGGTAACACATAGGATATATAGTTTTTATCCCGATTATATGTTACCGTGGGGTAATTTTCGAGTTGTAGCGGGCGAAGTCGCTCGCATTAACAGACAGTCGATTCAATAATTTGAATTCAGACCAAGTGAGGCACGAGTCACGAAGAGAAAGAATTCCCTTATCAATTTTTAGTGCACTACAGAGCCAAATTTATTATTTCCATACAGAAACATTGCTAAATTAATTAAAACCTGTTAATATTTGCCAACTATTTGCGACGTTGCTAACTTTTAGAATACGCGCTCTTAAAGGGCGCTCCCTCACCGCGAGCATTCACTTGTAATGTAACGTTACAGATTCGAACATTCGATACAATGCTGAATATAATTGTCGATGACCTAGTTATTGTAATTGGAGGAATCACTGATTCCGATAGTACAGGTTTACCTAGTTTCGGAATCAGGGATTGTAATTAACAGTGTCACACTTTGCTCTTGTATCCTACTAAAACAACTGTTTTTATGTGTCTGATTTTATTGCAAGAGTATTGTACCAACATGAAACAAATAAAATTATTATTAAATTATTATTCGAAGACGATAGACAGAGCATCAAATTGCGCACTTTTATGTTACTTTACAGGGGAATGCTCGCGGTGAGGCGATGAAACCGGATCGTGCTGATAGCGAAGAGTTATGTTTGAGGAATTATAAGGGTTGCTAGAACAAAATGGTTGCGGTAGACGAGAACCAGTCTTGTTACTACATCAGATATTAAAACGTCATCAAGGGTCATTGTACTTTTGCTTGTCCACTTTTACTGCAGAGTAAACAAAACCTTGAAATGGCAAAAATAAAACAGCTGTTCCAACAATTCGTCGAGTTATGAGAACATTTATTAAATAAAAACCGTTAATTTATTGACTAACAAAGCATTATATGTTGTAGCTTGATTTATAAGCTTAAATATAGGAACTCATGACGTCAGAAGCAAGTGATAACTTAACTGCACTTGCTTGTGACGTATTTGCAATTTTTAGTGTCCTAAATTCGTCAATTTTAGTTTGCACCCTACGGTCACCCTATATATATAACACCCTATGGTCATGTTACGCGTGCAGTAGTTTAGCAGCTACATGTCAACGGTCTAAACTTTTTACACAAAGTTTTTAGACAAAGTAGGCAGTAGGTGGTGTAAGAGGGAAGGCATCAAAACAGTTATTATGTGGTTAATTAATTAAACTGCATTAATTAATAAGTCAAGCGGTTTATGGTTTCTCCACAATGCAAATAATGTCTGTAAATGCCTCATCGAGGAAATATCAACATCACAATACATCAGAGCAATCATTATGGAAATATCCTTAAACTAGACTCAATCATCCTAGCTAAAACTTATATTATAAAAAAAGCACAGAATCGATCATCCAGATTTTTTTCAGTAGTATACGTTTTCACGTAGTGTCCGACCGAAACTGATTTTTCAGCCGAAACCGAAACCGAAACCGAACTTTCGGCCTTGCTCTCAGTTTCGGCCGAAACCGAAACCGAAACCGAAACTTTCAAAACATTTTTTTTAAATTTTCTATTTTTTTTTAACATTTATTTTATTATGTTTATTTATTATTAACACAAGGAAAAGTGTCAAATATGCAGGGTGAAATTTTCAACTGGGTGTGGATGGCTATATGCTTAACTATGAGGAACATTGAAAAACGTTGTATGGAGTCTCGAGACCGATTTTGACGAAAACTAAAACTGTATCATTGGATTTTAGAAAAATCAATAATCCTAGCCTTCCTGGCTAGGATTGATAAAAAAATCGAAACCACTGATTTTGAAAAAAAAATCACATCCTGTATAATTATTTATTACACCATTCGATAGTATTGCTAATAAGGATCAAATTCTGGGAAGTTATGATATACGGCAAACTTTTAAGAAATTGCTATTTTTCTATGTTATTAAACTTCTACTGACCCATAATCTATTTGAAATCATAATAATTTATTGTTTTCAATATTTCACTGGATTTGAAATCTCAACATCCGCACTAGGTATATTCAGCATTACGAAAATACTGAGTAAAAATAGCATTATTTCAAAGAAGAAACCGTTAACTTATGTTTCGAATACAGTCACTGCCTTGACGATTGATAAGTTTTTTAATCACTCACGTACATATCAAATATATTTTATTATGGCATGAATATACAAGACGCACTCTTGGCATTAAACTCAAAAACATAACCTCAATTCACGATTAAATGGACGGTGGCGAACTGAGCCGGGGCCCCACCGGGGAGCAAGCACGTGTGTGCTACGAATTTTACCGAACGACGTACGAAAATGCACGAACACTTGAGTTTCGGCGGGGCCGAAAGTTTCGGCTATATTTTGGCCGAAACCGAAACTAAGGCCGAAACTAAATTTTTTGGCCGAAACCGGCCGAAACCGAAACCGAAACCGAAATTTCGGTCGGTCACTAGTTTTTATGCAGAAATGGATATAGGGTAATTAATATTATAAGTACTAAAACTAATGAACGAATTTCTGTTGGTACACAGACAGTTTAAAGCCTGGATGAACACGTAGGTACCTATAATAAACTTTAATCCTGGCAACATATTAACATGAGATTATTTTCGTGTTACAAGCAAGCGAATTTGCTGACGACATCTAATAATTACATAATTCAGTTATCAGTCCTTCTAATTTCAATTAAGCATTTGTCAAACGTCGCATGTGGCATTGTAAAGCATATAATTATAATTATTACCATTTGCTTATCTAACGAAGTCAACTCTGACGTCAGTGATTCTGTTCAACTTTCCATTTTATTAGTCTTCGAGACCAAAAAAAATTTAAAAAATTTGCAAATTTTGAAAGGAAGGAGTTTATCTATCTTCTATCTATACTTATAATAAATCTGTAGAGAGGTCAATTCTGTACATGAAATATATTTCCAAAATAACTATCAGGGGATGATTAGGGATCGATACTGATGCTAAAAATGCAATTAATAAAATTATTGTCTGTCTGTCTGTCTGTATAACCTAAATTATAGAAACAAAAACTACTCGACGGATTTTGACGAAACTTGGTACAATTATTTTTCATACACTCTCTGTTGACGTATGAAAATTGAGATCTGGAACAACGATGTGGAATTCCAAGAGCCCAGCTACACTATAACATATATGTATATGAATAACATCCTAGCAAGAGTTGTTTAGTCTGATGGGCATTTCCTGTTGACTTACAAAAATGAAAGATCTGGAACGTCTGGAATCGTCATGCGCGTCCCGTTGTTTTCTCATCCCCAGGCTCTAAGAATTCGACATCAGACGTTTCAGATCTTCGATTTTGACGACCCCATTGTCGCTGGCATAAGCAACAGGATCCGCGTACGAAGTCGCTGGCAGAAGCTAGTTAGAACTAAGTGTATTTAGGCCCTACGTTCTTATATAGTCGCGCGTACTTCGAGGGGCGAGGGTTAACTCGAATGCGGTGCTAGCGTCGTGACTCACGACGTTAGTTTTTCAATAGTGTCACGACTCGTGAGACTTTTGAAAAACTAACTTTTTATAATATAAGAATAAGTATAAAGTTAGGAAGGCATTAAGCGCATACATTATAAAACCAACGTTTCTTACAGTGTTCAACATCTGCCTAGCCTTTTCTCAACTATATTGGGGCTGACCTACCAGATGCAGCTGGATATCAGTATTTTACATGGAGCGACTGCCAATCGGACCTCCACAATCCAGTAATGGTTAATTAATACGATACCCCATGGTAAGACTGGTTGTCAGAATTCTAGAGCTTCTGACTAACAGTAACGATTGTCAAAGATCTACGAATGACAGCCGGGACCAACAGCTTTACGTGTTTTTCGAAGCACGGAGGAAACTCGCCATGACAGATGGTCACCCATCCACAGACCAACCTCGGCAAGCGCGGCTTACAAAATACCTTTATTAGTCTAGTCGATGTAGATCTGACTATTGCATGGGAATACAGCCGTGAATGTTATTTCTGTGGGTAGTAGTAGTCCACCCCAGCTTTAGTAAATAATTGTCAAAACCAAGATTTCTTTAGTCCAGTCAAATATTTTAGGGTACCTAACCTACTTGGGTACCCTAAAATAGTTGACAAACAGTACCCTTAGCACGAGTTTTCACTCTTTTACTTTACAGCGTCTTTCCAGTATTTACAGCGTTTCTTGTATGATAAAATGGAACAGCGCCTCTGGTGTGCGAAGAAGGAACTAAGTTATTCCTTGAAAATTGTCAATTTGAAATTGTCAAAGTTCCAGTTTACTTTACGTCTCAAATACTGAAAACTCGTGCTAAGGGTACAGGGGGGGTATTACAACGTCTTAAAACCAGGCTTATTCCGGAGAGTGAACGTGATGGCGCTAGACGACTTGTATAGCTCTGTCACTTTCACTCGCCGGAATAAGAATGGTTTTAAGACGTTGTAATACCCCCCCTGGACCCTATTACTAAGATGTCGCTGTCCGTCTGTTACCGGGTTGTATCACATGAATCATGAATTCATGATAGACAGAGGCCTTATCATGAGTTTTCAGTTATTCTGACGTAAAGTAAACTGGAACTTTGACATTTACAAATTGACAAACAAAGAAAAAATTAGTTTCTTCTTCGTACACCAGAGTGGCGCTGTTCCATTTTTAGGGTTCCGTAGTCAACAAGGAACCCTTATACATAGTTTCGCCATGTCCGTCCGTCCGTCTGTCCGCAGCTTAGCTCAGAGACGCCCAGTACTAGAAAGCTGTAATTTGGTGTAAATATACGGATTTGTTGTGCCAAAAAAGTGATGAAATAAAATCTCGTAAAATATTTTTTTTTAGGGTACCTCCTGTACACGTAAAGTGGGTATGTTTTTTTTTTTCTCGCGTACCCCTTAGTGTGGGGTATCATTAAATAGGTCTTTGAAAAATATCGATAGTTTCCGTTAACAATTTTTTGATAAAAAGATTCGTTTGTGAAATATTAAGCTTTAAAGTGCTAATTTTTGCTCGACTCGAGTGTCCCCCCCCTCTACCAGCTAAACGGTTATGTTTGAGGGTGTGAAAAAATTCACAGTAGTAGTATATATAACGAAGTTTAAAAGAAAATTATTATGACTAAGTAGGCTTCACAAGTTTACGAGTAATAGTCGACCAACTTATAAAACGTACTTGGATAACATATTTTCCTAAACAAAATGTATCGGAGAACATGTTCTTCAACTGCAAATGTAAGGTATGTTTTGGGGATAGGTAGGTTTTTATTGTCAATTATTTTTAACTAAATTCAAAAAAAGGAGGAGGTTCTCAATTCGTCGTAATCTTATTTTTTAAAGTATTTTCCCCGATTTCTCAAAGACGCCTGGACCGATTTTGAAAATTCTTCTTTTTAAAATTAAATTCAGCTAATCAGTTTAGTTAGTTCGCATAAGTATTTTGATGGGCAACTACGGAACCCTACACTGTGCGTGGCCCGACACGCACTTGGCCGGTTTTTCATACAAGAAACGCAGCGTTTCTTGTATGAAAAAATTGAGTAAATACTGGAAAGACGCTGTAAAGTAAAATAGTGAAAACTCGTAATAAGGATACTGTAATTGTAATTTTCACAGGTGACGTATTTTTGTTGCCAGCTATAACAACAAAATATACTAAAACAAGCATTTAAGGAGGGCTACCATTTTTTAAAATAATGGTAGATACGGAATTGTGCGTGAGTCCGACTTGCACTGCCACTGTGCTGTTTTATTTTTTTTAAGTTTGTTTTTTTTTGCGTTATGGCTTTAATCTCATCAAATACTTCACGAAGCTTAAAAGCAGTAAGCGGCCATAGAGACAAAGACGAAAAGCGACTTTGATTAGAAAAAAAAAGGAGTTTCAATTTGTAACCAAATATGAAATTAATTATTCTAAAACTGCCCCAGGAAAATCACGAACAAGATAGATTAGAAGGTTTCTATGAAAAAAAAAAGCACAGGAAAATCCCAAATAAAACCGAAACTAACATTATGAATTATGATGCAATCCTAATTAAAGTCACGAATCTTAGTTGACTTTTTTGTGGTAGCTCAAGATCCCACTACAAGATTATTACGTCCAAATGCATGTATGGGTATGCATGTTATTTCATAGGTTTTACGTTGTTTCCGTCTGTTTTTACCGGACAGTACCCTTAGCACGAATTTTCACTCTTTTACTTTGCAGCGTCTTTCCAGTATTTAGATTACAATAAGTGAGGCCATATTTTCAAAGGTAACTTTGAAGATCCGTATCAGTTCATTTCTGAACTAATTTTAATTTGAACGAAAAAACAATTATGAACGCGATAATTTTGCAGTGAGATCCTCATACTATGCCCAAGAAAAAAAAAAAAACAAAATATAAAATAAGACAAACTTTTACGTTGGCACAAAATTTTAAATGAATATAAAAAAAAACAATTATAACAACTCAAGAGACAAATCAATTGACGCTAAAAATAAATGAGAGCGGTTTCTTACAAGCTTTCAATAACGGACAGTTTTCTTATAGTTAAAAAGCCTGAAGATAAAGCTCGATTTAGAAGTTAATAAAAAAATAAAAAATAAATCTATTGTGTAATAGCCTCTTAAAAATTGCTGTGAGATATGATGAAGGCTCCATAGTGAAGCATATAATAAGCTTAATTAGTTGGCACTTGAATTATCTGGTTTGTAATAAAAATTATGTTCGATTCTTACTTTTTTTAAGTTTAAAATTTTTTAATACAAGAATTATTCCCATATATTTTTATAGCGATGACGAATCGGGAAACACAAAGACAAAAAAATTAATTAGATTAATTTAATTTAATGAAAAACATAAATAAAGTATGCTAAATCAAAGTTCATGTTGACTATTCGAATGACTAGTGTTTTTTTTTTAAATGGTGTGCAGATAAAAGTAAAAAAATAAAACAGTGTAAAATATTCAATCGATCATCATCGTCCTAACGCTTATCATCACCTAACTATATTTTGTTTTTATTGTAGGTAATTGAACCCAGTTACGTTTGAAAAAAATATAAACTAAGTACAAAACACTAATTACCAGATCAAAACAAGTCAACACATGAAATTAAATCAGGAACTTCATCATTAAAATTTAATTACTCGATATATTAATTACAAAATGTCCAATTTACTCACATTAAATCCAAAATAAAGTAAGCAGAGCACACGAATCATGTTTCTCAACTTAAAGCCGCGAACACACTGAACTCTTTGGTAAAAGGTTCATGCTCATATACTATGTTACATAATACATAACTCAAGTGATCAATAGAATGAAGTACTAGGAGCTGAGAAGTCGAAAGGTTCTCACAGCTTTCGAGTTTGAAACGTGAGGTGAAGAGGTCGACTTGATTTCAATCTAGGAGATTGGTGCGGGATACCTTCCTTGATTGTTTAGGGACTATTAGGGTACCTTCGCAATTTGGGTCTACCAGTTTTTTTACTAGTTCTTTAAATACAGGCGTTGCTTCGTTATAGAATTTTCTCCTGTATCGTGAATGTGTTTTCAAACATTTAAACTCACATAACAGATAGCCCGATCTTTTTATTTTGTTCCTTGCAGTAATCGAACCCATAATACCCAGCCAACCGCTCAGCCATTGCACCTAAAGAGCTGTAACATCCAGTCATTTGTCATTTATTTTTTAGATAATAATTTCAATAAGGCCTTTGCTCAGGAGTGGCGAAAAAGTAAAAGGGAGGCTAAATAAATAATAACACTTCTGAACACTATTTTGTATGAGCTGATCACAACCAGTTTCTTTGGAGAATTCTACGTAATCGCAACTTATCAATAAATATACAAATTATGAATTCGAAGACATTATACTTACGTAAAATTCACCAGCCATTCAAAAACTCGATTCTTAATTGCGCTCACCCCCCTCTCACAGAGAATTATTATGTCCCAACAGGGAGGGAAGACAACATCAGGGACGAAAGTACATGTTTTTCATGGCGGTTCCAAGACGGATATTCTATATATGTGTGCATATTTCCATCTTACACACAAATGCTGCTTTCAGTTCAGGAAAGGTGGCTGTTAAATTCGAGCCAGACATTCTTAAGGCATTGAAATTCAGTGTCGCTTAGTTTTTGTGTTAATGGGCATAATAGATGTAAAATAAAAGTATAAAATACTCCTCCAGGCGGTCCACTCCAACACCGCAGGGCACCCACAGGTGTTTTTTTTATCGTGGTAGAGCCAGGGCAGAGCGGGAGAGACTGCAGTCAGACTTGTACTGACTAAAATCCACTGTGTCCTTCAATAGCCCTTTACGTTCCGGGGTCACGGTAATTCGTAAGTCCCGGGACCCCGACAGGCTTTGGCCTTCTAAAGGGGGGCACCGTCATAATGCTGACACGTCTTTGAGGCGCGCGTGGAACACAACGCGCCGTCGACCCGGGCATGGTCCATACCCACTGGTGTTGGGCCCACCAGGCTCGGAACCACGATCCTGTCAGAGTCCGTTGCGTCGACGCACAGTTTTACTGTGTTCAGTCGGTGCGCAGGAGTTCCACTTTCTTCTGGGAGCTTGCTCTATCTTTTTTGATCGTGGTAAAATCATCAAATGAGTCCCAGGGCAGAGTGGGAGGGACTGTCAGACTCGTACTGACTAAAATCCACCGTGTCCTTCAATAGACTTTTACGTTCCAAGGTCACGGTAATTCGCTAAGTCCCGCGACCAGCTTGTTCTATCTTAGGTTTCATAGTAAAGTTTCTAGACTTTATTGCGGCTAAGAGGTTTTAGCATATTATCCATCTTTATTAATGTCATATTGTGTGTTTGATTGTAGCAAATAATCTCTGGAATTACTGAACCGATTTTGGAAATTCTTTCACTGGTCGAAAGCTATTTTTTTTTTCAGTTCCACCAACAACCATTTTTTTAATTACATATACTATATTTTAATTCCAAATTATGCCTATGTAAAGTCAAAGCAGGAGGCTCGACAGATTTATAAAAAAAAAAAAACATAAAATTCGACTAATTTTTCCTCATTCTGGGTAAATTACCATTTAGAAGCTTTATTTAAGTATGGAGAAGCCATGATGCATAACATAATCAGATCAGCTTAAGTTAAATTTAACTGTTAAAAACAGACCAATAAGGAAACATTAATCTTAATCATTTCTATTTTACATAATTAAGTATTGTATTTTTTTCTTACAATTTTTTAAATTCCAAAATGCTATGTTTTACGGCCTTAGCCTTAGCAAGATGTAAACCGGTTTCATAAAACCGGTTCTCAGGGTTCCGTAAAGGTTCAAACACTGTAGTCATCTGCTCATCTAGTTTTCTTAAAGGTCGCAAGATGTCTTCAGAAACGGTGAGGTGATGACCGTGAAGCGTCGTGTGCCGAATAAAAATAAAAAATTGCAACATCTATGCAAACTTAGGTATTCATTTGAGTATTAGGTTAAGGTTATAAACTAGATTCTTCTTATCTAACAAATATTAAGTAGATATAATGTCAAACTTTGTTAAGACGGATGAATGTTTGTAAGTCAACTGGTCCGTCCACACAGAGCGAACAGCCTCGGGAGGCATTTGCCGCGCGAAGTAGCTCGGTTAGTGTGGACACCCTCGGTCGAGAAACAAAGGCGCGTAAACACAGAGCAGGCAGCGTCGCGAGGCAGTTTCCTCGCGCGGCAAATGCCTCGTGAGGCTGCTCGCTCTGTGTGGACCGGACGCACCTAATCACGTCAAAACTAAACGACATAGGTACCTATAGTCTGAAATAACATTAGGATACCATTTTTTTATTAACGATGCCAACGGCAGCAGGTAGCCATATTGTAAAGATTCTAAATTAATATTTTATAGTTTTATAGCAAGACTTTTCCCGTTCTTGTAAAGTAGTGACGTAAAAGCAAACTGTAACTTTAACGTCAATATAATGGTAAAACCCGGCCAAGTGCAAGTCGGACCCGCCTATGAAGGGTTCCGTAGCAGCAAGTAACATAAATATAAAAGTTCTTGTAACTTTGAAAGGTAAAAAAAGGTTTTGTTAGGATTTTTTACGAGTATGGGTCCGTTCACACAGACCGGCTCGGAGAGGAGAGCAGATTCTTATCACGTTGAAAACTGAGTTTTTAATATTTGTAGTAAGGTTTATTTTTGCATGTGCACTGCTTTTGTCATTAAGAATGCTTGACCGCGCTTGGTGTGAAATAATAAGAGGAGCTGACCGGCTCCGATCGCGTACTTTTTCTCGATCGTGCAACCGTTTTGCTCCGATTGCATGCTATTTAACGCTCGCGCAGCCGATCGGCTCCGATTGCGTGCTCTTTCTCGCTCGCGCATCCGATCGGTTCCGATTGCGTCCGCGCTTCTCCACGCCGACCGCCATTTTGATAGCACAAATAGTGTATCCATCCGGCTCCGAGCGCATCCGACCGGCTCCGAGCGCATCTGACGGGCTGCGAGCGTATCCGACCGGCTGCAAGCGCATCCGACCGGCTCCGAGCACATCCGCTTTCAGATCGCTTCCAGCCGGTCTATGTGAAATAGTTGGCGGCTCCGCTCCGACCAACTCCAAGCGCATACGATCCGGTCTGTGTGAAAAGAAAAATGCGCGCCGATGCTATCCGAGCCGGTCTGTGTGAACGGACCCTGTAGGTTTGTGTCTCATTTACTACCGACGGAACCTAACATTTACCAATACAAGTCAGATTTGCAATAACATGTTCTCAACAGATAGCCGTTGGGCATAGTAACAACCATTCGGTCATTGGCTTCAAAGATTTATTGAACTTACGTACGTGATCTGTTTAAATAATTACATATTGAATAAGTAAGCTTGAGAAACAGCAATTTCAGGTTTATATGTTTGCGTGTTTAAATGTCTTGGGAATTACCATCAGACTAAGTGTTAGAAAACAAGGAAAAAAAAACAAATTGAAAACCTGTAGATAATTAAATTATAATCAAATTAATAACATTTTGAATTAATAAATTATTAATTAGGTAATAACATTTTTGTAGGTACCTATTTTAAATGTGAGATTAGCTCTGAAATCGGTTGGCCACAGTATTTTTACAAGCTACGCGGATAAATCTTCTATAACACAGTCATGTAAAAATGAATTGTTGTTCATTTTAAGTCTCGCTAAAACTCGAAAACGGCTGGACCGATTTAGCTAATTTTTATTTTGAATTATTTTTGAAAGTCCACGGAAGGTTTAAAAGGCGATTTTGAGGCGGTAAGTTTGGCGGGTCTGCTAGTAAAATCTTCTATATCTATACATATAACAAATTTGTAGAAAAGTGGTGTCTGTACAATGGAAATATACAAAAAAAAAGTAGCAGGGGTTGTTATTTTATCGATGCCGAACCCGAAACAGTAATTAAATTTTTTTTTGTCTGTTTGTCTGTGTGTTTGTGCACGCTAATCTTCGGAACTTCTGGACGGATTTGAATGTTTTTTTTTTTGTTGTATAGGTATTAAGTTCGATTAACATATAGGCTATAATTTATCTTGGAAACTTGAACACCTGATGCAGGACTGCAACAGACCTGCTAAACTATAAGAGATACAAAAATGATGCCATAGCAAAAATTGTTCCACGTGATGAGCATTTTCTGCTGAGAGAATAAAATTGAAGATCCTGGACACCTGATGTGGAACTCCAAGAGCCCAGCTACACTATAACATATACAGGAATGACATTTAGCAAGAGTTGTTCAGCCTGATGAGCACACTCTGTTGTCGTATAAAAATTGAAGATCTGGAGCACCTGATGTGGAACTCCAAGAGCCTAGCTACACTATAACATATACAGGAATGACGTCTTAGCAAGGGTTGTTCAACCTGATGAGCACCTTCTGTTGATGTATAAAAATTGAAGATCTGGAACACCTGATGTGGAACTCCAAGAGCCCAGCTACACTATAACATATAAGGGAATGACGTCTTAGCAAGAGTTATTCAGCCTGATGAGTACTCTCTGTCATCGTATAAAAATTGAAGATCTGGAACACCTAATGCGGAACTCTAAGAGCCCAGCTACACTATAATATATACAGGAATGACGTCTTAGCAAGAGTTGTTTAGTCTGATGTGCATTTCCTGTTGTCTTACAAAAATGAAAGATCTGGAACGTCTGGAATCGTCTCGCGCATCCCGTTGTTTTCCCGTCCCCAGGCTCCTAGAATTCGACATCAGACGTTTCAGATCTTCGATTTTGACGACCCCGACTGCCGGCATAAGCAACAGGATCCGCGTACGAAGTCGCTGGCAGAAGCTAGTATAAAATAAAATATCTATGGTAAAACGGGTATACTTAGTAGGTATTTTAGTTTCACAATTGCTTGCACTTGCATACCCGCAGTCAATCCATACTTTTGTACTTACACCTAACCTTTGTAAGTTTGTGATAGCTTTTTAGAAAATTATGTCTGGAACTACTGAACCGATATTGAAAATTCTTTCACTAGTAAAAACCTATATGGATTAATTTTACACGCACCACCCAGTGCAGGTCAATACTGTCGCCAGTAGAACATAAAGGGCTCCCTCACCGCGCGCATTCACCTGTAATGTAACGTTACAGATTCGAACATTCGAAGACAATAGAGCATCAAATTGCGCATTTTTTTTATGTTACATTACAGGTGAATGCTCGCGGTGAGGGAGCGCTTCTAGGTACTCGTAATACCTGAAAACTTCAGTTGTATGGACATGGACTTTTGAATTATTTGTCACTTTTCGTATCGGCTTATCATTACCCCAGTTTGCCAAGTTGCAGGTAAGTATAACATTGATGCCACACACCACACTGCGTTCCAAAACACAGATCATCGACGTTGCTAAAATGGCCGGTAAGCTGGAGTGGGACTGGGCTGGCCATGTCTGTCAGATGCCCAATAGACTATGGACCAAAATAAACACTAAGTATGTGGAGCCCTGACACAGCCAGAAGGCGTCGCGGCAGACCTCGTAGAAGATGGCGAGGTGAGCTGGACTGAACTAACGGCCAGTGGCTCACATTAGCCCTAGATCGAAATAGTTTGAAGACATGGGTAGTGGTCTTTGCCCAGCAATGGGATCTGACAGTAACAGACACAGTATTATTGTAAGATCCATTTTTTTGCCCGTGGTTATGTTCGCTCATCAAAGCACCCTTTCTTTAATCTCCTATCGATGAGTAAGCATAACAAAAACAATCACTCCATTGTTTACATCGTCTGTAGAAACTAGAAGTAGTACGCTTTCGTTTCGATTAACAATCTTTCACATAGTTTTGCATGAATTTCGAACTTTATTACATCGAAATAGAGTGCGTTATAAAACGTTTTGCGTATCCACTGGCCTTAAAGACATAAAAATTGCTATTTTCTGTTGTACCAAAAGCGGAAATTAGTATTTTTTTTCACTTTGATCGTGAATAATGATAAGTTTGAAATTGCGTTTCTCTAGATGGTGTTCTACTGATGAGTTCATAATATTAGCATTTGATCATCATCATCATCACTATTATAGCCCAACTTTAACGCTTGCTAAGTGTAAACCTCTCTTTTGCTTGTGCCAATTTCTACTTTCCTCTGTTTAACTTATTAGCAGTCCTTATAAAATTACTAGCTTGCATAAAGCTTTGCTCGCAAAATGCAATCTAAGTATTATCATAAGAACAGTTGTTTTCCTCGGTATGTACTTTTTTTGAGATGAAATCTTGTGATAAAACTCATCCTAAAAAAAAGTACACCGCTATGTCCATTTCTGTTCACCAGACAACATACTCGTAGGTATATGTGAAATTTCAGGATGTTCGCTCTAGTGGTTCAACAAGGGTGCAAAGGAAAAAAAAACCTACCTACTTGCGCATTTTATAATATTTTAGGAACAAAGATTACTTCACCCGATAGACAACACAGAAACAACTCTTGTTTTCAAGCTTTTTCAATTTAGTGCTTACAGCAACCTCTAGGATTTTTTTATCACCCAAGAGCAAGGCACAGAGTGGCTTAGGACACACACTTTGTATTAAATATTAATAATTTTATTTTAAATCCAATTTGGGTAAAAGTTTCATACAAGTAGGGTCGCCATACGTCCGGGTTTCCCCGGATTTGTCCTAGATAAAGGGCATCCAGGGAGCGCCTGGGGGGGGCTTCATTTGTAGTCCGGGTTTAATTTAAAGTCTTGGGCCACCCGCGACACACGCACACTTCACCGTCCCGAAGCGCCACGAAGCGCACTTCGAATCATGTCCGAGTTCACGACTCTAAAATCCGGGGTTTTCACGCGTCTTATATTGATTTCCTAATTTTAGTGATGGCAACCCTGCATACAAGGATCCTTTATGGAAAAACCTGTACATATCATATCACAGAACAAAAAAAATACCGACATAGTGGCTAATTAGACCTTTATTTGTAGCTGAGTACTGAAAAAAAAACAATAAACCTTGCCAAAAATAAACTGCTGCCATCAAGAGATGCATACAAATAGCATTTAAATAACATTTCTCGATAAAAAAGGATGAATAATAAACGATTTCTAATCAATGCACCCGATTCGAACCGATTAGGACTGGCGTGTCACATTTGGTGAAAGTCAAGTGGATCGGACCGCAACCCGGTTCCGATCGACATTTTCGTACCTACTTACATGAACCGTACAGAATTGATGTAGACCTTATTTTTAAATTAACTTTTTTTAAGACGAAAAGAGAATGCATTCATTTAAATTCGGCCCCTAATATTAAGAATACAGTCAGCAAAAGAGTATATCTCAGCAACTTTAAACGATTTTCCAATATTGTGATACAATGTAACGTGTCTGAAATTCTTTGGCTGCATGAAGCATTAGTCAAAAAATGCTTCAAAGAGCATATTATGGCATGGATATAATATGCTCTATGAAGACTATAAATCTCTACTATACAAGAAAACTGGTTAAAACTTGCTGCCTGTATATTTAACTCTTTTGCTAACCTAACCATGAAATACCTTGACGGTTCTTCTCGTAAGAAACGACTAATCTGAACCGTGTACCTTTATAAAGATTTTGCGCTCATTTTAAGCCTATAAGTTTCGCCCATAAGGGCAATAACTGAGTAAAATAATACCCCTTGGTAACGCTGGTTGTATTTCGAGTTTCTGTCTAACAGTAAAGATTGTCAAAGATCTAAAAATGATAGCCGGGAAAAGTAATAAAGGCAAAATAAAGGTCACACATTAAGGTTTCAGCAAAGCAAGCTGATTGCAAACTTGCATCATTTGATGGCTTTGATGCTGAATTTATCAAACATTATTAGAAATATTAGCAAAGGCCTCCAAATAGATCTAGCCGGTACCTAACTTAACTAGGAATTTAAAGTTATTCTTGGGGTCATCCACTAACGGTACAATCCCGGTAGAGAGTATTGTCTAGTCAAGCAGCACAAGTTAAGTATCTGCGGTTGACCATAATTTATTATAAATCTGAGAGGCCGAGGTGACAGTTTGTTTAGTTTTTAAGGTTCCTTAATCAACAAAGAACCCTTATTCGCACTATCCGTCCGTCTGTCTGTCCGCAGCTTAGCTCAGAGAAGCTTTGTACTACTCGTAGAATGCTGTAATGCGGGCATGAATATTTATAATTATGTCGTAGGGATATGATCAAAAACAGGAATTTGGCCAAATCCCCTTATTAATAAAACGATCCGAAGATTATCCTGGTTGTAACTTTAGTCCACGTTTATTAATAAGGGGGGGGATTTGATCAAATCACGGAGGATGTTAAAATAACAACACGATTTTATCATTTCCTTAAGCAAATCTGGTGATTTGAACAAATCCCTAAATTGGTTCAGTGAAATGACAAAAATAACTTTTCTGTGGTATTTTAAAACTAAACTAAATCTAGTAAAATGTAGTAAAACCTACTTCTGGGTGATTTAAAAAAACGACGAGTTATTTTATATTCAATTTTTAACCCCTAAATGCATAAAGTGCACAGAAAATTGCATCAAGCATCAGTAGGTATAGGTATGTTTCTTTTTTTTAATTCATTGAATGTATGTTTACTTATAGGTATAAGGTAGGTACATTACTTTATAATAATTTGCATACCTACTACAAGATGTTATCGGGAAAAAGCTAAGATGAACAAGATACCGTACGATGAATATTTACTTTTTGTTACAACGCGTTTTCAACGCATCTCAAACACTTTCGATTATTTAACAGCACTTTACATCATGCTCGGTAATCGACACTGTGAAACACTGTGTTCAAATTATAGAACATCATTATTATAATGCATGTAACACTGTGTCTTTGTTGAAACACGCCAACTAGGAATACGTGCGTGACAGACGAAAGTGTTTATGGTTAAAGACAATTCACACATCTTCGATTATTTATTATGGCAATAAATATTCGCAGATTTATTCGAAACAGGAGAGATAGACAGGCGACTGATTTATTTGTTATATAGTATCAATCACTGGTTTTTTTCATTTTCTTAAGCAAATCTTGCAGCCTGTTTTTTTAATAAAAATTGGCCAATTAGATTTTAACGTGAGCTTTGACAACTTAAACGTTAGTCAACATTTATTTCCATCGTTAACGTGTGAATCGGCCTTAATTATGTAAATTAATTAAAAGCGTAAATGTTTTTCCGTCTTGTCTTTAATTAACTTTGAACGACATTAATTTGTGTTCTCATGCAATTAGTATTATTTACATTTTAGACAATTTATTGACATAATATGAAACGAGTCATTAGACAAAAGTTTTTGTCTGTTTTTAAATGATTTGTCCAGGGAAATTGATGATTCTTTGCTTGGCAATGAAATTTTTTACATATCTAGGTACTGATTTGTGACAATAAAGCACAGCTGCCCGCTTCATGGAAAGCGGTCACCGTATCATGTAGACGCCTGTGTTGCAGTACTGTGTTAGCAGGTTACCACAGCCCTGAAACGCAAATGGCATTTGAAGGAATAGGGTGGATTTTAATCAGTAAGAGTCTGACGGTCCAAATATAAAATGTTTAAGTTTTTATTTATCGTTGTTTGGTATTTAACCTTGTTTGTAAACTGATTATGACCGCTTGTTTAAAGTCAAATGGTTTCTACCAAGTTCTTTTTCGAAACCCAATACGTCAGTATCTAAAGTTTTTGTGCATATCTACGTAAGCGCAATTATTGCATATTGTAGGTTATAGTTTTTTTTTTTTAATATCTATTATAAGCTGTTTAAAATATAAATGTCAAAAAATGATCTGCGGGTTTTAACCAGATAAACTACAATATCCCAATATTTTAGTACTTGATGGAAAGACCTAATAACCTTTTAAATGACCCAGGAAATGAATTCAAGATTTCATATTATTTTAGCAATCACGCTTGCGATCAAAAGAAAGAAAGAAAATAAGTTTATTTGACAAGCCTAGGCACACACACAACGAACAATTACGAGACAATGGAAAAGGAAGAACACATAAATAACTTTTTGAAAAAAAAGGAAACCTACTTCAAAACCAAACACAAAAAACTGTAAAATAACTTTTCTTTCGGAAGTCGGTGTCTTTGATTTTATTTCCTTGACTATGGTCACCGACTTCCGAAAGAAAAGTTATTTTACAGTTTTTTGTGTTTGGTTTTGAAGTCGGTTACCTATGCCTTTTTTTCAAAAAGTTTTTTATGTGTTCTTCTTTTTCCATTGTCTCGTAATTTTTCATTGTGTGTGCCTAAGGCTTGTCAAATAGGCTCAAGACCAATAATAAATCAGTTATTTTTCCTAAAGTAAGAAAAAACACTGCATTTCCTTTTATAGGACGGGTTGTCAAATTCCTTCATGAATCGTGAGTGAACACGGAAAACAAAGAAATGAATACCTACATTTTGTAGAATGATTTATTAGTACACTTTAATTGCTGTTGACACGGTAAACAGACTTTAGGAAATAATACAGCTACATATTTACACGTTTATAGTTTTTATTCAATTCCCTAAGTGAAGTAAAATGAGTTTGTAATATTGAGTTTGGATAGTTTTTAAGTTAAGACCATCGTTCGTCAGATTTAAGCTGTTATGTGAACTTATGTGAACAAAGCCTGCCGAGGTCGCGGGACTTATCTCATTACCGTGACCCCGGAACATAAAGGGCTAGTGAAGGACACCGTGGATTTTAGTCAGTATGAGTCTGACAGTCCCTCCCGCCCTGCCCGGGGTGAGACTGGTGAGAGGATCCATCTGATGATTTTACCACGCTGAAAAAAAAAAGCTGTTATGTGAAAATTATTTCTGATTAACTCTGACCTTTGGATAGGGCTGTGTACCAAAAACTGTAATTTAGTACGTCACATAAATTATCCTCCTGACGTCACAAGTCCCTACCCTCGATATTTTTAGCGTTTTTTCTTTATTAATATTCACTGCTTTATCAAAAGAAAAAATATACGTGTCCAATATTTTTATTTAACTCTAACGGATTAGATTTGTAATTTATTGGTGTTCGATTCTAAGCTATAATATTCTGCTTATGAGTTAGTTAGAGAGAGAAATTACTGAACCGATTCTAATGAAAGAGTCACACACTCTTTCATTAGAATCGGTTCAGTAATTTCGAAAAATATGGCATGCTGTGCCTTACATTATTGAAGAACAAGTAAAGGGCTACTGAAGGACACCGTGGATTTTAGTCAGTACAAGTCTGACAGTCCCTCCCGCCCTGCCCGGGGTGGGAGGACTCATTTGATGATTTAAAAAAAAATCGGTGCCTTACATTCTCTTAAAAATAAGCTCTTAATAATTAATGAAGAGAATGACATGTCAACACTTTTTATGGGAATGTTCCGTCATTGCAAAATCACGGTAAGTTGCTAAATTGATAGATAAACGACTGCCGGATGTTCATAAACTATTAAGAAAAACTGTAACAGCATGTCACAATTTTTAGGACCGGTCTACGCGTTAAAAAGGTGTGCTTAATTACAGTACCTACACTTATTAGCTGAGTTATAATTAATCTTGTTGGTTATTGCATAACTAGAACAAACTATATCACAGACCGACGTAAAATTGATGGATCAAAGCTTCATAGGACTCATCACCGCAAGGTGCTTTTCGGACTCCTACAGATTGTACTTTGGTTAGCCAAGAACTCCACGACCTCATCCCACCGGCCTCCTTTTATCATCGCACATCTAGACGCACGGCAAATTATCATCTTTACCTTGTTGCTGTACCACCAATTCGCACTAAGATTTTGCAATCGACTTTTACTTATAAAGCACTCAGCAAAGGAGTGGAACTCTCTGCCTGCGTCTGTATAAGGTTTGAGTGAACAGGGTTTCTTCTGGGTAAGCTCGTTCCATCGTCGACTTTGTCTCTGCCACCCCTGACCCAGACTAAAGTCAATAGCAAATCCATCTGATAAGACCCCACGTCACGCGTCAATGGTACTTAGCAAGACGCCAGGGCTGCGGAAATGTACGTTCCGTACTTACATTCATTACGAGTCTGACGGGCCCTTCCACTCCAGAGACGATTTTTCAGCCAAAAAAAAAAGGTAACAAAATCATGTTTAATACAACATATTAAGTACCTATATTGAATCTCCGCTTTAAGCTTTTCCAGTTCAAAGTCAAAGTGTTGCAACAGATACGAGACGTGTGGTCTACGGTACCTAAGCAGCGATTAACTGTTATGTGTCACCTCTCAACTTTAAAATCAGTGAACAAGGTTCTTTTTTTATTGTCTTGCCAGCCCGTTTACACGTAACGACTTTCTTTCAAGCACTTCTTATGTTGTCTTGGTTGTTACGGGTACTTTTGTAGTCGTTCGGTGGCCAGCATTAGGTACTTGACCTTTTTCAATATTATTCTGCCGTTTAAAATGGGTCATAAAATGATGGTCACCGACTGTCCACTGAATGAATTTTGAATAGTTAAGCAGATGAAATTAATTCATTCATTATCCTGCCTTCATCTTAATTCAATTCAGGCGCAGCAAGTTTTTCTTCTTATCCCATACTTTTCTATTTTATTCGTCCTCACGTTCATCTCATTCACTCAGCCCATTCATCGTCCTAGTCCCAGATGAATACTACGAATTATGTTACAGAATACCTTAGGGGTGTTTCCTTGAGAGTGATTAAATTCGCTTTCTGTCACCTCTGTTAAATATCATAAGTCGTCGAACAGATCGCCGAATAAACAGGAACAGGAACTCATTTACGGACTTGGGTCCATAAATGAGTCGAAATCGAGGGCAGCACGAAAAATGATTTAATTCACCAAATTGGGTATTCTTGATGAGTTTTGAAAGTTTAAAACTCGTGCAGGAGCTGTAAACGCATAAATAAAAATCATAATTTATGTATTTGGCTATCAGGTAATTTCACGTAAAATTGCGCTTTTACTTATTGCAGGTTCTTGAGGAATTTGTTCTATCACTTCTTCCGGGTTAAATAGGTTTTGTCATTATAAAGTGCTGTTTCCTAGCCTAATTTTATTGTAGCTAAAAGATTCATAAAACATTCTGTATGGTTGCTATTTAGTAAAGAACTTTTAGAAAAATTAAAACTGTGTTGTTGCTGGGCATTTATGAAATAAATATCTGGTTGACCGAGCTTCGCTCGGTTTTTTGTTTTTGGCCCTCATCGGTCATGGCGTTATAGATGGCGCTTCTTAAAACGCGGTTTTTAAAATGTCTATATCTTAACCGAGTCTTTCTCGAACCTGGGACCTTGATAAATCGATTCCTTGAGCCGAAAAACCCCTAATCTGTAACTTTCATGAAAATCCTTCGAGCCGTTTCCGAGATTCCGAGAGATTATATATAAATATACAATAATTGCTCGTTTAAAGATATTAGATTCTAAGTAAACACGTTATATAAAAAAAAGAAAAAAGGAAAGAAAGACAAAATAATACAAGGTTCCATTTTGGTCACATGTCAAAAGATCTTTGGTGCGTTGACTATAATAAGATTATCGTGCCCTAAACGTAATGTGTAAACGGGCTTCCATGGTGTCTAGAATGCGTGGAAGGCTTGCAGTTAACTAGGTGGTGAGATCTTTGAGTCGTGTCATGATCTTTGCCACCAGCAGACCTACATACGAAGTCTCAGTAGATACTTACTTCAACTAGTTCTAGGTACTTGGTATGGTGTTCGCGAAATTTGAGACGTTGATGGAATTACTTTCTTAACCAGACTTCTATAAATGGAGAAGGTTCTCAATTCTTTGGAAGATTTATTTTTTATATATGTTACCCGAATTCTAGATAACGCCTGGATCGACTTGGAAAATTCTTCTCTTGTTTCAGAGGGATGCCAGCTTCACAGATGGTGTCATGGTAATCAGGTCATGATTTGGTAACGGAATCTCAGAGAAATCCAGGGAACTCTTCAATAAATTACAGCTAATCAACCGCAGTTGCTGTTGTCTTATCTATGTGTTTACTCAATCTTCAATCAGACAACATATAATGCATGCCTGTGCCCAATAAAAAGGGTTAGTTATTTTACGTATTTTTGTGTTCGTTTAAGAAATCGGTTTTGCACAGAAATATTCGGAATTTCGTAGAAAACCTTTTTTAAACTTTTTACACGACAAATTGCTAAATATGGCTGGCTTTAATGATTAGAAGAAAACATAAGTAATGATGGATGGCTTAAGAGGTATCTGTGAGCTATGGGTTGCAAGTGAGGGAAGTGAGGGAAGAACTATACAATATAAATACTTACATGCATAAGGAAGAAAATCTTATGGCCAACTGACCCCAAAAATATTCATGCTGACAGGAAGGTAATAAATTGATTAACGAAGAATACCAGACAAACGAAAGTTTCTACTTAGGTATAAGGATACGTCGAACGACACACATGACAGAAGTAATAAATTATACAAACTAGACATCAAAACAGGAGTATCACTTTCATCTTTCTATAAGGCAAGACATTAACAACGCCTTATACGAAGTACCTGTCCCACTTTCGTTATTGACACTGCAGTCAAGTAAACATGATTGTGGATATCACGTCATCGCGCATAAAATGCAGCCAAATTAACATGAAATCAGATTCCTTTTCACCGGCCGCCCCAATATGCTTAACTAACTGTAAAATGTTTCTTTCTGAACCGTCGTCGCAGCTTTTAAGACAGTTATCCATATACTCATTGGCATGACACACAATAGTATCGGGCGCGCAGTACGCGGCCGCCGTCATTCGCCCGTGCGCCAACATTCCGTTAGCAGCTACCACTCTCTTCACTTTTATCGCAACTCGGTCAAAATCAATTTTAAATAATGCAAAAAAGTTTTTAATACAATTTATTTTGGATTGATAAAAGTGAACGCATCCTAATTTGACGTTTGATTCGGCGGGAGTTTGAAACAATTATGGCGCGCGTGTATTTCGTGGTTTTCGCGATATTTTTAATGCTGTCTCCGTGTGAAATGAAAAGGAGGAAGATTAAGGATTACCCCACGGATAAGCAGCTCACCTTGCAGAGAAAGGAGACTACTCCAGTGGATTTCACAAGACTAGTAGTGATGAGAATGGTGTATGGTTTCGCGAAAGTTCTTGGCTTTGAAGAGCCTATTGGTGAAGTGATGAACGGTGCTTTCGTGCCCCCTGGGGCGGACGATGATGACGATTTTGATGATGATGACGGTGATGATTTCTTTGACGATTATTAATTTTAAATGTTTAAACGTGCATATTTTCGATACCAAATAACTTGCATTTACCCAGTTATGACTTGTAAATTATTTATTGACTAACTAAACTATTTATTGAACTGTAGATCTTAGTAATTTATTTTAGCTTTAGAATTTTAAAGTACACAAAATGTTAGTTTTCGTAAAATTGCCAGAATTGTATGACCTAAGTAGGTATACTTTGATTGATTGCTTGTTTTTCTCTTTTAAACATTTGAGGCAAAAATATTTTCATGATATTGTTGGTACAGTCACGACCATAAATCTGTAACTTGAATGAATATTTTGCTTGTGACTGTACATAATTTATTGAAGGAAGACAAATCCGGCATTTTCCGAGGACAGAAATAAGAAAGACTGCTGATTTCAAGTGCAAGGTTAATTTAAAAAAAATCTCGGGCTTGTTAACTGAAAGTAATTTGTATTTTAAATAAGTATACTTAGTTTAGAAATGTGTCCATGTAAATCGACTATAAGCAAACTGGGCTAACTCGTGAAAATTAATGTAAAGTAAAATGAACCTTAGTAAACAAAACCATTTAGGATATTTATAACAACTGCTTTTTATCAGTTACGCCCCAATCACTTACGATCACTGGGCAGGATTAGAATAACCCGCAGAATGTAATCTGTGCCGCAGATAAATCTAATTCATTTTTGTTTTTACTGTTTGTTAAATAAATTACATAAGTAAGCATGTATTTTTTGCATATCTCACGTATGTATACTTATTATTTTAATTTCTTGTATATCATGTTTATTTTAATTTCTTGTATTGTTTTCTAATTTAAACCTATTAACGTTGTACCTGGTAGTTACTAGCTTATTTATTTCTGCTCAATTTAATGTACGTTTATATCAATTGTAAATATAATTTATTTATTACATGTATTGTTTTGTTTTATTATTTTATTACTTTTATATGGTAGGTATTTACCTACACTATTTACTACAAAGTCTGGACTAAATAAATATTCAAAGAAGGACTGTTTTTCAAGACGATGGCGAAGACGTTACGAACAGGCACCAGATAAATTCAAAATTACCTACATGGAATTTTTACTTGCCAAATTATCTGCTAAATAATTTAAAGTTTCCCGAAGTATCATATCTGATTTAAATACGGGATATGCCCCAAGAAAAACACATATATTAATCAAAACCCTACAGTTCTTGCAATTAATTGACGAATAATAAATTATTGCAAAAAACCTACCTATCACCAATTACGGAAATAAAAAAGAAATGCAACTTTTCATTCGTTTGTTTACAAAAAATAACATTCATATAAAATAACTTTACCCCAAGCGAAGTATCTTCCTGGACTTTAGCAAAGTCCGACTGTCGTGACATGTATAATGCAAAGATAAATGAATCCGTTCCTCATCCTCTTCTTGTTATACCTACCTAAGTAAACAAGTGACCACACTTTCCAAATAATTATAATCGACACAGGATTGGCTTGAGGCTTGAGGTGAGCTAATATCGTTATGAGCTGCAGTATGGAGTCGCGTAGTCCGAAACGCACGAGAAAAAAACCTCTTTACAGTTCCGTGTCGATAAGTTTGTTTTGGGTACTCTCTAACTGGGTACATGACAGACAAATAAAAGGCGCTTCCTCTCTGTAATGATACAATTTGTAACATGCACTTGTTTTTGTACAAAATCGAATGTTGGATTGATATAATTACAGGCAAAATGCATGCTCGACACCGGGAGCCAACATAATTAACGTACCTAATGCTCAAAAGAAATCGAATTTCGGTTTTGTTACACTACAAGTGAAAAGAACACTTTTGTTGCTCACTGTACAATACATTGCAGGTTGGTCGAAGAAAAACCACGAAAAAGTCTGTCAGTCAGGCTTATTTTCCGTGAAAACGGAAATTGCAAGCATGTTCCCAGACACCTCGATATTGTAAATACGCATTACACAGACTTAATAACACAATTTATTACACCGTATCGTGATAATTACAGTAATTATAGCTGTCGTGGCTAGAACCGGTAAACGAGTGAAATGAGGCGGAAGACGATATGTCCGCAACTCCGTGGTGTAAGTATGTAAATATGATTTTAGCTAGAGAGCTCCGAGAATTTTTGCGAAAGTGCTTGAGGAAAACTTTTTTTTTTAAGTATTTGTCCCACACTAGGAATTTCTTCCTGTATCGTGGGTGTGTTTAAAAACATAGAAACTCACATAGGTATACAAACACCCACACCCGAAACAACTATTTGTAGATCATACAAATATTTGTTCCGTGCGGGATCGAACCGCACACACTGCGCAGTCGATCGGTCAGCCACTGCGCCGACCATGCCGTCAAACTTGCTGAATACTTCTTCAATTACCCAAAATGTAGACCTGCCTGAGAGAAACTGGTATTAAACGAAGCCAGACGACGTATTTATAGAAGCATTTTTTTTTATTCCCACGAAAAGTGTTTGATGCACGTCGAAACCTTGATAGGTACCTTTAAAATTAAACATTTGAAGCACGGAAAATTAGTAAGCCAGATCATTCAATTGGGATTTAGGTACACCTCGCCAGGCGCAAAAATAATTATGTAAAAATTCAATTTCCTACAATTATTTTAATAGCAACTGGTGGCACCCGTATTAAATTAGTAAACAATATAATTATGTATTTCACACAGGCGTAGCGCCTACTACTCACTAAAAATAGTTTTATAATAAATACATCTTTCATAAAACAATACTATATTAAAAATTCGTCATAAACCCTCATTACAATCCAACATCCAAGAAGGATTATCATAAAATCTGTCTTGGGAACCTTCTTGTTCTTCATCACTGCAATCTTCACCAACTTCACCATCACTACATTCTTCATCAATATCCCCATCACTCATTTGAGCACAGCCTTTCATTTTTCTGATCAAATCTCCCCATTTTAACTTGACACTGCAGAATGGACAACTACCTTCTATTGGAACATACTCTCCTGGTACTAGAAATAAGTCAGCTAGGCATATAATGTGACATAAAAGTTCACAACTGGGATTCAAACAGGTGATCTTTGCTTGGCCGTTGGTTATGTAGGTTGAACATAATAAGCATTCTTCATCAGGTGGTATGGTTGTAGAGTTTTTAGGTTTTAAATTTTTACTTTTTACTGGACCTTGGCAGATTGTCATGTGTTCTGGTGGTATTCGTTCAGGCTGGAAAAAAAAAACTCCATTAAAAAAGAACAATGCTTTTTTATGCTTATAAACTAGGTCATTGATTGGTTTAAGGCCAGCAATTTATTAAGCATCAATTTTTACATTCAATATTTTAGCAACAAATGGATTAATTTTCATAAACTTGATAAATCAATACAAATAAAATATGAAAGGAGTTTTCAACCACATATTTTTTTAATAGATATGTATGGTTTAATCATGTACAAAAATCAGCTCTGCCTATCACAGTCCACTGCTGGACATAGGCTTCTCTCAAGCTGCACCACACCTGTCTCCCATATCTACAACCAATGACCCATATTTATATTGTTTAGAGGTTGTCATTCTATTAACGGGCTACGTCAGTACTTATACGGTTTTTATATTTAACTTTCTGTCGTACATGACTGGACTACAGATCTTACAACTTGGAATATAGTTATTGACTATATGATCTAAATTCTCACAAAGTTGAAAACACGATTCAATTAAATTTTCTCGATACAAAAAAAATGCAAAGTTCGGTCTATGTTTTTTATTTTTTGGACTTTATGGCATAACTCCTATGAGTTATTGAAAGGAAGTTGTTTTAAATTGTAGAAAATACTAGTATCTAAATTCTTTAAAGACAGTTTTTTAATTAATAACAATTTTAATTCATAAAAAGACGTCAATATGTTTGGGCACATACGCCGTTTTATTCTGAGCACTCATTCACTATCGTCCTCTCATCTTTTGCCTTTTAAAAGTAGTGTCATTACTTTCGTTCCTTGACGAATCAGTCAGCCAGCGTGGCTCTTACAGGCTAGACATATAACACTTTTTTTCAGATCGCGGCTGTCAGATTTTCGTAATAATAAAATTGGAAATGGATAAAAAGATCGAGATAATAAAAACGAATGATACGTAGGCTTATAGATTATTCAAAACTATGTTTCGCTGTGTTCAATGGGACGTGATTAAACGGACATGACTGTAAATAAGTCACATAAACTTTATTTTTTCAATAACACATTATTTTCATTAATAAATCAAGAATAAAATAAACCAAACTTACTGAATATCATCGCAGGAAATTCCTGACGACCCCTTCAGAGCAAACAAGGGAATGTTAGAATACGTATGATACTATACATTACGAATTGTTCCTATCAATATAATAAATTACTCACAGTGATAATTATATCAATGCTATCGTGATATCGTACTATTGTTGTCGGATGCTTTCTCTGTGTCCATCCTCCATCTAATCTTTATGCATCCAAATACCATTTCACATGAAATAATGATAAATGCACTGATTTGCAGTCAACAATTTGAGACAATATGTAACTGAAAACAACTTCTAATCGTATCAAACTGCGATATACGATAAGAAGCACTTCACTTCTATTATTATTTATTTAGTTTCGTCACAGATTTATAACAATTTCGAAGAAACAGGATTAAAATAAATTAAATGAAAACTGCTATTGTCAAAATTTTGAATACTTCAAAATTACATGTCAACAAATAAGGCATAGCACCCACCACCCTGTTAAATATCGCCTATAGTATAATGCTGCGACTGCGATGAAAAATTGGTGGTCATTGCTGTCTCACCGCGTGTTCGGTACAAGTTGCTTCTCGCTCTATTTATTGCCTTGGAGGCAAAAAAAATTATTAGCACTGGGCTCATTCTTTTGGAGCCGATAGATATCTCTCAAAGGTTTCATTTATCGGAAAAGTGATATTAAGACCATGCCCATTGTACCACAATAATCTGTGTACCTGTACCTCATAATATATGAGTAAAAAACTACTAAGTCCCTTTTACGCGGCGCTAGTGTCTGTCATTACATCAAACTGCATCAAAAATTAGTACCAACACCACCCTTAGCTTTACATTCTCGAACATATAAAGATATCACGCAACTAGCTTTGTGAACGGACGTTAATAAAAGGAGCGTGTGTTAGGGGTTTTTTTTAACGAGGTAAAATAATCAAATGAGTCCTCCAACCCAGGGCAGGGCGGGAGGGACTGTCAGACGTAATACTTACTAAAATCTACGATGTCTTTCAATAGACCTTTACGTTCTGGGGTCACGGTATTCGTTAGTCCCGGGACCCCGGTAGGCCCTCTAAGGGGGAGCCCCGTCATTATGCTGACACTCTTTCAGGCGCGCGTGGAACACAACGCACATGCCTATGCCCGTGCGCGCGTGTGTTTGGGGCTTTAGATAATTGGGAATTGTCACTTTCGCAAAGTGTGCCAATTTTATTAATTTTCTACCAAATAGTAGTTTTTTTCGTTATCTCGGGACGTCAAAATCTGTGTCAAAATGTTATAAAATAAATTTAAGACTGTGAACGATAAAAATATTTACAAAATATTTATCCACATCAATAAGTATTTCTATAATTTTGTTTTAGTAAATGTTTCGACATCCTTATATTAAAATATTTCTACTAGAGTAATACATGTGTTTTGCGTAAAGGGAACACTTTATGAAATGTTGAAGTTGACGAAATGAAATACATAAAACTTTGGATTTCAATCATTTCGCGATAGTGGCGCCTGCTGGTGTCGGTGCGTGGCAACTTTCCCGACTCATCAAACGACGCTTTCGCTTTGACACACGGCCTTAAGTTGAGGTGTCTTTGAGTTGAGTATCTTGTAAATACAACTAATAAAAGGCTACTTACAGGAAATTCTTCACGGTACTCTGTCTCTAACCACCTAATGATCAGTGGCAGGCGACACCAAGGTCCAACACGGAGCATTTCGCTCAAAACCCTTAATTTAAACTTGAATTCAGTCTCCTTTCTTGGGATCTTCTTTAAGTTTAGGTGTTGCAGTCTTATTGTCTTTGTTGGGTTCTGCCAGGCCCATTCAAACTGAGAAAATAATCAATATTTTAATAATGTAACAATTTTCTTAATTTATTAAATTGTTAATCCTTATGGGCTCGAGGCCACATTACATTTTTTTCATTAATTTTGAAATCTACTTAGTTGTTTTAGGTCTTATTTTTTATTACTAGATTATTGTTTTGAAGGTAAAATAAAGAAAGAAAAAAACTTACTCTTAGAGCAGAAATATTATTTGGAAATCCATGCACTATCATCACCATCTTCCTAAAAATATTAAATACCAATTAATTTTTTGTTCCTTTTTTGTATGCGAATGGGAAATAAAGGGTTTGTCTCCACGGATCCCGGTATCAGATTGAATTATCCACGGATCACGGCGACTTGTTTCCACCAATACCGTGATCCGTATCGAACACAAAAAATAAAAAAAAATGTAGAGTATGTAATAATCGTCAGTTAAATTGCTAAGCTACATAAGAAACTATTATATTATTTCTAGCAACTAAAACAATAGGTACCTACCAAGGTCCTTTATTATTAGTTCGGTATGCCCCTCCAGCCCATGTTCCTCTGTTATGCTGCATTATTCTCCTGTTTGGATCCCGAGTATACCCAATGTAAGTGCGGCCTTTGTATTTAGGGTTTAAACAGTACAATAAGTAGACCCCGAAGAAATCCTCCACTAATTCTGGCTTCGACATGTTAACAGGTGTACTTTTGAACTCAAAAACTTAATTGATAATAATTATTTAACTGATTTTTTGTTTCTAATATACATGATAATAACAGCTGTTTTGATTTGCAAAACATTTGGATTTTGACAACTGCGTTTTGAATTTACAAAATATAAAGCTTCTTTCCAACTTGGTTTAGAAATTCGTTGTATTTAAGGTGATTGCTTCGATGTAGCCCGCGAAATTCAAATTTTTTTACGTTTTTTGCAATTTGCAGGCCAGTGACATGTTGTAACTTTATAAATATTTGTGTTGCGCAAATAACAAGTATAATTTTAAATATAAAAAATATCAAAAAACTCGCTCCATTAGCTCTCACATAGAAAAGGTGCATCGTAGTTAGATTTCGGAGATTTTAACATGATGCACCTTTTCTATGTGAGAGCTGATGGAGCGAGTTTTTTGATATTTTTTATATTTAAAATTATACTTGTTATTTGCGCAACACAAATATTTATAAAGTTACAACATGTCACTGGCCTGCAAATTGCAAAAAACGTAAAAAAAATTGAATTTCGCGGGCTGGTTGGAGCATCCCCCTTTTTATTTCTATACAACACATTTTTAGTAATTTAGACTATTTTGCAATCTATCAACGTCGTAAATAATGAAGATTCCAATATTATCAAGATTAAAATGCAAAGTTATGAAAAACAAAACGCAAATCACCATACACCTGTCACTGTCAGTCAACGCCCACTCAAACCAGGGGGTGTCAACTTTTAGCTGGAGAGCTACTGAACCCTGCAACTAACGGTCTTCCTGTAAGGTTAGAAATTTGTACACGTAATATTTATAGCATGCTAAGAGCAATAGCGACGACCTGGCAGGCGTCAGCCGTGCACATCATTAGACAATTTAATTTTCAAAGTGTAAAAAAAAAATTAAAAAAAAACTTGTTCCTGTAAGCTTAAAAATTTAACAGGATGTAGTTTATTTATTGTAAATCTTGGAAAAAAAATGACAGGCGATTACAAGGTGCACAAGTATGTGACAGGCGAATTTAAAAGTGCAAAGTTGATGAGGAAAAATAAACTTTCTCCTGTAAGATCAAAATTATCTCGCGTTTGGCTCAACTGATTTTGATGCCTACTTTAGAAAAGTGTGCGTTACATTCCGAGAAAGGTTTTGATATACAGGGTGAATTTTTCAACTGGGCGTGGATGGCTATCTCCGAAACAATGAGGAATATCGAAAAACGTTGAAAGGAATCTCGAGGCCGATTTTGACGAAAATAAAAGTGCATCGTTGGATTTTAGAAAAATCAATAATCCTAGCCAGGAATCGAACCCGCTGATTTTGGAAAAAAAATCACAGCCTGTATTATTACACCATTCGATAGTGTTGCTAATAAGGATCAAATTCTGGGTAGTAATCATATGCGGCAAACTTTAGGAAAACGTATAATTGAAAAAAGAAACTGATGAATGTTCAAGACGATAACTGTTTTCGGAACATATGTTAACCGTTTCTTTTTTACTCTCTAATTTCGCATTGCTGAATACACTGGGATTGTTGAGACATCAAATCCACTGAATTATTGAAAACAATTTTAAATAAATTAAGGCTCAGTAGAACATAGTAACATAGAAATATAGCAATTTCATGAAAATCTGCTATTTCCTTAAGTTTGCCTTATATGATCACTTCCCAGAATTTGATCTTAATTAGCAACACTATCGTATGGTGTAATAATACAGGCTGTGATTTTTTTTCCAAAATCAGCGGGTTCGATTCCTGGCCAGGATTATTGATTTTTCTAAAATCTAACGATACAGTTTTATTTTTGTCAAAATCGGCCTCGAGATTCCTTTCAACGTTTTTCGATATTCCTCATTGTTTCGGAGATAGCCATCCACGCCCAGTTGAAAAATTCACCCTGTATATAAAACCTTTTTCGGAATGTAACGCACACTGTTCTGAAGTAGGCATCAAAATCAGTTCAGCCAAACGCGAGATAATTTTGATCTTACAGGAGAAAGTTTATTTTTCCTCATCAACTTTGCACTTTTCAATTCGCCTGTCACTTACTTGTGCACCTTGTAATCGCCTGTCATTTTTTTTCCAAGATTTACAATAAATAAACTACATCCTGTTAAATTTTTAAGCTTACAGGAACAGGTTTTTTTTTAATTTTTTTTTTACACTTTGAAAATTAAATTGTCTAATGATGTGCACGGCTGACGCCTGCCAGGTCGTCGCTATTGCTCTTAGCATGCTATAAATATTACGTGTACAAATTTCTAACCTAACAGGAAGACCGTTAGTCGCAGGGTTCAGTAGCTCTTGGACTATTTGTATGGGCAAATGTTAGACAGGTACCCGGGGCAGAAATACTTCGTTGCCAGCATAAAAAAATGATGAAGTATTATGAAAGACCCAGAGAATTCGGTCTTTAATGATACCAAATAATACTTTATTTTCAAGTTGGTAACACAGGAGCAATTTATGTGACTAGTTTTTGTTTTTTTTTCTAAATGGTAGTTTTTAATCTGTAATAGTCCATGTTTAGGATTATGCATATATTTATTAGATAATTTTTAATGACTGAAGTTTTATGATTTTCATTTATCCAGTAAAATAACTAAACGAATAATAGTCTGAAATTAAAAGTCGAAAATATAGTAGTAATTTTATAATTCATACTACAACACATGCCCGATGTCAACAAAAACCTGAAAAAAACAAAAAGTTCCTATCTTGAAACTTTCTTGATTTTGTTTTCAAGTTTCATTTGCTGCAAATATTCAGTATTTCTGCACTTGTTTTGCCTTTATCTTTGAGTTGAGGTTTCGTTCCTTCGTTCAGTATTTATAAAATGTTTCACAAGTTCTGAGACAGTGACTCTATTGTGATCTAAAAGATACTTTGTGTGCTTTGAAACTTTGTAAAATGGATGAAAATAGAACGAAATCTTATAAATGTCGCTATGTGGCTGTTCCCCAGCCGAACATAATGTGAAACTATTCCGCTTTCCTAAACCCGGAGCTCGTAACCTTATTCGGTAAGTAATACATAACACCTAAAAGCTACTTAAAGTTGTTCTTCCGTTCGTTTTATAGTTCTAGGGAAATTTTGAGACAAAGTATTGTTCTCGTAAACTAATTGACCTAACAGCAGTAATGACCGAGTGACACTGGGTTGATTTTCTTCATCTGTAGTTATTTTCGATTGTTCATAAAATGCTTATTACAAGATTAATGGAAGGGTTTTTCAATCTAGTCTTGTAGATATTCATGTCCTCATCCTTAGATAATTGCATATAAATATTTCAGCAGTTTGCAGAACTGTTAATGTGTTAATGTTTTCACTTTCAGTTGTCTGCTGTGGGCAAAGTACATTTTTCCAGAAGGACAGTATAAATCTTTGGAAAATCAGATAAAAATGTACAATGAACATAGAATGCTGTGTGAAAGGCAGACTTTAAAGATATCAGAAAAGCGCAGTTACTTCGAACTGCTGTTCCATGTGATGTAAGAACTCATAATGCACAATGGAGCAGTTGATTCTTTTTGCGATTTCAGGTTTGTTCCTATGTATTAATGAGTACTCATTAAATAAATAATGGTGGTATACAAAATTGAATTAATGGAATAAAACTTTATTTCAGATTGATAATGAACTTATTGATCCGGCCAAACTACAAGCTGATCCATTTAAGGATGTGACAAATATCCAGTATCCCAATACACCTGAAACATCATCAAAAAAATTCTATGTTGTGATTCTGTGTGTGTGAATTTTCTAAAAATCTGATTTATTCTTTAGCAGAATACAGACTTAATCACTTGACTTGAACTAAAGCAATTGAAGCTAAAACATGAACACAATATAATTATTATGAAACTTTTGAAATAAATAATTTAATAATATGACACTACATTATTTACTATTTTATTTTGCACTTTCCAATATTCACTCTTAGGTTTTTTGGTAGGTTCATTCTCAATTAAGAAAATTCAAAATTCAGTTTTCTTAATTGAGAATGAACCTACCAAAAAACCTAAGAGTAAATTTTTAAAAATAATCCGGGATGGTACTCAACCGTTTGAAATTCCCGCGATATTGAGTGTTTTCTCTGGGCTACATATAGATGGCGCTGGCTGAAACTGTTCTACGAAATAATGTATGGAGTTAGCATTCTTCTCCGTTAGGAGCATGGACCTAAAAAAAAGGCGGACGGAACTTCACTAAGAAACGATTGAAGCACCACAATGGCGGCGGCGTAATTATGTGTGCGTGTATATAGGGATGCCAGATGAAGGAAAAAATTACCCATTTTTAAACAATATTTAATTAAGATCTCCCTTGAACTTAAGTTTAATTACAATTTTTTTGTGACGGATACCTATTTTTAAAATAAAGGTAAAATAATTTAAGCACATTGGATATTAAAATATTTACAACTCGTTTAATGTTAATAAAGTTTTACAATCCCTTTTGGTGATTCAAATTTTTGTAGACTTGTCTTTTGCTATCGACACATCTAGAAATCCCTTCTAATTTACTTATGTGGTGAAAACGAATGTTTAAGTATTTTTCGGCTATAAATATTTAATTAAAGCTATTTTATGTTCCATTCCTACACGTCTACATTCCTATTCCATGTCTACACTCCCTTATTATTTTTATACAATCATTTTTCCATGCATCATTTGCCGTGGGAAATCTGTAAAAATATAGAAGAATACAATAACGATAAATAGTAACATAAAATATAAATCTCCCAATTTTAAAATAATTTGAACCTTGAAATAGTTGCAACACTGATTGATTTCGAGATGTTTATTAAATTTATTGACGTAAAATCGAGAAATAAGCTTCAAATTGACATGCTTAACTATGAAAAGTGATCCCCTGGCTTTTTTAATTGAACTACTATGGTTTAGACAACTTTTTGCAACACATGACGGCATACTTTGATTTTTATTAGACAAAATAACACCGTATAAAACCGCGAGTGTCGTTCGAAGCGTAATGGCCGACGGCTGACTTACTATGGTGTGAATGTGTGCGTGCTGGCTTGTCCACATTAGCGCACTGACTTACTATGGGTGCTTCAATTGTTTCTTAGTGAAGTTCCGTCCGCCTTTTTTTTAGGTCCATGGTTAGGAGTATATATGTTCTGTGACTCAAACACTGCTGTCACGTGTCAAATACAGATGCGCAAAATGTGTCAGTAAAAAGAAAATGAATGAAGTATATCTTTTCACTTGATGAAGTAGTTCATTCATTCATTCAGTACTTCATGTAGTCCAACAAATCAGAACGAGTTCTTGAATGAGATGATTCACTGAACTAGTTCATTGGACTAGTTCACTGAACTAGTGATTTAGAGAAATGATGCATTTCACTAAATCACTAGTTCAGTTTTATATGAATATCGATATTCCTTCATACTTTAATACGAATATAGTAGTCTTTACGGGAAACGGACCTACCGTTTCCCGTAAAGACTATATTCCTATTACAATAAAGTTCATACTTATTAGGATGAATAGAGTAACTAAGCGAAAAGAAACACTGAACTAAAGACACATTTGAATGGCCAGTGAATGAATGAAAAGTTCATTTTGGGAAATGAACTAGTTCATTTACTTCAATCGTTCGCGAACTACCCATGTCTAGTGTCAAAATAATCAAAAAATATTTGAGAAACCGGGAATCGGGAAGTGATCGCGTTGATCATAGACGACTATATATAAATGAGATAGACTGGCAACTCAACGTTTGACAGATTATTAGGATCGCGACTAGCGCCACGCCAAGCCATGGAACTAAAGTATCTATACGTATGCATAGATATACCTATAGATCGGTAGATATAGTATTGATAGATGTGTGTGTAATACACACATAGCTACGTATGAATTGCCGAACCAGCCCGCGAAATTCAAATTTTCTTACGTTTTTTGCAATTTGCAGGCCAGTGACATGTTGTAACTTTATCAAAATATGAATTCCGCAATTCATATTTTGATAAAGTTACAATATGTCACTGGCCTGCAAATTGCAAAACACGTAAGAAAATTTGAATTTCGCGGGCTATATCGACGCAATCACAGTTTCAATTTTGTTTATTGAATACTTTCAATTCAAATGTGTTTTGAAAGGTAAAGACATTCACAAAACGAGTATGTCCAATAAACAAAATTTAAACGTTACAGCAATTCATACAGTGCTTGCTTAAATATTCGTACATTAAAATCTGAAAATGAAAGAAATAAATAAAAAACGAAATCTATGGACGTAATAATCAAATGTATTGATAATAACAAAGACATTACACTATATTTGGATTATACATTAATTTTTACACCAGTTTGCGTCGTCCGTGTTTTGCACTTTGTTTTATTATAATGTTCTCGAGCCTGTATGTAGATGCGGTCAGTTTTATGAGTTAGATCTACAAAATTATAAAAACTCTTGCCAGTGAGAACATTGTTGACTTCTTTGCACCAATTCATAGTAAAGAACACAATGCTTTTTTGGAGCAAATAATTTAGAAGTGCTTCTTTATGTTTTTGACATTGTATAAAATTTAAATTAATGTGGACTGCTGTAATTAAGTTAATATATTGCGTAATTTTTTCTTTATGCCCATATTTATTTAAAATCGCCATGGAAATGTGTTCTACTTGAGCAAAAAAGTCAAACAATGCCCGGGTAGGATAGCATAACCATCTTTTGCCGGAATATTCTTTTTTTGTTATAAATTTGTGAAAATCATCATTTTCATTACTTATTAAATTTTTATTGCATATTTTACATTTTTTAAAAACAAACTTTTTGGCTTTGGTTGCTAACCACCCACTACAATAAGCGATGGCCGCACATTTCTCTACATTATCTCGAGAACGGTTTTCTATTATCTCTTGTGTATTTAATAATTCAATATTAATGTGTTCATCAATTATTTCTGTTATTTTACTCTCCTCTGCAGCATACTTTACAGTTTTTAAGTTTAAAAATGATTTTAAGGACGACAAGCAAATGCCGTCGTCCTTCTCACAATTTCCCTCAATTGATTTTGGGGATGTTAAATTATTTATCAATAACGTTTTAAACGCAGTTTCGAATGCTACAGAGTTGGGCATTATATTCTGGTGCCCATGAGATCTAATTGCCCCGAAAAAGTTTTCTATGGGGTCTTGATTAAAATTACGTAGTAGGAGTGTATTTATCCCCTTTGAATTAAGTTCTTTTATAATAAGTTTAAAGCCTTCTATGGTTTTGACCCAGCTGATAAGAGAAGGCACAGTAGTTTCTCTACCATTATTGCAAACATATTTCATTGATTTTAAAACAGGTAATACTTTGTTCCAAAATTCCAAATGTTTTGATTTCGGTGTAACCGCTGATTTGAAAACTTTTGCTTCTTCTCGATACTGGCTTCCATTGACGGTGTCGAAAAGATCGTCGAACAATAATAATAAATCTGCAGTGTCCGCGCATTCTCCTGGCAAGGTCCCGTTTTCTGTAAGTTAAAATACTATGTTAGATACCTTCTGGGAGATACACAAACGGATTAAATGTTGCATGATAGGTAATATTTGTGTCTCAATACTATGTATGGTAATAAAAATAAAAGCAATAGTAGGATTTGAATTTACATTAAAATTTGACTGATTTATGTAAGTAATAAAAAGTATTTAATTGCCAACTGTTGCTGTCTAGGCATTTTGAATTTTCTTGAGTACAATAAAATGATAATTTCATTGTAATCAAGAAAATTCAAATATGTATAATTTTATTCAAATAAAAATTAGTTCGTAATTGGTAATAATTTATATGGAAAACTCGTTCTTGACTATTTTTCTGCCAAAATTACTTTCATAGATTACATTAAGTTATAAAGGTAATATCAGTATTCAAGCATTTTTCAGACTTCCACAACAGTTTGATTAAAAAAAAACATTATTTGAAATGGAAATACTGTCTAAAGGGCTTCACACACAGCAGCTATAATGTAAAGATGTACATTATAGCAGCATACACCTCATTACATCTTTCCATAGAGATTCGAAGATGTAAAAATATACATTATAGCTGCCGTGTGTGGTCTCCTGACGATTTCTATGGAAAGATGTAATGAGATGTATTGTGCTATAATATACATCTTTACATTATAGCTGCTGTGTGTGAAGCCCTTTACGATTATATTATTGTGTTATGCCAAAATTACATACGTGCCATACATCCAAGTGTCACGCCGACAGACTTGCTAAATACTTGTGTGCAAAATTTCACCTTCATCTTTGGGATCATCGAGGGAACCACATGTTGAGCTGTCAGCTTATGGGCCAACTTTACGCCCTTGTATGTAGGGCTTTTTAAAAACAGATCATATATGTGAGACCATTTTGCTGTGCGTATCTTGCCATCCATTACAAATTTTAAATTTTTATTTAATAAATTATTGCGTACACCTTTCATAAGGTGAGGCGGATCATAGATAGGCACAATTTTGTGACTGTTCACTTCAAAAAAACCACCTTTATAATTTTCATTATTTCGGAGATAGTCTCCTTTCGTTTCTTCCATCAGCTGATTAATTGCAGCGAGGTTTGTGGCTCCCTGATCACATATTGTTGCTACAACTTTAAGACCTGTCCTTTGGACTCTTTCTATTACTTGTTTCAGTTGAAATTTCAAATCTGCAGTCTTAGTTGTGCCTGAGCAAAAACTATAAGCTATTGGTTGTTTATATTTTTTCACAATGCCTCTTACCATAAAAACAAGCACATGATCCGAGAATATGAGGTCTCTTTTGCTGCCATTGTCAACAAAACCAGTTATACTGTCGTGTACTTTGTCGTAATTTATGCCCGTAGCTATTGACATCTCGTCAAATAATAAACAACAATATCTAAGCTTCTCTGGCATTTTGGCAATTTTCTTCTGTAAATGTTCAAATATTTTTTCATTAATGCCAGGTATCAAATCTATTTTTTGTAGAAGATTTTGTATTGTTCTTCGGCTTGGTAGAACACAAAGCTGGCTTAAGAAGCGATATGCTTTAGGTGAAGGTTTATACAGTGATAGCGCTAAAATTTTCTCGTCGAGTGTAAAACGCCTTCCTCTAGAATTTTTCCCACTTCCTTTTGTTTGCATCAAGAACAAAGTTTTAGCTGTTGATGAAAGCTTATTGGTCACAATTTTGAAAGCATTTTGTTTGGATACTTTCTTTGCTAGCAAATATCTATCGCGATAGGTCTCTTTGGCTTTCAAAGCATTACGAAGTTTTAATGACAATTTATTAACTTCTTTGTCTTCATGTTTCCGTTGCAGGAAGGTTACTGAAATGAAAATATAAAATATAGTGTAATTAAATACAATACAAACTGTTGTTAAATCGTGCTAAGACAACTTTATGATTATCAATTTTATCTATACTAATATTTTAAAGAGGTAACATTTGTTTGTAAGTTTGTATGTTTGTAAGTTTGTAAGTTTGTATGTAGGGGGTAATTTCCGGAAGTAATGAACCGATTTTAAAAATTGTTTCACTGGTAGAAAGCTACATTATCCGTGAGTGCTATAGGCTATAAATTATAAAGATATCATACATATTAGCCGAAATACTGCCCAACAAAGTGGGCACGGGTCAGCTAGTACATAATAATCCCACTGGTGGCAATACAGTTTGCTCTCTGAGATTGAAACAGAAAACTATCCTATGTGTTAATCCAGGTTATAAACTATCTGTGTACCAAATTTTAGCCAAATCCGTTCAGTGGTTTTTGCGTGAAAGAGTAACAAACATACCTACATAAACATACATACATCCTCACAAACTTTCGCATTTATAATATTAGTAGGATTTAGAAAACTATGAAGTTAACACCAAAAAAGAAAACATACCTGAATGACTATATTGGACAGTCTTTGCGCTCTTCGGATTTATTACATTAGAATGCAATAATTTAGCTTTCCGAGATGTAGATCGTCGAGCCATACTTTGTGCTAGAAAAAAAAGAGCATTAAGTAAATATTTACGCACTTCCAAATATATAAGCCTGATTTGTCGGAGTTATTTGTTTTTAGGGTTCAGTACCTCAAAAGAAAAACTGAACTTTTATAGGATCACTCGTGTGTTGTCGGTCAGTCCGTCTGTCACAGCCGATTTGTTCCGAATCTACTGGACCGATTAAGTTAAAATTAGATACTTATATGAATTTTTGTGACTCAAACACGAACGTGTATCATTAATAAATGAATACTAATACAAATGGGGTTCACTTTTCAGGGAAAAACTCGAAAATTACGAATGAAAGACTTGTTATGAAGGTTCCAAATATAATTTTTGAATAACTAGTTTTTATAGTATTAAAGAAAATTTTGAAAAATAGACCTTTCATAATAAAAAATAACCCCGATGAGATCTACGAAACTGCGGAGCCTAAAATTTTGAAAAAAAATACAAATAATAGTTCTATACTTAAAGATTACAGGAAAATCTATAAGAGGTTTATAGTCTTAAAATAACATGGTAAACCATTCATTATTGTGCGCACAAACTTGCATTTGCAGTTGGAATGTATGGGGGAACATTATTATATTTTAATTAATAATAATATTCCACAACTATCACACAACGCCATCTAGTCCCAAGCTAAGCAGAGCTTGTGTTATTGGTACTAGACAACTGATAAACATACTTATATATTTCTAAATACATACATATTACAGATAAATTACACCCAGACACAGAACAAATGATCGTGCTCATCACACAAACATCTGTCCTGGGTGGGAATCGAACCCACGGCCTCGACGCATAGCAGTCAGGGTCACTAACCACTAGACCAACAGGCCAGTCAAATTACACAGAACAAACATAACAAGTGTGTTCTTGGAAAATATCACAACTACGGATCCCTTCATTGTGCATGATCCGACACTCACTTGGCCGGTTTTTTTCCTTGGCAATGGCAAAGCCAATGTTTTGATTGATATTATATTCAATTAGAGATTTAGATAAATGTTTAATTAGTAACATACCACTAGCAATTTTATTTTCTACAGCTTTTATTGTTGTGGAGAGTTCAAATACAGGATTTGATGACAAAGCTTCTTGGGAAGTAGATGGTTGGCAGTCTGGAACTAATGGACTTGTAGTTGCTGCTGAAAAGTAAAGAACGAGATTGACATAAAAAAATTATAATTCTGAATTTATTATTTAAACATAAACATAATTATGTTACCACTGCTGGGACACAAGCATCCTCTCTGTGAGAGACAGTGAGCTGTAAAGAACCATGCTAGCCCTGTGTAGGTTGGTGGATTTCACATGTTCTTTAACATGCTGTTTCCTCATACAATTTTCCTACACCCTTGTTCCTATTTGCCCAAAGTAAATATTGTGCCTGCCTGGATTATATTCCATGACCGATAACTTGTCAAACCAGTACCATTTTTAGGATTCCGTACCCAAAGGGTAAAACACGACCCTATTACTAAGACTGCTATGCGTCCGTCTGTCACCAGGCTGTATTTCATGACCCGTGATGGTTAGACATACAGTCAGACAGACAATTGATAGTTAGTTTAAATTTTTAGAGATGATGCATTTGTGCTCGCTATAACAGCAAGTATTAAAATAAATATTTAAGTGGGGCTCCTATAGAACAGACATGATTTTTTTGCCATTTCTTCATAATAGTATGGTACTATTGTGCGTACAAACTTGCATTTGCAGTTGGAATATATGGGGGAACATATTATATTTCAATTAAACAACAAATTTAACAAGTATGTTCTTGGAAAATATCACAACTACCGATTCCTTCATTGTGCGTGATCCGACACTCACTTGGCCGGTTTTTTCCTTGGCAATGGCAAAGCCAATGTTTTGATTGATATTATATTCAATTAGAGATTTAGATAAATGTTTAATTAGTAACATACCTCTTGCAATTTTATTTTCTACAGCTTTTATTGTTGTGGAGAGTTCAATTACAGGATTTGATGACAAAGCTTCTTGGGAAGTAGATGGCTGGCAGTCTGGAACTAATGGACTTGTAGTTGCTGCTGAAAAGTAAAGAACAAGATTGACATAAAAAAATTATAATTCTGAATTTATTATTTAAACATAAACATTATGTTACCACTGCTGGGACACAAGCATCCTCTCTGTGAGAGACAGTGAGCTGTAAACAACCATGCTAGCCCTGTGTGAGTTGCTGGATTTCACATGTTCTTTAACATGCTGTTTCCTCATACAATTTTCCTACACCCTTTTTTCTATTTGCCCAAAGTAAATATCGTGCCTGCCTGGATTATATTCCATGACCGATAAATTGTCAAACCGGTACCATTTTTAGGATTCTGTACCCAAAGGGTAAAACAGGACCCTATTACTAAGACTGCTATGCGTTCCGTCTGTCACCAGGCTGTATTTCATGACCCGTGATAGTTAGACATACAGTCAGACAGACAATTGAAAGTTTTTTTTTTGCGAATTTCCAAAAGTTTTAGAACAAACATTGTTCAGTAGAGTCATTGGGGGTAACTCATACCCCACGAGAGGTTTTGCGCATTTACCATTATACAATATAAAATTATTTTGATCTTTATAGGACATGTGATTTTTGATGACATTTTGCATATAAATAAATTCAAATTAATTATTAATTATAATAATATTTGTAAGTACCTGAGATGTATCCTGAAGGTAAAAGTAGTGTGGGAACAGCCAATTTGCTAAGTCTGTTATTTGGATAAAGAAACTGCGTCTCAAAGTGTCGACGGCAAATTCTTTTAGTTTTGAAAATAGTTGCACTATCCAGACTCTCAATATCACCACCAATATTCTTCACCCAAACTTGAAACTTTTCTGCAAGAGTTTCAGGATTTGGAAAGTAATGCAGAGGTACACCTGAAAACATAAAAATTACGTTTTTAGATTTACCTTAGTCGGTCAGTGGATTGTCTTAGTGGCGGGATTCAGCCCTGTAGGTAACAGATTTGCATAGGCTTCGTATAAAAGCCACCGGGGAAATGATTCGGCATTTTATCTAAGTTTTAACGTAACACATAACGTATAATACTGACCATCTGACACTACTATTGAGCACCCAGGAACACAGCAAACGTATCTCGGCATTGTATAAAATGTAAAAGAACACTACACTAAGGTAATTATGGTCCAAACTCCTTACGGAGGGCCTATCCACACGTGTATGTCTCAAACACTCACAAAACTACAGTCAATGCTGGAAATTTGTTGTTTCTTGATATACGGAGGAAGCAAAGTTCAACTCAACGTAATTATTACAAAAACACCAAAAAATTACAAGAAATTTGCGCACGAGCTTATACCCACACAAACGGCAAAAATTTCAAAAAATCTAGTGTGTGACACGGGTCACAGGGTTGCTAACATTTGGTGTCAACTATAATCATAATATTATTTGTAATACTTTTAGATAAGTTAGGATAGTCTTTGTCATTTTGTTAGGTAATTAATTAGGTTTGTGAAATTAATTAAGTACGTACATAATACATGCATTTTATGTCATATAAATCACGTTCGAAATTGGCAACATCGACCAAAGTTTCCTTGGCTTGGCGTATAGATGGCACTTTATTCAGAAAAAGTTCATGATCATGTTTTGTTCGTGAGTTACCAGGGCATGGCGTTGATTTGCATTTAGATTTTGTAATTGTAATAATACTGAATCTATATCTGCAATAAGACTTTACAATGGCAGAAAATAAAACTTCTAAAATTAACCAAAATGTTTGTGGAGTGTAAGTATACATAACCTCTTTTGTTGTTTTGTATTGTTTTGTCCCATTATTGTTACCTACTAAAGATATTATTCACACAGCGAAATAAATTAATCTTTCAGTTGCAACGACAAACAGAGCAAGTACTGCTGCCCTCGCTGCGAAATTTTCTACTGTTCCCTCGACTGCTACAAATCAGAGAAGCACCAACAATGCTCCGAAAGCTTCTACAGAGACTGTGTGAACGACGAACTGACGTCACATCACGCCGATGGCGAATCCAGAGACAAAATGATGGAAATTCTGAAACGGATGCAGAATGAGGATGATGACAACATTGATATAAATGACCTGGTAGAATATGATGATGAACCTGCAGATTCAGATGATGAACCTGAAGTAGACCTTGAGGAACGCATAAAGGATCTCAACCTGGATGATGCAGATGCAATATGGAATGTGTTGACTGAAGACGAGAGGAATGAGTTTGAAGCTTTGTTAAATCAAGGGGATGTCGGATCTATAATGCCTCAATGGGATCCATGGTGGACGTATAGAAGGGATAAGAAGTTGGTTGAAGATGTAGGAGTGGATGATAGTGAAGCTTTGAAGAAATGTCCAGAGTTGAAAGCTGTGGCAAAGTTTGAGACGCTGACTGTAAGTATACATTTGAAACTAGCTCAAAAACAAATGCTGCGCAAAATGTTTTATCCTCAAAACATACAGGGTGTAATAAGACACTTAACGAAGCCGAAAGCCACGTATCTGGCCAATGTCACATGTCGGAACCCGCGCCCGCGCTAGTTCAATCGAGCGCCCCCCGCTAGCCCCCGCGGCCGTTCCCGCAACCCGCTGCGGCCGCCGCCGCCGCAGCCACCACCGCCAAAGAAATTTGTCTAGAATTATTAGTTAATTTACTTCTTGTGACTTTGTTTCCGAAAAACATTACTTTTGAATGTTCTGTGACTGTGTACTCGCTAACACACAGAGTCTGTGTGTTTTTGAGTACTTCTGTGTTTGTTTTTGCTAGGTAGTGCGTTAGTGTTTTATTTTTTGTTTTAGTTGCGAAAATGCCGTTTCATGATTATTCTGCGCACGAGTATGTTAATATGGTATGACTGCTATGGTATGGCGCGTGAAAATGTTGCCGAAGCCCTACGAATTTATGGAAGAGAATACCCTTCAGCGTTTCAGCCTACTGATTCACGTATTTTCACGCGGGTAGTGCAACGTTTGTTGGATAACCAGCTTATCGTGCCGATTTCACAGGGAGGCGGCAGGCAAATAAGGCCAGCGGCCGAAACGGCCATCTTATCTGTGATGCGAGAAAACCCTCGTTTGGGAGTGCGTACAGCGGCTAAAGTATTGCGAAGGCTTACTAAAAAGGGATAGGCAACGACCTTACAAAATTCACCGCATGCACTCGTGCCGGGTGACAACACGCCGTATGCAGTATTAAGGCAGGACCGAGGATTTGTGAATAAAGTTATTTTCACGGATGAATGCACTTTCACAAATAATGGAATGTGGAACCGTCGAAATTCACACTATTGGTGCTCCGTGAATCCACATCAAACCCAGGAAACGGGCTTTCAGGCACGGTGGAAACATAATGTGTGGGCTGGCATCATGGGAAATCAGATACTGGGTCCCGTTTTCTTGCCACCGAGTATGAACGGACCTGCCTACCTCAACCTCATTAATGGTTACTTAACCGACACGTTAGATGACATGCCACTGATCCAGCGGCGAGACATGTGGTATCAGCATGACGGTGCTCCACCACACATCGTGAGACCGGTTCGCGATCAGCTGACGCAGCTGTTCGGCGACACTTGGATTGGGCGATATGGGCCCCATGATTGGCCTGCACGCTCAGCTGATCCAACGCCTTTGAATTTCTTTTTGTGGGGATACGTCAAAGATAGGGTGTTTGACCGTACCTGCGAGACTGCTGCGGAGATGCGTCAAAAAATCATTGATGTTTTTGATGAACTCAAGCAGCGGTCAGAGCGAGAAGGGATCCTGGAACTGGTTCATCAAGAGACGCTGACTAGAGCGCGCGTCTGTCTCCGCGGGGGAGGTCGGCAGTTTTAACCACAGTTAGTGAGTGATGAGAGACCACCGATTGATGATATCAACGATGGACAGTAGGTAAGTGTTTTATGAGTTTTAATTTAAGAACATCCTGGGGACTGTTCGAAAGATGTACCATGGCCCTGGAACGTAAAGGGCACACGAAGGAGCAGGTCGATTTTAGTCAGTGAAGTCTGACAGTACCTCCCGATACCTTGATACCTACAAATAAAAGTCGGTTCCCAGCGATAATTTAGCGTAAATCTACTTAGATGTAAAGTATGCGTAGTTAACGGCTTTGTGATGTGTCTAATTACACCCTGTATGCTTGTTAGCTTGTTGTCAAAACACAGTCACATTTTTTAAAGTCACAATTATAATTATTTAGTTTTGTATGTATTAAGAATTATAACAACTGTTTACAAAGATTCACCGATCCCACATCAAACTATTACAACGGTTTAGTGGGGCTTAATTTATAAGTTTGTAATAATATGAGAAAATAAATAATCAATAATATATCTCCTATTCTTATATAAAATAATTCTCCATAAAATCTACATTCTCAATTAACACAAAACTCACAATGTCTCCTCTAGAAGTAGTAATCGGCCCTTTTCTGTCTTCACTTTTTGGACACTATCCAGGAGATTGGCTGCAGTCTACCATGCCTTTAGTATTGGTGTGGTATTGGATACTTTTTGTTTTAAATCTGCCCATCCAGAAAGGTCTCTCTATGGCCACTCTGTTCTAGATTGTTCTGAAACTTGTATGATGATTGTCATCATCCCATTTTCTTTGTGGTGTAAGCACTTTTTGTGTTTTCTTCGGGTACCATTTAGTTACTGACTGCCCAATGCCACTTCTACCTTGATTTTGTAAGTTATATCGCACCACTATTTAACTCCTGTCTTATTAATTATTTCAGGCAGTGAAGCCATCACCAGCTATTAAGAACAACATCACAAATGTGCTAGCAGCGTATGCTTTTATACTGCGGTACTTCAACGGAGAGATAGAACCGAGCGAGGCAGTAATATACTTGCTCAATATTTGTGACAATTTGGACAGCAATGCCAATTTTGATGATCCGGCCATTGCTTTGGAGTCTGTTGCACAGAAATGTCTTCAGGTAATGTACTTAATATAAATTCTTATCAGCAATATTATTTATTGAAAGTTTCAAACAAAACTTTGAAACCAATTTTAACATTGAATTAATGTGGTATTTTGCCAACAAATCCTCTAAATAAGTATAATTTATTTAATGAAATTGATTCATTCATTGAGCACATACTCAGTTTTGTTTAAAACAAAACATATGAAGGGGATATTTATATTCATAATTCACTCTGTTTTACGGGTACCTACTTAATTCTTACCAAAGTAAAAGCTTTAAGGTGATTGCTTCGATGTAGCCCGCGAAATTCAAATTCTTTTACGTCTTTTGCAATTTGCAGGCCAGTGACATGTTGTAACTTTATAAATATATGTGTTGCGGTAATAACAAGTATAATTTTAAATATAAAAATTATCAAAAAATTCGCTCCATCAGCTCTCACATAGAAAAGGTGCATAGTAGTTAGATTTCGGAGATTTTAACATGATGCACCTTTTCTATGTGAGAGCTGATGGAGCGAGTTTTTTGATAATTTTTATATTTAAAATTATACTTGTTATTACCGCAACTCATATATTTATAAAGCTACAACATGTCACTGGCCTGCATATTGCAAAAAACGTAAAAAAATTTGAATTTCGCGGGCTGGTTGGAGCATCCCCCTTAACTCAGAAATGTTATTCTTATACACAACAATGTCTTGAAAAATATACCAAAGCTAAAGTTGTTGACCATTTCAGAGTGAACTCATACAAACAGACGAAGCTAGTCTTACAGTCATGAAAAAGGACACATTTCTTATAATCCGAGGACCCAGTGAAGAAAATGAGAAGTACTACTGCCAGGCTGCACTATCACATCTACACCACATACTAACCAGGGCCAAATCTATAGGTAAACAAGGGAAAACGGACGAAAAGACTGCCAAAGAAAAAAAAGAATTTTCCAGAAAGTTCCCAGAACATGAACAGGAGCATTTACCTAGTTTAGATGTAAGTAAGGTGAAGAAGTGTTTGAAAAAAGTAGAATTCTACTTGTCTTATATTGATTCTTATGATATAAATTTTGAATAAATGTTTTACTTTAGGTAATTTGTTGTTTTTATTTTATGATTTCTTGTTTCTTTGCTAAAAGTTAGCAAAAGGCACCCCTAAGGGATAAGCTTTATAAAAACCTGAAACTTTCTTCCAAAATCAATGTTAATCAAGTATTATTCTTTAAAGGATACAGTGTTTGAAACAGCCTGTCTTTACTGAATTTTCAACTTCATCTCTATTGATTGGCAAAATATTTTTTTTATTTAGCAATGCTTAGTCAAAGTTACGAGATAAATAGTCGTTACTTCGCATCAGTCAAAATTATTACTTCAGGAAGTACTAGGTACTATTTTTAGTTTTAATTGCAAAAACAATATCTTAATCTGCTGAAAAGAAGTAAGAAATAAAACGCATCAGACACCATAACCAGATATATTCGTTGAAACAAGAATAATCCAGAGGAATGTCAGACAAGTACCATCAACAACAATAATATAATACACAATGTTACATACAACACAAAACTTAACGAATAGTGTGTTAATCCATTATAATGTCTTCTTTAGTAAACAAATAGGACACAAAATAGCGTGTTAAATAAAAATAGACTGACGTTTGAACGTCTTTTTTATATTGAAAGGGTGTGGAATACATAAAACATGTTTCTTAATTAATTGTTTACCTTAGAAGACAAAATATTAAATAAAAACATACTACAGATTTAGAGACTTGTAACTTGTTCACAATTATAATTATGTTTTACAGCAAGGATTTTTAGAGGAAAATGAAATGGCTATTTAATAAAAACGTATTTAAAATTATAAGTTAGCTTTAAAAACAATCAGCATGTGTAACATGACACTGTAGAAACGGCTTTAGTCAACGAAAGAAAAAATAATGACAGAAAGTAGAAAGATTTTTACCCATGGCTGAAAATAAATATTGCTATGATTCAGTGGTCTATGGATCGTGCAAATAACAGCCGAATTGTATGGATAAAGCCTTGAAATATCTTTGTCTACTCTTAGTAGAATACAGATTGAATTGGTCATGCTACAGTCATGTGCATTTGAAAATTTTATCAACATGTTTAGTATTATGGATAAAAGAAATGTTTTATTTGTCATGGGTTTATTGGTTAGGACAAAAGATACCTATTGGTTTAAAACTTGTTTAAATAAATGTAAAAAAAAAACAATCCTCGCTTGACCAGTATGATATATAAATAACACAGTTAAACTACAAATTGGCCTAAAAATCGTCTAAGTACTAATAGTACAATAAATAGGTTTTTTTTTTTCACTTACATTATAATATGAACATTCAAAACGGCTCGACTACAATATAATTTGATATACATAATATTTATTTTTTACATAAATTATTGATATATTATTAGAATTATGGTAACATCGATAAAGGCTGTTAAATTTTATTTAATTTTCATTTTAGAAGGGCGCTATTGTTTGTATGTATTTTCTTTTGGGATATACGTTTTTAATTTTTATATTTTAAGTTTATGTTTCCTATTTGGAGCAAGTTGTTTCATCAGTATCTGTTAAAATCCCTTCATTTATTTAAAATGTATGAGATTTTAACACTAGCAACTTTAACTATTGATCAAACAACCACGACGTCTTAAAGCGAGAGTAGTTTCACTGTGGGAAAGAGACAGAGCTATACAAGTCGTCTAGCGCCATCTCGTTCCTACAGTCGACCTACTCTCGCCATACAAAACCCATTAGGTTGTAGTGCCCTATGTTTGATGGTTTGCCGTGAAATCGGGTATATTGTCTGTAAGATTCAAAAACATTAATATTTTGATGATAAGATATAAATATAGTATTAAATATATTCATATATTATGGTAAACTCTTTTCCCAAAATCCTTAATATCACTAGGAAAAAGACCACCAAAATTTTAAGACTTAATTATATATACACCGTGTTCCGGACGATATACATAAACTTCGACCAGATGTTCAGACCACGGAAGTACGCATTTTTCATTATGGACACATTAATAAATTCTTATTTTTTATTTTTTGTTAATTTTCATACAAACTAAATACCTAGACGTAAATAACCCGATATGCATGCCTCTTTATCCGAATTGGCAACGTCGTATTTTCATTCATAACATTTGGCGGGCTGAAACTTGTCAAAACAGTTTCTTTGAGTTTTTATCTCGTTCCTCATAGCACTGTCAATGTACTATACTTATCTAAAGAGAACGTATAAGGCTACCAAGCAGGTAGATACGTATTTCGAATTGTCTTTTTAATTGAGGAATAAAAAAAAAACAAAATTCCATAACCAAATCATGATAACCTCTTCCCACGACATGCAGCCTTCGCAAAACGTTTCTGCAGTCCTTATTTTTAGTCTAGGCTTAAAGCAACGCCGGACCTCCAACGACGGGAAGGGGAGTAGGCTACCATAATTATCTTCCCATTCTGCCGTTTCGGCTTAAGTAACGAACATTCAATCTCAAAATTATTGACTAAAAGAGGGGCAGCTCAACACGCAATCTGGGGACCACGCTTAGAGCTCACGTACATTCGTAAAAATACTCTCAAAAGATAGGTCTCGGTCAAATTAAGATAAATGGTAATCACAGCATATTTTTTTTTTGCATTTGAGTAGAATAATTATAATTTATAAGCACACTTGTTGCGTGGGCAACATCAGAACTAACGCCACCATCTTATTTTTCAATACATTTCACAAATGAGCGCTCTCCTGTCAACCTCAATGGAGTGTCCAAAGATCCATATAACACTGTAGGTTAGACAACTACGTCAGCCGTAATGTCATTCAAAAATATTTTTATTAATAAAAAATAAACTCTAAAAAGCAAAAAATAAATTTAATGTAAAAAGTTTTCGAAATGACCACCTTCTTTTTCGACACAAATATTCAAACGAGTCCTAATTTGGCCATTTAAATTTACAGACATTTGTCTTATTTGTTCAGCAGCCTGAGATATTCTATCTAAGAGCTGTTCACGGTTCTGAATTTGTACGGAGTACACCTTCTCCTTTAAGGTTCCCCAGACATAAAAATCTAAAGGAGTCAGATCTGGGGACCTAGCTGGCCATGCGATATTTGTGCTACCTCGTCCAATCCAACGGCCAGGAAACGTTGCATTTAAATATTCACGCACTTGTGTGCCATAATGTGCAGGGGCCCCATCATGTTGGAGCCACATGGTTCGCAGAGTTTGAAGATCCACTTGTTCGAAAAATTCGAAGCTAGTGACGTTTCTTAGGAACTCTAAGTAATTGTCAGCATTTAGGCGGTGGGGAATCTCAATAGGGCCGATCAGCTGATTGTTAAAAACACCAGCCCACATGTTTACAGAGAATTCAGTTTGATGTGACGCCTGCCAATGTAAATTCGGGTTGCTCTCATGCCACTGCACTTGATTTTTGGAATTGAATACTCCCGCTCTTGTAAACTGGGCTTCATCCATCCAAAGAATTTTTTGAAGCAGTATTGGATTATTTATCAGTTCTTGATTCATTCTCTGGCAAAAAACAATTCTTGAGAAGTGATCAGGTGGTATTATGCCTTGGGATTTTCTGTAGTGGTAGGCATGCAAACCATATCTTTTCCACAGTTTCCACACTAGCTTATGAGATACACCCACGATTCTCCCAACGCGTCTCGTTGAGAGTGTAGGATCATGAATAATAAGGTTCATTATTCTGTTTTCTTGAGCGACGCTCAAATTGATTGCTCGTTCAGGGCGGCGTGGTCTAATTCCGATCTCACAAAATCTCCTGTGTATGTTAATAAATGTTCGTATATCAGGAACGCGCCGACCAGGGAATCGCCGTTGGTACTCTCGCACAGCTGCTGTAGCATTTCCGTCACAGAAACCGTAGACGAAGTGAATATCAGCTTGGTGTTGAGCAGAATATTCGTGCGGCATAGTGAAAGTTGTAATCAAAATGATTGATTAAATTAGTCGGAAACCCAAAAGCAAATTACAATAAACAATAATCCTGACAGTTAAAATCATGCATGACAAACAATGACAAATAACAACTTAGGTATCCATAGCGACCAGTTTAATCTCTTTGAAAGATTCGTTATCGCAAATGATCGTATTTCTTCGCTAACTCTCGGGTTCCTCTCGTACGTGCAAATGAAATGCAAATAGTATTTGATAGATTTATCATTTTAATTGCACTAAGCGGCAACATAGGCCAAATTAAGATACTTTCTCACTGCATAGCTCAATTAAATTTCATTAAATGAAATTACAAATATCTTTGTAACGAAGCCTTTTTAAGTACTACTTCCTTTGTTGGATTTGATTTGTAAAAGCCATAGAAGTATTTGCTAAAGTTTATGGATAACGTGAAGAACACGGTGTATACACCGTGTTCTTCATAGAGATATTTGTAATTTCATTTAATGAAATTTAATTGAGCTATGCAGTGAGAAAGTATCTTAATTTGGCCTATGTTGCCGCTTAGTGCAATTAAAATGATAAATCTATCAAATACTATTTGCATTTCATTTGCACGTACGAGAGGAACCCGAGAGTTAGCGAAGAAATACGATCATTTGCGATAACGAATCTTTCAAAGAGATTAAACTGGTCGCTATGGATACCTAAGTTGTTATTTGTCATTGTTTGTCATGCATGATTTTAACTGTCAGGATTATTGTTTATTGTAATTTGCTTTTGGGTTTCCGACTAATTTAATCAATCATTTTGATTACAACTTTCACTATGCCGCACGAATATTCTGCTCAACACCAAGCTGATATTCACTTCGTCTACGGTTTCTGTGACGGAAATGCTACAGCAGCTGTGCGAGAGTACCAACGGCGATTCCCTGGTCGGCGCGTTCCTGATATACGAACATTTATTAACATACACAGGAGATTTTGTGAGATCGGAATTAGACCACGCCGCCCTGAACGAGCAATCAATTTGAGCGTCGCTCAAGAAAACAGAATAATGAACCTTATTATTCATGATCCTACACTCTCAACGAGACGCGTTGGGAGAATCGTGGGTGTATCTCATAAGCTAGTGTGGAAACTGTGGAAAAGATATGGTTTGCATGCCTACCACTACAGAAAATCCCAAGGCAAAATACCACCTGATCACTTCTCAAGAATTGTTTTTTGCCAGAGAATGAATCAAGAACTGATAAATAATCCAATACTGCTTCAAAAAATTCTTTGGATGGATGAAGCCCAGTTTACAAGAGCGGGAGTATTCAATTCCAAAAATCAAGTGCAGTGGCATGAGAGCAACCCGAATTTACATTGGCAGGCGTCACATCAAACTGAATTCTCTGTAAACATGTGGGCTGGTGTTTTTAACAATCAGCTGATCGGCCCTATTGAGATTCCCCACCGCCTAAATGCTGACAATTACTTAGAGTTCCTAAGAAACGTCACTAGCTTCGAATTTTTCGAACAAGTGGATCTTCAAACTCTGCGAACCATGTGGCTCCAACATGATGGGGCCCCTGCACATTATGGCACACAAGTGCGTGAATATTTAAATGCAACGTTTCCTGGCCGTTGGATTGGACGAGGTAGCACAAATATCGCATGGCCAGCTAGGTCCCCAGATCTGACTCCTTTAGATTTTTATGTCTGGGGAACCTTAAAGGAGAAGGTGTACTCCGTACAAATTCAGAACCGTGAACAGCTCTTAGATAGAATATCTCAGGCTGCTGAACAAATAAGACAAATGTCTGTAAATTTAAATGGCCAAATTAGGACTCGTTTGAATATTTGTGTCGAAAAAGAAGGTGGTCATTTCGAAAACTTTTTACATTAAATTTATTTTTTGCTTTTTAGAGTTTATTTTTTATTAATAAAAATATTTTTGAATGACATTACGGCTGACGTAGTTGTCTAACCTACAGTGTTATATGGATCTTTGGACACTCCATTGAGGTTGACAGGAGAGCGCTCATTTGTGAAATGTATTGAAAAATAAGATGGTGGCGTTAGTTCTGATGTTGCCCACGCAACAAGTGTGCTTATAAATTATAATTATTCTACTCAAATGCATAAAAAAAATATGCTGTGATTACCATTTATCTTAATTTGACCGAGACCTATCTTTTGAGAGTATTTTTACGAATGTACGTGAGCTCTAAGCGTGGTCCCCAGATTGCGTGTTGAGCTGCCCCTCTTTTAGTCAATAATTTTGAGATTGAATGTTCGTTACTTAAGCCGAAACGGCAGAATGGGAAGATAATTATGGTAGCCTACTCCCCTTCCCGTCGTTGGAGGTCCGGCGTTGCTTTAAGCCTAGACTAAAAATAAGGACTGCAGAAACGTTTTGCGAAGGCTGCATGTCGTGGGAAGAGGTTATCATGATTTGGTTATGGAATTTTGTTTTTTTTTTTATTCCTCAATTAAAAAGACAATTCGAAATACGTATCTACCTGCTTGGTAGCCTTATACGTTCTCTTTAGATAAGTATAGTACATTGACAGTGCTATGAGGAACGAGATAAAAAATCAAAGAAACTGTTTTGACAAGTTTCAGCCCGCCAAATGTTATGAATGAAATACGACGTTGCCAATTCGGATAAAGAGGCATGCATATCGGGTTATTTACGTCTAGGTATTTAGTTTGTATGAAAATTAACAAAAAATAAAAAATAAGAATTTATTAATGTGTCCATAATGAAAAATGCTTACTTCCGTGGTCTGAACATCTGGTCGAAGTTTATGTATATCGTCCGGAACACGGTGTATATACCTCAATTTCAGAATACACATAGTATTTTTTAATATATTTTAAACTCTTTATTTACTTGGGCAAGAGTTATTTTCGCTTGTTTCATCAAGCACGATATTATTGAATTTCTTCATAAATATCTTCGTCCCCCCTAAGTTTTAGTCAAGATCCGCCCCCTATAATGTCTTTGACAAACTTTACTTCCTTTTAAATAAGTTTTCAGCTAAAATAAGTACGATTAAATTGAAACTAAACACTTTCACCACAATCAAATCACAATAATAATATAAAAAAATAATAATAAAATGATTCGCTAAACAGACTCCATTGCAAATGATAAAATTAAAAATACTCCTTCCCTTAAACAATAATAATCCAGGCCATAATAATAACGTCAAACTTTTACCTTCCATAACCGAAGATATGCATAGCAAAGCATAATAATCAGCCTATAATGATCCCATTGCTGGGACACAGGCCCACTGAGAAGGAGTGGGCTGTAACACAAGGGCCCAATAAGGGTTGGTACATGTCAATGAAATAATTTACACAAAGTAAAAATCCAATCATGTTCTCTAAACTCGTGGCACCGACAAAATCTAGTAACCGCAGATTATTTTTCAGACCTCCCATTTCGTAGGTTAACCACACAAAGAGGGTACATTAAATACATAAAATTAAAAAATCTGTTTGTGTTACGCATCTGAAATTTTAAAAATCACATGAGACTAATTAAAATATCTGTATCATTACTGGAACATTAAAAAAAAAACAATATGAACATAATATTCGTATATTTTATGAATATAATCATATTGTTCCATTGAATATGTTCATATTATTCTATTGAATATGTTCATATTGTTTTATTGAATATGTTCATATTGTTCTATTGTATACAATCCAATATTTTATGACATAAACCATACGCATTTTCTCCAATTACTTCTTCTCCAGAAACCAGTTTAATAGGGTATCTGATTCTGATAATACTGTATCATATCATAGGTCCTAGTTCTAAAGTTAAGGAAGGAGTTCCTAATGACGGACAACATGTATGCGGCGGCCTCCTTCTCGGTGGAGTTGGGAGCGAACCGGGAGCGGAGCAGACGGATGGTCTGTCCGCGGAAGCAAGGGAGACCTGTGTCCAGCATGAGGGACACCATTGATATTATTGCTTCTTGGTAAGGCCTGGAAGGAGAAAAAATAGAGTTAGTAACGTTTCCCAGAACAGTACCTTTAGCACGAGTTTTCACTCTTTTACTTTACAGCGTCTTTCCAGTATTTACAGCGTTTCTTGTAACAGCGCCTCTGGTGTGCGAAGAAGGAACTAATTTTTTCCTTGAAAATTGTCAATGGGGATTGTCTTAATTTTTCAAACATTCGATTTTATTTTATTTTCTGCAAATTTAGAGCATTTTGAGAAACTAATTTGAATATTTTTATGATTGGTTCAATAGTTTTTTTATTTTTAATATTTTAATTTTTGAGATAGCTGACGTCACCATTGACCAAAAAGTTGTGCCGTTGCCTCACCAGTGAATAATTTAAAAAACTGCCTGACAACACAACGTCACTTTCTCCTGATAGTAGACGTCAGTTAACATCCTTAGTCGGGGAGCCCAGGGAGGGAATTTTAATGTGACTCCAGCGCATCAGATTATCATAAAGGAGAAATCTTGCACCCTTTAATGTACCTGTACCAAGTATCAACCCTTCATATGGTCCCCACCATTGGTTGTGTGGGAAAACCCGCCAGATTAGTAAAAAAAAATCGATCCACAGAAATACTTGAGCGAGTCAGATTACGAAAAGGTAGATTAATTACGTTCAAAAAATTGTATATGATTATGTACATTGAAGATGGCGGACATTAAATCACGACCGATACTTGCGAACTAACAGGTAGTTCACCTTTTCTCCGCGAGTCTACCGACATCGCCCCATGGAAAACGTCAGATTATTAGTGAGTATGATTTTTACAGTGTTAGTTTCAATTAAAAAAAAATGGAACGCGCTCGAGTATTTCAAGATTACGTTTTTTTTACCAATAGAAATATTAATTATTACTTTGTGCCACATCCAAATCGTCAGACATTTTAATACGACACTTTTTAAGGTCTACTTTACATACACTTTGAATATCTGACGCGCTTGATTAACTTTTTTTTTGGATTTTCAACCGCTTGCCACGGACAGCCCCCTTGAGTTAATCGTCCGATTAATATGTATTGGTTATCAGAAATAGAAAAGCGCGTTTACACTGTAAATAGCTGACGCGCTCGAGTACTTCTGTACAACTGTTTTTTTTACAGTTTTAAAACTGTTTACACGCCCTCCCCCCCACTAAAATAGAAAACTTGTCAGAAACTTTTTTCTTTTTAGAACATATTCTTTCAAATCCAATAGGTCGCCATGATGCTCGAGTAACTGCAAATTAGAATCCTCGCCTCCCCTACTATAAAAATACAAGAAATTTTTGAAATCGGTTTTTATTTTTGTTTTTTAAAACGGAAAGTCGTCGACGAGGTGACATTATTGTTCGTTTTCCTGAGTAATACTTTAGCATTAACTTAATGAATATACAAAGGTGTCTAAAGCTTTGATATCTTACTTACATCAAAATGATCTTCGCAACAGTGGGTACATTTTATAAACCTTGCAATATTACACGCCTACATCACGGCATCACTTTTCTCGCAAATCTTATAAAGAGATTATGAGGCATGTTGCAGAAATAATCATAAAATATATAAAAAACTAAACATTATTATTTGTTTACATTTTTGACATTTTTAATTTGACACTTGACAGATTGTTGAAAATACTTGCCACTTACTTTTTATTGTCTGAGGCAACGATACAAAACGGTACAGCCAATAATAACGTCACTTGAAGGGCAAGGAAGGTCAAGCGTATTTTATCAAAAATATCAATCAAATATGAACATTTTTCATTTTTGATTGGTTACTAATGATTAGTAACGCTATTCCTAGAAATGGTTTTTCAATTACAACATATTGAAAAAAATGAACAATGCCCATTAGAAATTGTCAAAGTTCCAGTTTACTTTACGTCTCAAATACTGAAAACTCGTGCTAAGGGTACAGGCTATTTTTTACTGAAAAAAATGTAATTGATCTGAAAGTTTAAAAAAAGATAAAAAAAAAAATCAAAAAATACTATTGGTGGAAAAAAAACTAAGTTTGGGGTAAGTGCTATGATAATAAAGTTTGATGACACAGTTGGCGCAGTGGCTGACCGATCGACTGCTGCGCACCGTGTCGCGGGTTCGAACCCCGCACGGAACAAATATTTATAATTATGATCTGCAAGTAGTTGTTCCGGGTCAGGGTGTTTGTGTATGTGACTTTCTATGCTTGTAAACGCACAATACAGAAAGTAATTCCTAGTGTGGGGCAACTTTAAAAAAAAATGAATAAAAATATAAATAAAGACCATTATTTACCTGACAGCGAGGAAGGCTTGCACACACAGCTCACAGAACCACCTGAATGGTGGTGCTTCCATCTTGCCTCCCATGACCATCACCATTTCATCAGTCAGTTTAATGTCCGGCTCGAATCCTAAGTTACCGCCCGGTGACGACTCGAACATGAAGCCGAAATCTGGAAAATTAACGTTGATTGTAAATGTATTTGATTACTGAGTTTTTTAGGAAGTTTCGAAACTGGCTGTATTGGAGAGAAAGTTCAGATTTTTTTCACGGTTTTTAGATGGAAGCGCAGGGGTATCACTAGAAATGCAACAGATTTTTTATATTAATCATCCAACCATTTAGTAAATCATTGTCAATCAACCAACTGCTCATTCAACGACTCGATGGAACCAAAATAGATACATGAGAACCCATCTATTTCTTCGCCCGACTTCTTAAAAGATTTAGATGCTATAAATTGAAACAATCAGACATATTTGTGTTACTAGACAGTTTATTCCGCTACTTCTTATAATATAGGAAGTGAAGTGGTAAAAAGGTGGGCATTTTGGAAGAATATCTTATGTAATTTTGACATAAAAATTATTTAGTTATGCTAAATCAACTGTTAGTACATCGATACTTCTAAGAAATACCGTTGGAAGTGGTGATAAATCCCAAAATTTACCACAGTATCGCTGGAAAATGACCTATTTTGTTTGCTTTCTTTTTCAACCTTTGTCTGTAACTAATCAACAACCGACTGTGCCTTACAAATGACCAATCAGAAGCAAGATTTATAAAGAAAGGAACGAGATTTGGATTGGGATAGAATATTAATATCGGGCGTAGGTTTATTTTCATTGTGGAATAGAAATCTCCAATTTCTCCTGACGTGGAAATCGATGACATCAGTATCGCTACAATATTTTTTTAACTAGATAGTAAAGTCAATTCTAGTTGTTATATCATACAAACCTATATGTATGATATGTCCATCCGTGTCCAGCATGATGTTTCCGTTGTGTCTATCCTTGATTTGCAGCAGGAAGCCGATCACACTGTACGCGGCCATTGATGTCACGAAGCAACGCCTTGCAGCCTGAAATACATAGTAAAAAGGTTGATTTTACCTTAATTATAGCTTGAATTACATCGTTCATTTGTTTAATAAGGTCCATTGTTGAAGAGGTATATTGGGCATAAGAAAAGATTTTGTTCGCAAAGTTGTTGGAAATAGATTCTACAGTCATACACTATGTGCGAAATCGATGTTGGGGGCTTTCAAACTGATTTCTGCGCGCGATGTGAATCAATGGGCTTACTCGCGGAGTGAAGTACAAACGCCAGCACATCGTCTTACCTCAATTTATCAACCTTTTCTTTAATAAATTTTCAAACTTATCACAATAGTAGAAGGTTAATGTTCGATTGGAAAAATTTCACAGATTCGGGTAGCTGGTTGGTGCGATGGTTCCTGACCTGGCCACAACATGGAACGAAGATTTTACTATGGCACAAATTCGTTATTTTAATTGTGCTTAATTGTGCCACTAGTCCCATTAATTTGTGCCTTTTACTTTTTGAGTAAATACAAACTTAAATAGGTTGTGGTCCAATATTAAACTTCACACATACAGACGCCAACCAGCGTGTGATGGTTCCTGACCCGACCACAACATGGAACGGTGATCCCCAGCCCGACCACAATCGTACTCTTATTACTCAAAAAGTAAAAGGCACAAATTAATGGGACTAGTGGCACAATTAAAATAACGAATTTGTGCCATAGTAAAATCTTCGTTCCATGTTGTGGTCGGGTCAGGAACCATCACACGCTGGTTGGCGTCTGTATGTGTGAAGTTTAATATGCACCGCAACCTATTTAAGTTTGTATTTAATTTTTTAACAAAGAAAAAGCTGAAAATGTTTATCACAATATCTAGTTGGCAAGAATTGGTAGATAACCCCCAAATAAAATGGTCACTGTCATCGCAGACAAAGCGTAATATTGTGATAGTTACTCTTCAACAACGACTAATTAAAGTGACATACATTTTTTTTAATCATGCAATGAGTCCTCCCACCCAGAGCAGGACGGGAAGGACTGTCAGACTTGTACTGACTAAAATCCACGGTGTCCTTCAATAGCATTTCTGGAGTCACGGTTACCTAATAGTCCCGTGACCCCGGCAGGCTGTGGCCCTCTAAGGGGTCCCCGAAAAGGAACATACCTGGAACTCTCTCGTGGTCTCATCTCCGTATTTCTTGATGAAGTACTCGTACATGCCGATGTCGGTCTGTCTACCAAGCTGGTCGCGAGACTTCGCATTAGGCACGCATTCTATGACGCCACACTAAAATAGTTACAAGAATTTAAGACTTAAAACTGAACACGCAGTGGCGCTTATGTTCATGTTGTCTCGTTCACACGACTCGCCCATTCGAGAATCGTACGCACTCGCATGCGTGGCCCGAAAAAATCGAATCGAATGGTTGCCGTGTGAACGACTGCATCGTATACGTTAAAACCGTATGCGTGAATAAATCGAATCGAATGGTCGCCGTGTGAACCTGGCCTTAGTCTTATGGCGGCTTTGGCGTTACGATTTTCGAATGTGTACCGTCCAAAATCTATGTTTTAGGAATCGTAGTTTTCCAGCAAAGAGACATTTAAAAAAAAAAACTTTATACACCAGCCGTTTCCAACCGGTCCTATTGGAAGTCTATAGGGAAGGCATATGTTCATCAGTGGACGTCTTACAGCTGACGTGTTGATGATAATGATGATCTAAGGCTATCCACAAATACTCACCCCAGGCGCAGTAGCAACCACCTTATATGGGAACAGATACAGGTCCAATCCAACTTGTTGGAAGATATTCTTGAATAGCGATATGACTTGTAACGCCAGCATGTCTTGTCTGACGTCATCTCCTACTTTAAAGATGGCGGCCTGCCATACTTCTGCTATACCGGTGAATCGATCTTTGCCTTCTTCCTGTTTGTTGATAAACAATTAAATTAGGTGTGTTTCTAATAAAAAAGAGGCTTCGTTAGTGGGAACGTTACGTTTATTTCTTTAAATTATACAAATCGAAGATTTTCTTCAGTATTTTTTGTCTGAAAATCTGTCATGCATAAACACAGAAATATTAAAAACAGGAGAAGTGGCAAGGGGGCGTGTCGGTGACCACATGGTGCTGAGCGTTTTGGCCAGCTTGGACTTGGACTACTTTAATTTTGTTTCCTATATTACTCCGACTATATTGTTTTTCATTAAATACATTGCTCTTTTACAACCACCTCACTCTATACACTGAGTGACTGGACAAGCAATGTAAAACTGACATAACGATACCTCATCAAGCCGTAATGTCGCGTGGTGCGTCCGTTGTATTTGAGCGGGAGTAGTACCGCCCCCCGCGTGTCGCGACAACACACAATGATAATTGTTGGTGTGAGTAAATTATACGGAAAAAGTACGCTGTGGTTTAAAGAATAAGGTTTATATTTAAATGACTAAGTTATCGATGGCGCGTGTGTGCACTTGTTCGTAGTATTGTTTTGATTTAACTACATGCGCAATATAATCGTCATGGTGGGGCTGTTGCGGCTTCACTGGTTTTCTATACATTTTAAACTCCACGCCATATCTCCTTCTTTAAGATATCTGTGTGCATAAACAAGGGAATAAATTATTACTCGTAACGAATTCCTTGAACCTTATAAATAAAACAAATTTTTGTTAGGACAAGATTTTTTTAGGAACTATGTTGACATCATTTACAGTGTTAAAATGGACAGCGATTGGTACAAAAATAATGCTGAAATTAATAAACAATACAAATAAATTTGCCATGGAAGTATTTTTTTGTTGTATGGAATTATATATACATGTTTTGTATATTTTCAAATAAAGCAAGGGATCTTGTTAGAAACTCGTGAACAATCATGTCGGATTTTTAAAGGGAGGAAAAATGGTATTTCCACACACAGACTTACAAGTACAAGATCAGCAGTAGAACGGCGGTGAGTGACGTTAAAGTACTTTAGTAGATTCTGTTTTGAACGACAAAATTTAAACATATAAAACGCATAATTATACCTACGCTACTATAAACCTGCAATATCCCACTGCTATGGTTTTTCACATAACTTGCAGTTCTAAAATCCAGAGTTAATTGGACCACTGGTTGTTAAAAACAATTTCAGATATAAGTAGCTTCTTGTCTATTAAGAATTTATTAAATTTGAATAACTCATTACAAATCTAAGCGACGTCGCGCACTGGTAAGCCGAGGCGACAGCACGAAACGAAATGCGCCCGCGCTCACCGTCTCAACTTTTATTTTTATTCGTGTAGCAAATATCGTGGTAGAAACAATAGCGGTACGCCAGTTTATATTTTCATCATCGTGGCAAGTTGCAATGAACATATTGTTTATTATTCGCAATACTTTGGACTGCTGCAACAGAGTATTAAATTAGATAGATTATTTTTAATGAGAAAGTTACCGAGGGAGGATCCTCTCCTGCGGAGATGGCCATGGCGACTGCTTCCATCTCATCAATGCCGTATTTCCGCACTCTGAACCTCGCCAGGTATGGGGCTTTAGCTGCACTCTGCATGGGAGTACCTGGACAAAAACAGATAGATAAGATGAGGAGGTTAAGAGGAAAGTATAGCTGCCATTTCAAAAAATAGGTATTTAGAAAAACTCGTGCCGTCGCTCGCCTCACCTCCTCGACCCCCGATCGTGCGCGCCCGAGCTGCAACGCTCTCTGCGTTGCAGCTCGCGACTGACTGTAAGTATTTTTTATATGAAATTTGTCTCTCGGGAGAAAACGTTTTTCACATACTAAATCACGACCAATCTCTTAGATTCTGGCGTCAATCGTTTCAGCATGTTATATTCTAGGTTTGTAGGTATTGATTTTTTTTCTAAAACTTCTTTGTTTTTAAAATACAAAGGTTTTACTTCAATGAAGATTTTGTCATAAAAACAGTAACTCTTAGGCGCCTGTAACTTTCAAACTATTATAAATTTTAAAAAAAAAGAAAACCTATAAACCTAGTTTTTTACTATGTAGGAAGCATCCTAAAAAATAATTGAGATAGGATAACATTCAGGAGTAGGAAAACGTTTTCTCTTTTAGTATGGACGAGCGCTCGTTAGACGATTGTCTTCACGGTAGCTAAACATAGTGTTAGTTAATAATGGTAGGAGTTTGCAATGATTTTTACAATTTTCAACATAGTACATTTGGTTCGACGGCGTTAGAGAGTCAAAGCCTGCCGGGGTCGAGGAACTATCGGGGAATGCGACCCCGGAACGTAAAGGAGTATTAAAGGACACCGTGGATTTTAGTCAGGACAAGTCTGACAGTCCCTCCCGTGCTGCCCTGGATGGGGGGACTCATTTGATGATTTTACCACGTTAAAAAAAACTATATATTTTCGTTACTTACCGCTCTTGTAGTCGATGTCTACAACCATTGAATCAGGATTTGAGGGTAGATAGCAACCGGGCTGAACCTATTTCAAAAGAAAATTTCGTAAAATTAACTTTTCAAGTCATATAAACCATTGGCAGAAGAAAGAGGAAGGAATTTGAAAACCAATCAGGATTTTTTATGCGAATGTTTCTCTTAATTTACGAGCTTTGTATCTTTTGTCCCAGATTGAAACAGAAAAAGTAGGCTACTCCCAAAACCTTCCTTTCCACAGAAAAATATACAACGCCGTTAAAGTTATCTCTGAAGTCATAACAACAACAAAACAATATTTCATGAGACTATTTAATTATAGGGGATATACAACGTGTAACGGTAAATGCGCAAAACCTCTCGTGGGGTAACTCAGCCCATGTTACTGAACAATTTTTGTTCTAAGACTTTTGGAAAAAAAAAATTGTTTTCATACATATGGGCCCGATCAATTTCTCATTTTGTATGAAACTCCATTTTATTTTTTATTTTTTTTCCAAAAGTCTTAGAAAAAACATTGTTCAGTAACATGGGCTGAGTTACCCCACGAGAGGTTTTGCGCATTTAAAATTAGACGTATCTAAAGAAAAAAATGTCTTTTCACCATACCTTAACAGTTTTCAGCGCCTCCAAACAAGCTCGTTTCCTCTCGGCTCCCTTCGGGAACGGTCGGATAGTTCCGCTGATGTTCGTGATCTGGCTGAAGAAGTCGAACTCCCTCTCGTAGAATGCCTTCGCGGGACCAGATAGGTGATCTACTATGTTCTTTATTAGGTTTTCTAAGATATCGTACAGGGCAGCTGGAAGAAACAAACGCATTAAGGCTCCATAGTACTTCTATATAATCTTACTCGCTCGCACTTGCACGCCTTACCCCTTAGGCACACAGTGCCTAAGGAAGAGTTTTTGCCCGCATCCCAGGGTGCACCGGCCCGAAAAACTGGTCTTCCCCCCGGACGTATCCGAGAGGGAACTCCAGTCTACGGGCGCACGTGGAGGTTTCCTGTCTTAGCACCTCTGATTCTACGCCCATGGATAGAATAAATTTGAAAGATGATGATGATGAACTTTGGTAACACTTACGATCTTTATTCTGCATTTCTTCATCAGTATACATATTGGTGTGCATGTTCCATATCAACTGATGCGCCACGACTTGAGATTTTTTCGATAGCGATTTTATTAGTTCTGCTACGTAGCCCATCTGGAAGAAGTAATAGTTATTTATGTTGAAATGTTATTCCATAAAAACTTTATCAAAAAAAAATGTAACCGCCTTCAAAAACAACCACAAAAAAGGGTAAAATAAACTACAAAACTTTTCTTTCGGAAGTCGGTGACTTTTTTTTTTAATTTCCTTGTCTTTTTGCCACCGACTTCCGAAAGAAAAGTTTTGAAGTTTATTTTACCCTTTTTTTGTGGTTGTTTTTGAAGGCGGTTACATTTTTTTTTTTTTGAAAAAGTATTTATTTTACTCTTTTTATTTTAAATATTCAACCACAATTCTTGTCAAATACGAGTACATCATTTTCTTACATGAGCACTAGAATTTTGTAATACCGGTAATAACATCGTTAAAATCTCTTACATTCATAATTCCCTATCTCAAAAACTACTGAACCGATTTTGATGAAACTTGCAGTATTCCCTAAGTTGAACGATACCTATTACAACAAAAAAAGAATTATTTAAATCGGACTTGTAGTTCCGGAGATATGCGAACACAAACATAATTTACTAAATCATCAGTCGATGCCAAGTCCTTACTAGAGAAGTTGTGCCTTCCATCATCAGCTCAGCTACACGAGATGATGATTACCCTACGCAAATACTTAAATTACTTCATAAAATTTGCGAAAAACGATGTGTAGGCCTATAAAATTTGAGGGTTGCCTTCGATTTCTCCAGGATCCAATCATCAGATCCTGATATGGTGACAATGGGACCACACCTGAAGTATATCCTTTCGAACAAAAAAAGAATTTTGAAAATCGGTCCACAATTGGCGGAGTAATCGCGTAACAAACACACAAAAAAAAAAACATACCGTCGAATTGATAACCTCCTTCTTTTTGAACTCGGTTAAAAAACCACCTTTTTATTTGAACAATAAGGCATAAAATCATAGACTTATGTCTCAACCAAAGGGTGATAAAGCGAAAAGTCAGTTGAAGTTCATGGCCCAAATATAATCTAAGATGGGTATCTAGTTCATATTTAGGTTATGATAGGACTGTCATACGCATTTTAGTTCCTTTTAGCTTTTATTAAAAAAAATACTTTATCCCAATCGCTGTAAGAAACAAAATCGCTTACCTTTGCTACTAGAGACTTAAAACCACCAGCTTGTACTGAAAATAAGACTTAAATCAAATCAAAATAAGGTACAAAATAGCTCAACTCACAGTGTCGTGCCTCAAAGCCTGTACCAGCTGTGGTATGTACAGTAACACAGCGGAAGACGGATATGACGTCAGAGTACTGACGGCCGCCTGCGCAGACAGCGGGTGTGGCGGGTACTGACGACTGAAGTATGACAGGGCTTCTACTGGGGAGACACGGGCCCAAGTTACCATGTGGACGAGCTGGAATAGAAAAATATTATCATAGACTTCACTCCAGCTACCCACCCCGGATTTACGAAATTCTAAAAATATTTTTGAAGATCACCATACAGTGTTGTGCATCTCTTACATTTTTAATACGAAGATTTTCATTCCAAAGTTTAAATTCGATAATTTGCTTCCATAAGAACCTTTTTCTAACAAAAATAAACACACAAAAAATTGCCAAATAAGTAAAAAGCTTTCCTTTTGAATCACTCTGTCTATTGATGAAACTACTTACATTAAATACCGATGCATAGTTTGAAAGATCTAACCGTACAGAGGCGGAGATTAATAATAATATTCCACAACTATCACAACGCCATCTAGTCCCAAGCTAAGCAGAGCTTCTGTTATGGGTACTAGACAACTGATAAACATACTTATATATTTTTAAATACATAAATATTATAGATAAATTACACCCAGACACAGAACAAATGATCGTGTTCATCATACAAACATTTGTCCTGGGTGGGAATCGAACCCACGACCTCCGGCATAGCGGTCGGGGTTGCGAGAAGCAACTTTATTTAAAACTAAATAAAAAGAAGATGCCCGCATAAATACTGCAACCATCATACTTAGAATCATGGCAGTTGTAAAAATATTTTTTAATAAAAAGGGTTTAAGATCTGAAATAAATGAAATTAAAGTCAATAAAGACATAGATTTCAAGTGATTACTGATAGGTCTTACCTCATGTGCATCATTGAGTAGTGTCTCAGTAGTAACAAGGTACTTCAGCGCTTGAGGTACATGACACACTGCAGTTGGTTGCGCTTGCACTTTGCGTCGAACCTCGATTATTATGCCGTCGTGTTTTAACCTGAAAACAATTATTATTTATTTATTTTTATGAATAGACAAACATGTTATAAAATTATGAGAGTTCAATATTATTGTGTTTTTTTTTAAATAATTCAATCACTGATGTCGATGAAAAACATGTGAATAACCTGGACTTATTTGTATAATCTACAGGACTGATGTCTCAGGCCAGTTTGAAGTAGATGCGCCAGATACACTCTATGTTGGACTTACAGCGCCACTTGTTGATTTTATCACGTCATTACAAAGGTTGCTCACCACTCGGAAAAGAACACGACGAGTGTAGGACCAGCTTGGCGTAATCACGCCAGTTTCGCTAGTTTCTTGCCATACATGTTTGAAGTTGTCACGAGAATCACATTACTATGGTTTCTTACCTCTCGGAAAGGAACATGGCGTGTAGGACTAATTTCCCAAGCTAGTTTGGCGTAGTCACGCCAGGTTGGCTCCAGTTTGTTGGCATACATGTTTGAAGTTGTCACAGGAATCACATTACTAAGGTTGAAAAAAACACGACGAGTGTAGGACTTTTTTCCCGAACCAGCTTGGCGTAATCACGCCAGTTTCGCTACAGTTTGTTGCCATAAATGTTTGAAGTTGTCACAAAAATCACATTACTATGGTTTCTCACCTCTCGGGAAGGAACACGGCGAGTGTAGGACTAATTTCCCAAGCTAGTTTGGCGTAGTCACGCCAGGTTGGCTCCAGTTTGTTACCGTACATTTTCAAAGTTGTTCCAGGAATCACATTACTATGGTTTCTCACCTCTCGGGAAGGAACACAGCGAATGTAGGACTTATTTCCCGAACCAGCTCGGCGTAATCACGCCATTTTCGCTACAGTTTGTTGCCATACATGTTTGAAGTTGTCACAAAAATCACATTACTATGGTTTCTCACCTCTCGGAAAGGAACACGACGAGTGTAGGACTGATTTCCCAAGAGCTGGTTTGGCGTAATCATGGCAGATTTGCTTCAGTTTGTTACCGTACATGTTTGAAGTTGTCACAAGAATCACATTACTATGGTTGCTCACCTCTCGGGAAGGAACAGGGCGAGTGTAGGACTAATTTCCCAAGCTTGTTTGGCGTAATCACGCTAGGTTCGTTCCAGTTTTTTGCCATACATGTTCGAAGTTATCACAAGAATCACATTACTATGGTTGCTCACCTCTCGGGAAGGAACACGGCCAGTGTAGGACTGATTTCCCAAGCTAGTTTGGCGTAGTCGCGCCAGGTTCGCTCCAGATTGGGCTTGGAGCGCCACGTGTTGATGTTGTCTTCACCCGGGACTGCTTGCTCTGGTCGACTATGGGGATTGTGCCAGGTGACTAGGAATTCTATTTCTACAGCCTATGGGAAGAAAAGAGGTCAACAAATCAGTATTCAATACTGGGTAACATAATAAAATAATACTTGGTAAGACAGGTTTTCACATTATCCGGCTTCTAACAGCAAACACTGTCAAATAATAAAAATAAATAAAGGAGATCGGACATTTTTGTATGGGCCCTGGCCCAAGTGGCGTCGGAGCATGACACTTATATTGTTTGAAAGTTCATTAACTAAGCTTACTTTTTTACGAGTACAAAAAAAATCTATCCTGGGAAAAAAAAGTTACTGCATATTCAAATTCTTCAACGGTTAACGCAACATATATGGCAGTTCTGTCAGATTTTCAGATGACTCACTCTCTCCGCTCGCTGCTGATTGGTGTGATAGTGTTGTGTTTGAACTGCGTTATCTATTCTGTTAGGGTTGAACCACATCTGGCAGCACGGAATCGCCTTTTTCCGTCGCCCTTTCTCTTTCTGTCACTTAGAACTGCCATTTGCTAGACCGAGACAGAAAGCATAATGCGATAGCACGCGGCGGAATCCTCGAGGCGGCCGCGTGCTATCGCATTGTCTCTGTCTAGCAAATGGCAGTTCTAAGCGACGGAAAGAGAAAGGGCGACGGAAAAAGGCGATTCCGTGCTGCCAGATGTGTTTCAACCCTTATTCCTATATTCTTAATCGGCTGTGTTGTATTGATGTATTAGATTTCTTCCTGACGACGTTTTTTTAGCTTTGTAAAATCATCAAATGAGTACCCTAGTCCCACCTAGGGCAGGGCAGGAGGGACTGTCAGACTTGTACTGACTAAAATTCACGGTGTCCTTCAATAGCCCTTTACGTTCCGGGGTCACGGTATTTATTAGATCCGCGACCCCGGGAGGCTTTGTTCCGTCATTGTGCTGACACTCTTTGAAGCGCGCCTGGAACACAACAAACCGTCGACCCGGGCATTGTTTATGGTCGGACATCGAGTCTTCCATAATTAAAGCACGTATGTTCGCGCCTACGGTGGCCGGAGATCGTCTTGAGACATCCGTCACCCCCACGTCTACCTCTGCGGCTGGGGCAGGGGGAGGACGCTGTCCTCTCCCTCGCGCATCCCACCTCCTCCTTCGCTAGCATTACTGCTTCACAGAAGGAGGCGACCGCTGCCCACTCCGTCTCGCCACGCAGATTGGTCTCGACCTATGCCGGCCGCGAGAGGTCGCCGCCAATCGCTGTCGTCAGGATACGGTGGTGATCTGCCCAAGCGGGGCATTCCTGCACCGTGTGCTCCACCGTGTCCTCCGGGTGATCCTCTCAGTGGTGACACCAATGCGTTTCTTAACTCCCTATCCGACACAGGTACCTCCCGAAACTTCCGTGTCCGGTAAGAACCTGCGTTAGGTGGTAAGTAAGGACGCCTATCCAGCCACTCCTTAAAGATGGGCCTTACCGCCGCGATTGCGGCTTACCCGAACCTCGGTTGTGACAGTCGTTCACTCCTTACTGCCCTGAGATCGCGCTGGAGCTATAGCGGGGATTCGCCCCAGCAATGCGCCTCCGCACGCTATTAATAGACGCGCAGGAGGGTCGTCGCCTCTAGATCCCAGGGCAGCAATCCGGCAAGAAGGTCGGGCGATTCGCCGGTGATCGTGCGGTATCCTCGGATCATTCGGATAGCCATGACCCTCTGGCATGCGACCAGCTTTGAGTCGGTCGCGTCGCATGCTCAGGGCCCACACGGGGGCTCCGTAGAGGGCCATGGATCACACGACACCAGCATGCAGCCTCCGGCACGGGGCGTTTGGCTCGCCGAGATTAGGCAGGAGTCTCCAGAGGGCGGCTAATGCACGGTTCAGCTTTGGGGCCAAGTGCAGGAAATGTTCCTCGAAGTGCTACCGGCTGTCGAGGACGAGTCCCACGTACTTCATCGTCCCCCCGACACCGATGCGAACTCCCCACCGTTATGTCGGACTGTACTTACGATGACATTACATTATAGTCAGTTAAACAGTTTTAAATCATTTCTCAAAAACAGTTTTTTATTCAAACATTTTAACTTCGCCTCGTCTTCAAACACTTGAACCAGAATCCTTACAACAATGGAGTAGTTACATATTTCTAAAGTAGGTACCACGTCGGGTGGTAAGACCCCTCTTTGAAGAGTAGCTGTATAGGCGTCACGGCGTCCTGACCTACCACATGACGCAGGTCCTCACGGGACACGGAAGTTTCGGGAGGTACCTGTATCGGATGGGGAAGGAAGAAACACCTGAATGTCACCACTGCGCGGATCGCCCGGAGGACACGGAGGCGCATACGGTGCAGGACTGCCCCGCGTGGGTGGAGCACCTCTCGCACCCGGCATTGGTCGAGGCCATGCTGTGGGGCGAGAAGTAATGAGAAGCGGTCGCCTCTTTCTGCGAAGCAGTCATGCTCGCAAAGGAGAAGGCGGGCCGCGTGAGGGAAAGGATAGCGTCCTCCTTCTACCCCAGCTGCAGTGGTAGACGGCGACGGCGACGGACGTCGGCAGACGATCTCCGGCCGCGGTGGGCGCGGGCATGCGGGCGGCGAGTAATCGGCGACTCGCTGTCCCAACATGGACCATGCCCGAGTCGACGGCGCGTTGTGTAAAGAACGTCAGCATAATGACGGGGCCCCCCTTTAGAGGGCCAACTAGCCTGCCGGGGTCGCGGGACTTACCGAATTACCGTGACCCTGGAACGTAAAGAGCTATTGAAGGACACCGTGGATTTTAGTCAGTATGAGTCTGAGAGTCTCTCCCGCTCTGTCCTGGGTGGGAGGACTCATTTGATGACTTTACCAAGATAAAAAAAAATAAGTAGACACCACGGGTATGAATATGATATATACATATATATACATACATGAATGTTAGATAATAGCAAACATAACATCATAAGTTAAAATAATTAGATTTATTCGAATAAATAGTTGAAAACTCTATAAATGCGTATTTCTTTATAACGCTATAACTTTTTTCTCCCAGGATAAATTTTTTTGTACCCATACAAAAAAAAGTAAGCTTAGGTAGGGAACTTTCAAATAAAATGAACGTCATGCTCCGCCGCCACTTGGGCCACACCCGCCCGATCTCCTTTATTTGACTGAAAAACCCCTGTTAAAGATCTACAAATGACAGCCGGGTAAAGGCTTTACGTGGATAACTGGCACGATGAAAGAATTTGGATTTTAATTCTTCAATTGCACCATAGATTGAATTTCAGTACTTTTTTGTTCTTCAAGGCGCTGCAGACCAGAAATAAATGTTGGGATATCCCGATCTAACACACCCAATGCAATATACAGGGTCTTTCTTTTAAATTGGCCGTTTTTGCTTCCTAGATATTTTACTTCCTATACAACAAAATGATCCTTACATGATCAAAAAAATTATAAAAATGCCAAATTTTTTAACAAAAAAGGAGCTAAAGTCTCCTAACAAAGTTTTTTCGTAACTCTTGCGGATTCAGATATCCCCTGTTGGTCAATTTAAAAGAAAGAACCTGCATATTAAATTTTTTTAACATAACTACTTCAATATTGTTTTCCCTCATCTCTTCCACGACCAACCGTCATTGTACTTACCATAAGTTCCAATATAAGGTTTCTCTTCCTCACATAATCCTTAACGAATGTGTCCTGTGGCTTGGCGGGTGGTTTGACGCTGCGGTTGGAACGCTTGCCCGCGATACTGCCCGCTCCACTGCTTAGTGTCGTCGTTGACATTGGCACCTATAGATAGATGAAAAAAAAAACACATTTTTTTCATGAAACATCTTTTTACACCCTCTTCTTTGACGGTATGGTTAACGTAGTTTTTTGAGCGATTGACACTCGTGGTTTTTATTACGCACTGCACGAGAAAAATAAATAATTATATGATGTACAAATAGCCGTTTCGTGTCTGGCTGTTTGTGTGTGCGAGTTTTATCGTTTAAATGTACCCACGATACAGGTGAATTTACTAAAGTGGGGAACGATTTTTATAAAAAGAAAATCAATTTTTATTAAATCCCGGTTAAATATAAACCCTTTTTGAAATATCGGGAACAAGTGCCTCACTAACTCAATAACAGCTCAAGAAACATGTAGGCTGAATGTATAAGATTTTTTTTAATAACCTGTTTTGTGTGCCACTGTTGGGCAAAAGCCTTCCCTTTCTCCTTCCGAACCTCTTCTTTTTTGGCAATTTCTGGCCATGTACAAGATTATTTTTTTACGTTTTTATTTTTCCAGTCTTCTTTGAACGATCATTTTTGCATTTAACGACAATTAAGGTACTGCTAAGTAGTTTTGAAGTTAACTTGTACAACTAACCGTATTAATCCAACCCGTAGTCTGTCGACTGCCAATATCACTGTTCACAGAAGATCGGTTGTCTATCGGTGAGTTCGACGTGTAGATACTTTGGTTACTGCTCGGACCCATCAGCTCGAATTCACCTAGAGCAAATGTTAACATTACAGTGTAACTCCAAATTCTATATCGATTCTTCTCCTATCATCAGATCCTGACCTGTACCCTTAGCACGAATTTTCACTCTTTTACTTTACAGTATTTACAGCGTTTCTTGTATGAAAAAGTGGAACAGCGCCTCTGGTGCGCGAAGCTGGAACTATTTTTTTCCTTAAAAAATGTCAACTTGAAATTGTCAAAGTTCTAGTTTACTTTACGTCTCAAATACCTACTGAAAATTCGTGCTAAGGGTACTGATGACCATAGGACCACCTGAGACTGAAGAACAAATGAAGAATTTTCGTTATCGGTAGGTACAGGCGACTGTGAGTAATCAGAAAACAATGATATAAAAATTCGGGGTCGAGGGAGGACCCTTTACTTAGGATACTATCAACAAGGGACAGTGGGACCAACTTAAAGAACAAGCTTTCAAATGAAAAAAGGATTTCAAAATCGGAGAAATCGGTGAACAGAATTATGTATGTAAATTCCTCCCTCCTTTGGAAGTCTGGTAAAAAAGTAACTTTTTAGTTAAATGTCTTCCGGTAAAGTTAAAATCTAAACGGCTGAATGCGGATTTTAATGAATTTCACTGGCACATAATGTAGAGGTAGACCATAGCCTGGACACGACACAAGCTACTTTTTACCTCGTTAAAGCGTTACAGTGAGACAATTTTCGCCTCCTCATAAAAAAACTACAGTTTGTACTGCAGGTGTAAAACGGCCAATAATCAATATTCCTAATGAATTTTCAGCAATGTCATTAGTTACTCATAATAAAAATAAGTCGGGTTTTCCTTCCTGACGATATAACTCCAGAACGCACGAACCGTTTTCCACGGTTTTGCATTCGTTGGAAAGGTCTCGGGCTCCGTGAGGTTTATAGCAAAGAAAATTTCAACAGAAAAGCGGGAAAATCTTTTTTCACATACAGAAATGTTACATAAAACGAAGCCATCTGGTGGCGAAACGGAGTTCGCCGGGTTTGCTAGTTACTCATAAATTATGTCATTTACGAAGGGTTACCTATCATAAGATCGAAAAACGGTTGACCGAATTTCATTTGCCCTAAAACTTTTCAACTATTACCTTTTGGTTTTTTTTTACTTCATCGAAGTCACGTTTGCCACTGTTTCAGTTAACCTGTTATCTATTCATCTTTTTTCGTTTCTCCAGCATTTCATTTGGCCGACAAACTTTTTACCGATGTTACACTTACTCGAAGTGACGGTTGTCCGAAGTATTATGTTTCCAAACATTCATTTTACCACTGTTTTAATTGCCATATTTTTATTTCACCGAACGCCTAGAAAATTTTGCACACTAATTATTGCTGTTACATTTTTAGCAGGTGCCATTGAAATGTAGGTAGACAACACAAAATAATTGTGCAAATGTCGTATACGATAATATAATTCTGAAGGGTATTGTATTATAATTAATGACATTTGCTGTTAATTACATAGTTGATGTGCGTCGTAGCGCATGCAGCATGCAAGCAAGCATGCAGCATGCAGCATGCAAGCAAGCATGCAGCATGCAGCATGCAAGCGAGCATGCAGCGTGCAAGCAAGCACGCAGAATGCAACATGCAGCAAACACGCAGCGTTCCAGCAAGCATGCAACATGCAACAAGCATTGTTTCTGTCATGGCTCCGGCGCTGCAGGGTTTTGGGTGGCCCCACGCGAGCTTATCGTCGCAGATGATTTGAACGCTCACCACCGCAGCTTCGGCTTACTGGCCGGCTTCGCCGGCCAGCCTCAGCCGCGGCGGCGGTCGTTCCAACCACCTGCTCCTCAGCTCGCGGGCCACCCCACCCCTCCGCGCCTACGCGATTTTAAATTACACTCTAGGGGTAGGGCAGACAAGACTACGTAAAGTCGGCTTTGCAGCATTTCGTTTCCGCCACAATGTTTTGTAGCAAAATATATTGAATTTTTATGACAGTAATTTAATTTTTCGGTAAAATGTTGTTTCGGTATGGTGAAAATATGGCAAATAAATCAGTTGGCAATTGAAAAAAGTTTAAAAGAGGCTTCGGTCAATAGTAAAAAGTTATTTTGTTAATCGGCGGAACATACTTCGGTATAATAATACTTATGGCTAATGATACTTCGATGATCTGAAAATATGGCAAATGATGCATATAGCAAAAGAGATGTCGGTCAATAGTTTTCGGTATAATGAAATTCGAACAAACAAAATTCGGTAAATTGATCGGTTCCCGAAAGGCATATTGCTAAGTGGTCGTTTTAGACCCGCTAAACAACTGATGATGGTGATCGAGTGAAATGGCGAGCGATTAGAGAGACCTATGTCCAGCATTGGACTGCTATATTGCCCTACTAAGCGCAAAAGCGGTATCTTAAAAAAATCGTAAATTTTATTTTTATGCCATAGTATGAATGATTTAATTTTAAGGTAAAACTGAAATAGGATTTTTTTTTTGTTAAGGATATTTTTTTAGGTATTGAACAAGATATCGCTCAAAGGCTTAGTTGATGAGATGCGTATTTTTTAAAGCTATCCAATATATTTTGTGTATTTTGAGATAATGATTTTGCGCATAGTAGGGCAGTATAGGCTAATGATGATGATAAACAACTGACCTCCAATATCACTGCTCTTCAAATACTTCTTATCAGAATGCATGAGCTGCCAGAACTTGATGAGTGACATAATGTCCTCCCGGAGGGCTCCGGACATCTTGGCGGGACACATGAGGCCCCGACAGAAGTAGTCGAGGCAGGCCGCGTACACTCGCTCGCGGAGGATGTTGCGAGCGATGGAGCGCGGGAGGATGTCGCCCTGCAGGAGGGAGAGGCCGCACGAGAGGAGTCTGTAGAGGAAGAATTAATTACTAATATCATTACTGTATTTGCGGGGGGGGGGGGGGGGCTAACGAAGCATTTTTTTTTATTGGGACAATCACGTTATTCCCAGACAATTGCAACTCGTGAAAACCAGAATCAACAGTGACGAACACCCGAAAAGTAATGAAGTTCGACGATACAATGAAAATCGACGTGTTCCAGAGAACGAATTTTAACGGTCTTGGATTCTATAACGAAATTAACGGAAATTGTGGGAAAACCACTTTATCTAACCTGGAAATCAAATCTGTGACCTCGCGGTAACAGCACATTCCTACTAGTAGATACTAAGGTTTTCTTAGCCTTGGGTTATTTCAGAAAACCAACGCGGAACTTTAAAAAAAAAGTCTCATGCTGAGATATGCCTTTTAGCCTCGTAAAGGACTAGTTTTTTTTTCTGTATATTATTTTGTTTTGTCATGGTTCATGTTATTGATCTTGTTTCTTTCTTTCTTTCTTTACATAGCCACTTCCTATATAACTAAAGTTTAATTAATGTTTCGTAAAGGAAATTACCAATAGTTATGAGCAATAGCACAAAAAGTAGGATTGAATTAGATGGGCAAGAAATCCACTATGTCGATGAGTACATTTATTTGGGCCAGATAGTTTCCTTCGAAAACAGGCTAGACAGAGAAGTTGACCGCCGTGTCGACAACGCCTGGAAGAGCTACTGGTCCATGAAATCGCTAATGAAGGGAGACCTACCTCTATCCCTGAAGCGCAAACTCATCGACATGTGCATTCTTCCCATTCTTACCTACGGTGCTCAAACCTGGTCCCAGACCGAGTCGCAAAATTTCAAACTCAAGGTTTGCCAAAGAGCGATCGAGCGGAGCGTATTGGGTATTAAGTTCAGCGATCGAATTCGAAATACCACAATACGCTCAAAAACTGGAATCGCTGATGTGGGCACTAAGACAGCCAGGTTAAAGTGGGATTGGGCGGGCCATGTGTATAGAATGCATAGGGATCGGTGGGCCAGAGTCGTTACGCAGTGGGTACCGGATGGGCGTCGTTGCCGAGGGAGGCCTAGAAAACGCTGGCGTGACGATCTAGACGCATTCATGAGAGATTGGCCGGAGAAAGCCGCGCAAAGGGAAGAGTGGAAGGTTATGGGGGACACCTTTGCCCAGCAGTGGGACTATATAGGTTAATAAAAAAAAAAGGAAATTACCTAAATCTTACTCCAACGGCTTCAACATGTCTGTTGATATGGTCTCGTACATCACCCACAGTTATGGGCAGTGACCTAGAATAAACACAAAATAATATATTAACAAATCGTACCTTGACAAGGTTATCTTAAAGTTCAATTTCAAAACATTAATAAATACGAACCTGTGCAGCAAACTGGCGAGCATCTCGACTTTTTCTAGACTGTTGTATTTGGCTGTCTCGGCGACTTCACATAAGTATCGAACCCACACCGCATGGGGTGCCACAAACGGTGGACGAGGTTCTAGTTTAGCACCTGTTGAATAGATGAAAAATGTAATTAATTACATTACTGGCATTATGGAGTATTAAGGAAAAAAAATTCTTCTAAAATAGCTATAACGATTAGCTCAATCAGTTTAATTATGTTAGGCTGTTCATCTTACAAAACACTACTCACTTATAAACTGTACTCGAGCAAAGTGCGAACGATTTTTGGATGAAGCGAGTATTTTAGCTACTAACTTACTCGCTACTCAACTAAAATACACTTCTCATCAAAAAAATCGAAACACCTCGCAGTTTATGATTTGATAAGGATTATCAGAAAAATGTGTATATTTAGGAATAAATGTAAAATGTCATTTAATAGTGAGTAGTATGAGGTTTTTAAATCCTAATGTTAATGTTCTAAATTCAAATTAAGTCTTCATAGGTTTCGTATTTTGTATAATGAGTAATTTTTACCCTGTATGGAATATGAAGGAAATGGGTAAAACAACACGCGTAAATGAAAAAAAAATGTAAGAAACGTTTATTTAATAACTTGTATTCCCTCCGCGAGCTCTTATTACTGCTTCCATACGGTTCTTCATCGATCGGATGAGAGTCACGATCACATGTTGTGGTATATTATCCCATTCCTCTTGGATTGCATTTTGCAGCTGGCTAAGTGTTTCTGGGGCTGGATCTCTTGCTCGAATTCGTCTCTTTAATTCATCCCATAGATGGTCAATGGGATTCATGTCCGGGCTTCTTGCTGGCCATACCATAATGGAGATACCGACTTCGGTAAGATAATCTCGTACGACGCCCGCGGTGTGAGCTCTAGCATTGTCGTGCATGAATATGAAGTCGTTGCCAATAAAATGTGCATAGGGCATCACATGAGGTTCAAGACACTGTTCGATGTACCGATGAGAGTTTAGTGCAGGCAGCCGTGGCCCAGACACAAAGGCAAGTTCTGTCTTACCGTCGGCGCTGATTCCTCCCCAAACCGTCCACGAACCGCCACCATAGCTGACCTTTTCTTCAATGCAGCATTGTGCAAAGCGTTCTCCATCTCTTCTGTAGACCTTGTTCCTTCCGTCGTTACCATACAGCATAATTTTACACTCATCAGAAAACAGTACTTTGCTCCACTGAAGGTATGACCAAGTTAGGTGCTCGCGTGCAAAGTTAAGGCGCGCACTTCGATGGTCTGCAGTTAATTTCGGCCCATTCGCTGGCTTATGCGGTGCCAATCCGCGTTCCTTCAACCTTCTTCTTATTGTAGAGTCACTTACAGCTACTCTTCGTACAACGCGAAGCTGCTGCTGCAGTTGAAAAGCGTTAAGGCGTCGATTTCGTAAAGAAGTTGTTACAATAAATCGATCATCTCGCTCAGAAGTGACCCGATTCCTGCCAGATCCTGAACGGCGCGTGAACGAACCAGTCTCCCGATAGCGTTTGTAGACTCTATGAACAGATGATAAGCTTAGATGCAATCTTGCAGCCACAACACGCTGACTAAGTCCAGAATCCAGCAATGCCACCACTTGGGCGGCTTCTGCGGGCGAAGTATCCATATGTATTAGAAAAAAAAGTTTTTTCAGACGTCCCAAAGTCACAGTAAATGAAATAAGAAACAGAAAGTTTAAAGACAAGCGCTAATTTTTAGTTTTTAAACGAGAAACGTACTCCAACCCTAAATACACATTTGTCTCAAAACAGTGATTAATTTCATTTATAGGATAAACAAATGAAATTATTTCGAATTTTGATTTTTTTCTTCTTACTGTAATGACCAAACTGCCAGCTACACAGTAATGTTTTTTTTTCATGGAATTAATTCTCTTTTGTAAAAAATTAGGACAAAAACAATAAAAACGAAAGTGTTTCGATTTTTTTGATGAGAAGTGTATTAGCGTAATCCAAACTAGGCTTAACACGAGTCGATTTTTCGTCGATTTAGTCATGCGCCAAATCACTAGTCCCATCACTTCCAAATTTTTACTTTACTTCCGGTCTACTCGAATTGTTATTTAAAAGGTACGTTTAGCTGTGTGGTGAAACCGACTGAAAATGAAACTATTCCTTTGCTACGAACCTTCATGGGCAGCCAAAGGACTGATCTCTTCAGTCTGCTTGGAGAACAGTCCCATCTTCCTGTCCACAGTACTCTGCCAGGCTGAGAATATCTCCTGCATGAGCCTGATTTCCAGGTCTGGGCGGGACGTGGTCAGCCATTGCCAACACTCCACTGCCGTGGTCACTGCGTCCTCCGTGAAGATCTCAACTTGAGACCATGCTGTGGAGATATTGGAGGAAGTATAAAATGTGTTTTAGCTTTGATGAAATAAAGTTGAAAATCGTAAACGCAATTGAGTGCATTTCAACGTTTGGATTCGAGTGATCAGTCTGTGAGTACAATCAATGATGTACCGTCCATATTACGCCGCATGGCGTATGGTATATCTGTGCAATTGATGACTTTATGACATAGAGCTCAGATTTCATTGTTGAATATTGAGCTAATCACTTTGTTACAAAACTTTTGTTATCGACTCGCGAAAAAGGAAATCAATGTGCTTCTTTGCTACATCTTAGAACAGACTGTTAGTCCGACATTTTGAGAGTATTCCTCCGGGAGTGATCTACTACCATAGACATAGAACATGGAGCATGCAGGTAATGCGCGTTGCATTGCGCTTGTACCGTATGTCCGTCTCTGTACAACTCAAATTTATTTTCATTTCAGGATGATCGGTTTAGTGGTTTCGGCCGGAAAACGTCACAAACAAACTTACTTTCGCATTTGCAATATTAAGTTAGAATAACACTTTTATTTGACATTTGGCAGAAGACGGCTCAGTCCATGCTTTAAGCCCTTTACCCATGGCGCGATGCAACGCGATTCAACCGATTCCAACTACAAGTGAAAATCAACCTTGCTACTAAGAAATAATGATGCTGTTCGATTGACTTGACGTCGTCGTGGCGATCGTTTTTTGTTTTTCATTTACCCGTAGATAACTACGTGTTTTATATCATACTAGCTTCCGCCCGCGGCTTCGCCCGCGTGGTGTTTTGATAGCCTATGTTCTTTCTCAGGGTCTAAAGATTGTCTGTGCCAAATTTCATCAAAATCGGTTGAGAGGTTTAAGCGGGAAAGCGTAACAGACAGACAGACAGACAGAGTTACTTTCGCATTTATAATATTAGTTTGGAAGTTTGGATGTCGTAGTAGTAAGGTTGATTTTCACTTGTAGTAAGAACCGGTCGTTTTGCAATCGCGTCGCGCCTTAGATAAAGTCCCTAAGTCTATGGGGACTTACCAACAGAATGCAGCAGGCCCCGTGCAGTGGGCGCGGTGTGCGAGTGCGCGGCGTGCGGGGAGTGATGTCTGGCGTGCACCAGCAGCGCTGTCGCCCTCCACAGCGCGGCGCGGTGCGAGGTCTCACTGCCGCTGCTGCATGCGTCTCGTAGTGCGGTGTGTAAACGGGCCCCTACTCGCCAGAGCGCGGCCTCTCCGCCACCTTCGGCGCTTACAGCACCGGCAATCTGTGAATATGTGAACAACATTTTTTATTTTTTCATAGTGGAAACATATTTTTCCTACTCCTCCACTATTCTTTTCTGATTAATTTCGTTGCAGGATCCAAGACAGGTAAATTCATTCTCCGGGACACGTCGAGTTTCATTGTCTCGGCGCTTTTCCGGTGGTTGCCACCATTGATTGAACTTTCAAGAGTTGCAGTGGTTTGGAAATAAGTGGGTTTGTACCAACAATTTTTTTTTAAAGAGAACGTGTAAAGGGCTCGTGGCGAAGTAACAACAGCGCATATCGAGAAAGACCAAGGTTCATTTGCAATTTCTACTAACTTAAATTGGAAAATCCTTGCTACTACGATATAATGATGGAATTCGATTGATATGACGTCGTCGTGGCGAGCGTGTTTTTTTTTTATCTACCCGTAAACAACCGCGTGTTTTATGTCATATGTCGTAGTGGTAAGGATGATTTTCACTTGTAGTTGAAATCAGTCGAATTGCGTCGCATCGCGTCATGGAGAAGCTCCCTGAGTGATACTAACCTCGCCAGCATATCTGCTCCTCTGCGACACTACAGCGAGCAGCGCGGCCGAGTCCTGTGTGACACACGGCGGCCGCTTGTCCAGCGCACTGCGCGGTAGAGGAGCGGACATCCGGTTCAGTCCGGCCGCACCTAGTAGTGCCCCGGTGGCGAGGGCTAGACCGCAGTGATGCCATAGAGTTGAGTTTGGAACCTGTTTGGAAGGAAAAAGGCAATAAAATAATGAAGTAATATTATTTTCTTTTCTGACAGTCGCAGAAGCTCTAAAAGTCCGACAACCAGTCTTACCATGGGGTATAGTATTACCCAGTTACTGGGTTGTGAAAGTCCGATAGGCAGTCGCTCCATGTAAAATACTGATATTCAGCTGCATTTGGTTCGACTGGAAGTCGACCCCAATATAGTTGGGTAAAGGCTAGGCAGATGGCAGATCAGCCTGCACCGTGAATGATGTTAGCCGAGTGGTATCGGCCCCGATTTACGACTTGGAGATCGTTGGTTCAAACGCAACCAGACGCAAGTTTGTTTGTAAGTTATTTCATCACCACTGCTCTCAAAGCCACGAATGAAATCATCGTGGAGAAACCGGCAAGTCTTAGAACCAAAAATTCGAAGACATGTGTCATCTACCAACCCACACTGGACCTGCGTGGTGAAATACGGCTCACTAGCTCAACCAGGTTTGTATCCCAACAGTGGGACATGTGGGGGCCACAGTGTGGCTGACAAAACCTAGCATCGCGAATTGTAAAGGTCTTTTGTAGAAAGAAAATATTTTCACACTTCTTTACTAGATAGCGGCAATGTCACCAAAGACTGGAATGAAAATTTTCGATGTCGAGCATGACTGCGATGGCCTAGTTGGTAAAACGTCTGGTGTACTGAATCAGATGGTCTTAGGTTCAAGTTCTGCTCGTAATTGAATTATTTTTCTTTCCACAAAAAAGCTTTACAGTTTAATAACATCTTGTCTTTGAATTAGAGTTATACAAAGATATTTAAATAGAAAAAATCTTTATAAATTAAGCCTATATGTGCAGAAAAACACCGTGTATGTATAATACAAAAAAACATATTTCGACAGTTATATTCAAGTCCCATTTAAATAAAGGCGCGCCTATTGCCAACAACTGAACCCAATACAAAGCCTCAGGCTGCTACATAGAAATTCTTAGTGAATTAATTTACTCCACTCAGGAATCAAACCCCAAATTGCATGCTCAGCAGTACCGTTTACTACACCAAAGAGGCGAATATGTGTGTGCATCAAAATTGACGAACAGACAACAACTATTGTCACACTAGTGAAGAAACAATTTTAAAAGATAATAATCTCACCGCTTTGTAGGAATAGTGCTGTGGAGGTAGAAAACAGTAATATTTTATTGTTTTATTATTTATACATTTAATTTTGATTTTATTAATTTTGGAAAATTATACCATAGTCTATAATTATTACTATATTTTTCTAATTTACTCTTGCCAGCGCTTTTGCTTTACCGTCACCTATAATAAGAACGTTATAAACCAAGCTTAGATTTATCGAATAAGGCGCACTATGACACATTCGCAAAATGACACATTGATCCATAATGTTGGTTGTTGTAATAGGAATATATATATCAATAATTATACGTTAACTAGGGAATGCCATCCGCAATGCCCTGCTACTTTCTTTGTGTTTTATTAATTACCCTATAAAAGGAGACCCGCGAAACGGGACTCCGTCGACATTTCGAGAATTTAACACTTCAGATTAAGAAAAATTGCGATACGACTTTTTGCGAATTTTGTAATATGCGCCCAATCCACTTCTTTAAAACATTAGTATTGTTTATTTAAACTCATTTTAATATTTAAAATAATAATATGTAGCATCACTTACCTGATTTAAATATTCTTGCAAATGAGATCGTGTAGACTGAGGCGCCCATTTCATTGCCTCCTGAACTATTCCATGACAGCGATCCGCAAAATCTTTGACTATGCACTGTTAACAATGACATTAGGTATCAATCAGTAATAAACCTTATCACGCAACCAGTAAGGATAATTTTCTTTCTTAACATAAGCACAATGACTGAAAAAATCGAATTAGTCTGTTCATTTTTTTTTTTTTAATATTTGAAACGTATTTTTTTTGTCATACATAAGCGAAAATATACCAAGATAAAGCTTTTAAAAATCACAATACTTCACTTCTAGGTATAATTCTACATGGCTCTGACGTCATGGACTTCCGTTCCCGAGTTTTGATAAGTTATATTAAGTTTCTCAATATTCTTTGGTTTAAAAAAATACGTGTTCATTATTTTTCAAAACTATAACTGATGGTGAAATTATAAGGTTGAATTCTGTTTATAACCTTCTCATTTACATTTCAATCAATGATATACCTTACTCTCAAAATCATAAGGTTGAAATTCCCTTACCTCTCTGCCTTCCAAAGTGTCTTGTAGTTGTAATGTGAAGTCAGTTCCAGGTACTTTGAGTAATGGTGTTTCTTGGTTTGCATCCAACTCTAAACTAAAGCTCAAGACTTGCAGGATATCCAGCATGGACCAGAGGACCTGGAAGGGAAAGTAGCAATGAAGGTCAAGTCTTAACAATTCTGAATAATAAATACAGTGATCCTGTTTTCATACAGTTTTTTTTACATAGAACTTACTAGAAAATCCCACTTACCCGACAATTCCACAGCAAATGTGGGAATCTATCGACCAATCCAGCAAGCCACTTGTCAGCTACCCTCCGGATTTGTTTATGTATATGATTGAAGTTCACCAATAGGAACTGAGCATGGCCTTCCAGTTCTCTTTCACGAGATTCGTCCTTCACTTTGTCTGACATAACGTCTAGAAACTTCTGGAATACTTTGTCGCCGACACTGAAAATTGGAACGGTTTTAGTTTATAGGAAAACATGATATTAGGCGACAGGATGTTGCCAACGGCTTTGCACTTTGCAACGGGATACTAGAGCTGTAGACGGTAACTATCTACGTACTAAATTTTATAAAAATTTAGTACGTTGCAATGTAGATGGCACTGCTTGTCATGAAATGTGCATAGATATTTTAAACTTGGGATATTTATTTTAGTTCATTTTTTTCGCGCCTGTACACATAAATTGGTTGAAGTATCTTTTGGCGCTTGATAATGACGGGAACTATCGAAGCCATATTAAAAAAAAATGTTTTTATGAATATTTACCAACATCGGTTTCCTGACAATATCATTCAAGGGTCAAAGAATTGTATCAAAAGCTCAATAGTCAATTTTAACAGCCTACCTGCTCTAAAAATCAAGATCACAACGGAAAAAAACCCCGTCATATATCACTCCCACATTTTTTTTACCAAGATAAAAAAATCCCGTTCAGTAGGTTTTAGGTGTTAGGTTAGGCGTGAAAGAGAATTCTGTACTTGGCATTCAGCATGCAATCTTTTCCGGCTGCTTTACTGTCCACAACGATTTTGAACACATGATAGTGTGACAAGCACAACATTAAGGCGCATTTTTTATGGTAAAATCCCTAAATGAGTCCTCCCAACTGGACGGGACGGGAGGAACTGTCAGACTTGTACTGACTAAAATCCACGGTGATCCTTCAATAGCCCTTTACGTTCCAGGGCTACGGTTACCCGAGAGACAGTCCCGCGACCATTTAGGGCTCAAATAAGGTTGATTTTCGCGTAAGTAATGGCCATCAGCCTACAATTTTTTACGTTCTTATCGTTGTTCAATGTCATAAATTGGACTGTAAATACGCTTCAAACACATTAGATAAAATCTACGTACGGGCAACACGTTAATATAAGAAGATTGTACATACCTGGCGACACATTGCCACATACCAGTCTTGTCTTTTTGTAACGCTGAGTCACTCAGATACTCTATGATAGGTTGTAAGCTTGGTTCTGGCGAGTTACTTACTCTGAAATATAAAAGGTAAATTTAATTTTGCAATAATGGGCTTGGTGTTAGTATTATCACCATAGATCGGAATAGGTATAACCCGGTTCATTGAAGAAAGGAATCTTAAATGGCTTCGCTTATCGTGTTCTCTCGCTCGCACACTAGTGCCGTCTATACTCATTCCCGCGCGTAGCGTAAGCAGAAAAAAAAATAGTCTTGATGTCTTGACGCACTCAGTTATCTTTTTTAAGAATATTTACTTTTCTTTATTTTTTATTTGAAAAAAAAACTTTAATTTGAAATCTTATAAGCTGACTATACTATCTGTCAACACAAGTACAAGCCGCCATTTTAGATTCCTTTCTTCAATGAACCTGGTTATACATATAGCCGTTTTATGTACTTGCCATAGGTAAAAATAATATGGATAGTGCCCGAATCCCGGGATTTGGAGTGAGACATCAAGTTACTATTGGTAAGGAATTGAATTATAGTGGCGCAGAAAGGGAAAAAAACAAGTGCGTCACTCTAGCGACGGAAACACCCCGCTATTGTTTTTCTACTACAGTCGGAATCTCGTGGAATATCCATATTAACATCAATGAGAGATAGAGCTATACAAGTCGTCTAGCGCCATCTCTTTCCCACAGTGGAACTATACTCTCGCTTTAAGACGTTACCTGGAGCTTCTTAAGTCACCCCAAACAAAAATATTCTTTGCTATCTTAAGCCTAGCCGGATTGCTGAACGATTTATTTTTCTTGTCGCATATCTCACCATGCCCCTTAGTAAGTCAGATTAAAAACTAATTTCACTCACCTCAAAGTCTCCAACCAATAAACACTCAGCAAGTACATACACGGCGCAAACGTCAACTTATTCACAAACACCGTCACTTCCGGCGGATGGTCCAACAAATTCGATATTTGAGTCTTCAACTCTTGCAGTTCATTAATTGAGACCGAATCGTTGCGAACAGCGGACGTATATTGTAGCTCACGCATTTCTGAACGAAGTGACGTTTGGGAGACAAGGAAAGGAGACTTTACTGCGATCTCTTTTACTCCCGCGTACCATTCTTGTGGCCATAAGCCTGTGGAATTTGAAGCTGTTTTTATTACTATTTTTAAGCGACTTTTTGCTTTAAGTTTTTGGGGTAGAGGTTAATTTGGCTTGAATTTATAACTTTTACACGTGAAATGCATTTACTGTACAATTAATGGAAATAAAATTCTCAAAGTTTTCACACAATCATTATTTTTATTATTTTTCAAAGGATATTTATAATGATAAGTTTTACACACAGACCCCATAAACGCTCAGTTGTATGTAATAGATTTTGAACTTTATATTCGAGCACATAAAGGTGAAAATCTCTTAAAGACTACTGAGTGTTGTTTAGCGTCGCGTCGTTACAATAAGAATAATGGCGTAACAAAAATCACTCCTCACTCAAAGCGTCATCTATAATTACCTACGAAATTAAATTACGTCTAACAATGCCTTCTAATCAACCTAGAAAAGCACACTCGTTGTAAAACAAAAAAAAATGAACACACACTACAATGTTTGATCAAACTTCGTTATACTGTTAATGTTGGTGGTGCTGTATTTAATAGTAAAGTGGACTTACCATGCCATAGTTTCTGTATTTTTTTTTTGTTAACTTTGCTCTACTCAAAGAAATTATCCTGTCTCGTGTTTGAGTTTTCAACAGCAGCAATTTTTTTTTGTGATTGAGTTATAATTGCAGTTTGCTTAAAAAAAATATTATTTTCTCATATTCTTTCATAAAAGTGGTTTTAAAAGGCAACGAAAGTATTATGGCATCGGAATGTCTTTTTTTATTTTTTTTTTAATCCGCTAGTTCTATAAATATATTTCGTAAAAATTATTGTTGGTTTCTCATACTCAAATACTTTTTAAGAAAACCACAATTTGTGTATTATTAAGCTGAACATTTCTTTGGCCAATTTGGCTTTTAAATAGGAGTTCTTTTTCTAAAATTTTATCTTATTCATACCCAAATCATCACCTGTCTTACTTTTATCCCAACTACATTTATCAAACAGCATTTCTGAATGTGACACAGTTTCACAATTTCAGACGAACTAACTGCCTGTCTTACCTTCCAGTAACAGGGTAACACTGGGTTTAATTTCAACTAAATACTACATAATAGGCTACTTCAGTCAATTTTTTTTAGTCTGGAAGATAGATTCTCAAAAAATTAAAAACCCGTATTTTTTCTTTTGTTACGGTAAACAAAATTGACGAAGATACAATTCTTCTAAAAATCACAAAACGTCACTCGGTCGGTATAATTTTACAGGCTTTATGACGTCACAAGCCAGCAAGAATCATTTTATCTTTTGTGTTTCTCTTTCTTACAGACTAAACAGATTTTCAATAGATTTATACAGTAAACTACCGTGTACTAGTAAATACAGCACCACACTTGAACTCATGTAGTAGTAATATAATTATAAAACCATACAACATACATCTATATACTTCTAGAAGCATGGTTACTCACGCTTTCGCATAGCTACACGCGTTGCCATAGAAGAAGAGACAAGTCGTTTAAATACATCTATGTAAACATCACATTTCATAATAATATATACAATTTTGATATAGAGAAGGAATTGTGCTATGTTCTGAAGATTTTTTTTTTTTGTTAGTTGAAATTAATGTTGAATTTGGTTTGCGGATGCGGATATGTTTGCAGACGATTGTAAATTGATTAAGTTTTAATCTGTACTAATACTATAAATGCCCAATGAGCCGTGGGCCAAAATAACCACTTTGTGGAGCCCTGACACAGCCAGAAGGCGTCGCGGCAGACCTCGTAGAAGATGGCGAGGTGAGTTGGACAAAATCAACGATCAGTGGTCCATTTTGGCCCTAGATCGCAAAAACTGGAGGTCGTGGGGATATCTTTTACCGAGCAGTGGGATGAAGTAGGCTAGCAGTATCAGTAATATTATAAAGCTGAAGAGTTTGTTTGGTCTAACGCACTAATCTCAGGAAGTTTCGGTTAAAATAAAAAAAATATTTTAAACATCACGCTGCGTCCATTAGGAGCCTAGCAACGCGGAGAACAGCTAGTTATTTATACGCATTAAAGTAACGTATCGTAAAGATATATTAGAGGGAAAAAAATCAGCTGCAAGTAGGACTCGATTTCGCGTCTTCTGTGTAAGTACTCCAGACGCCTTACCAATCTGGCCATCGCAGCAAAAATTTTAATATTCGAAGTTATTTTGCTGGCGGTAGAACATCTTTGAATTAGTCTTCCCGCCCTGGATGGAGTAAAGTAGACCAGTAGACCATTGGACGGTAGAAGTTTCCATGATATAATTATGATCGTAGTAACGAAAATATCGCTTCAGTATGCTTGAGGCTACTGCATCGTTAATTTCTACTTTATTGCCATTAAGTTAATGTCTATAATGCTTTTTATCATCTAAAATCCTCAGTCGTGTCTTACTGTTACTGTCAGCCTTACTGTTGTATCATCCCACTGCTGGGCAAAGGCTCTCCCCATGACTTCCAGCTATTTTGAGCCACTGGTTGTTAGTTTTGTCTAGCTTATCCCGCCATCTTCTGCGAGGTCTGCCGCGAAGACTAAAGTAGACTATTAGACCTGACTAAAAACCTCCCTGTTTCTACATTTTTTATTTGCGTTTAAGGGCCACAATACTCTGTTTACAGTCCCGCTGCCATCATTGTTGAGTATTCGGCAAGACTTTTCCCTTGATTAATATTATAAGCTATTTTACTCAAAATATTTTATTATTCCGAAAGATTTATCGAAAAATATTAGACCCGTATTTTTTATTTACTTACGTTAACCAAAATTTATGAAGATACAACGTTTCTAAAATCACAAAACGTCACTCGGTCGGTATAATTTTACCGGAGATATGACGTCACAAGCCCCGACTCCCGGATTTGGAAGCGTCTTATGTTTGTCAATTATCATTGATTAAAAAAAAAAGTGTCCATTATTTTTCAATACTCTATCTGACGGACTAAACATGATTTTAAATTTATTTTTGCAGTAAAATACCCTATTAGGGGGAGGCATCAGCAGTAATTGTCTTCCGGTTGATGATGATGATGATGAAATAACTAGACCTCGTCCCATTTCGCGAAAACCTTTATTTTAGTAACAATCCACATCCGTACACCGCAATCTATCAATAAGTTAATATTTAGCATAAACTTAATTCGTGGGTAAGTCAAAGAAGTTTGAAGAATAAGTAAAAGTATCAAAGAGATATCAAATTCAGCGTTACAACAGAAGTGTAAGTACCTGATTCAGCGGCAGTGAAACCCATGACTACGCAGTATAGCCAGAAGTCTTTGAACAGCTTGTGGAGACGGGGCTTCGGATGCCTAATTGGTGGAAGCCTTTTTACTAGGACCTGTATAAGTAAGAGATTTTATACTGCAAAATATTTTGGATAACAAGATAACATTACTTTAAAAAATATATATTTTGCCATTACAATTACTGACAAGCCATTTTATATTTTAAAATATAAAAAAAAAACTTTATTATTAGAAAAATAGGTACAGTAAATCTCCTTTAATAAAAATCTAGTGAAATAAATGTACTTCGGTGTCAAAGGATAGGACTAGGATTCCCCTGTATCACGAATGCCAATATCACCTTCCTCCGGACCAGCATATAAAAAAATTAAAATTTTACAAAACTAAACGACATCTACTTAAAACATATTGAGGTATACAAAAACAAATTTAAAAGAACTTGTCAAATTGGGACTAAGCTTCAGACTATCTATAACGAATTTCGGCAGGTCTCTTTTTAACACCTCACGCTGTTTCCCATAATCATCATCATCATCAGCCTATAATGTTCCCATTGTTGGGACACAGGCCTCCTCTCTGTGAGAGGGAGTGGGCCATAACCCACCACGCCGGCCCAGTGCGTGTTGGTAGATGTCACATGTCTTCGAATTTTTGGTTCTAAGACATGCCGGTTTCCTCACGATGTTTTCCTTCACCGTTTTGAGAGCAGTGGTGATGAAATAATTACACAAAGTAATGCGCCTGGCTGGGTTCGAACCCACGACCTACAACTCGTAAGTCGAGACCGATACCACTAGGCCACCACTGCTCTCACCATAATATTATACAGAAATTTCAAAATGCCCTCTGCTAGGACACATTCTTACTCTTTTTTGCTTCGTTCATATTCATACATGGTTTTACACGAACGACCCGATTAACGAGTACTACGTACGTGATCTTTCTTCTCAAGTCTTATTTAAACGATGCAAGCAATTGCATGCAAGTCTAAAGCCCGGTCGCAGAGCTGGAGAAATTTCGTACATTGACCTCTTTACCTATTGACAGTGCTCACAAACATTTTTCTATTAAGTAAAAAGTAACCGGTATGGCAGTGTGTGGTTATGCATACTATCGGTAAAAGGTTTACAATCCCTGAGAATGGAGGCCATTGCAACTGTGCAAGCGAGACTCGTTATATTTACACGGGAGTGACAGAGACAGGTAATAATAGGTCAATGTACGAAATTCCTCCTGCTCTGCGTCCGGACTTCGCATTGCTAGCTATTAATAGACAAATGTACTCACCGCAATAACAGGTATAAGCACACCCAAGTTCCCCGCACTGCCGGAAGCCTTCAACACTGGAGCCGGAGACCGATCAGTAGCACGTTCCCCGCCCAGTCCGAGCTGTACAAATAGCTCGAGCAGTCGTGTTAGTAGCTCGAGTCGAGCTGTCGTGCCGCGGACATTGGCTGCTATGTTGGCTAGGGCGTTGAGCACGGCGCCGGAGACGTGTCTATGATACAAAAAAAAATTAAAAACACGCCTGTACTCCTCAAGGGATTAGGTACAGGTGGCTTACCATGAAGTCTTAAAACCACAGTAGTTCGAGTGAGGGAATGAGGTGGCGCTAGACGACTTGTTTAGCCCTATCTCTTTCCCACAAGACTCTATTTAAGACGTCATGGTAGACAGTTCCAGTGAAAAAGAGACAGAGCTATAGCTAGCTAGCGCCACCTCACGTTCCCTCACTGGAACAACTCTGGTTTTAAGACATTATGGTAGCCGACATAATATTGGAAGGAATGGAGGGAGGCCTTTGCCCAGCAGTGGGACAATTCAGGCTAAAAATAAATAAATAAATAAATGGTAGCCGACTAGACCTAACATAGTGCGAGCATCTACACTTTCAAGGGTGGTAACCACATCGTGACGCTGTCTGTACACTGGCATTCATCAATTTGTTACCCCAGTATGCAGTAACAAACGTAGACGATTCCAAGGGGGGTTACCACTTCGTGACGCACCTGTAGGTACATCCGCACTTGGCTAGTTACATTTACGTCCTACATAAAAGGGAGCGAGCCTAATGCCATATACAGGGTGAATTTTTCAACTGGGCGCGGATGGCTATATCCAAAACTATCAGGAATATTAAAAACCGGCCAAGTGCGTGTCGGTCCACGCACAGTGTAGGGTTCCGTAGTTGCCCATCAAAATACTAATTAAACTGATTCGCTGAATTTAATTTTAAAAAGAAGAATTTTCAAAATCGGTCCAGGAGTCTTTGAGAAATCAGGAAAAATACATAAGAAAAAAGATTACGACGAATTTAGAACCTCCTCCTTTTTTTGAAGTTAGTTAAAAATAGTTGACGATAAAAACCTTCCTATCCCCAAAAAACATACCGTAAAAACATACCTATTAAAGCTGTAAAATAAAGTTGACAAACTTACATTTGCAGTTGAAGAGCATGTTCTCCGATACATTTTGTTTAAGAAAACATATTATTCAAGTACATTTTATAAGTTGGTCGACTATTACTCGTAAAGTTGTAAAGCCTACTTAGTCATGATAATTTTCTTTTAAACTTCGTTATATATGCTACTATTGTGAATTTTTTCACACCCCCAAACATAACCGTTTAGCTGGTAGAGGGGGGGACACTCGAATCGAGCAAAATTTAGCACTTTAAAGCTTAATATTTCACAAACGAATTTTTTTATCAAAAAACTGTTAATGGAAACTATCATTATTTTTTAAAGGCCTATTTAATGATACCCCACACTAAGGGGTACGCGAGGAAAAAAAAATCCTCACTTTACGTGTAAGTACTGGAGGTACCCTTAAAAAAAATATTTTACGAGATTTTATTTTACCACTTTTTTGGCACAACAAATCCGTATATTTACACCAAATTACAGCTCTCTAGTACTGTGCGTCTCTGATCTAAACTGCGGACAGACGGACGGACGGACGGACGGACATGGCGAAACTATAAGGGTTCCTTGTTGACTACGGAACCCTAAAAAACGTTGAAAGGAGTCTTGAGGCCGATTTTGATGAAAAGTAAAACTGCATCATTGGATTTTATAAAAATCAATAATCCTGGCCAGGAATCGAACCCACTCATTTTGGAAAAAAATCACAAATCCTGTATTTTTACACCATTCGATAGTGTTTTTAATAAGGTTCAAATTCTGGGAAGTAATCATAAACGGCAAAGTTAAGGAAATAGCAGCAGCCCAGCTGGTCTACTATCAGTACACTACTAACCTGTACTGCTTCCTATCATCCGTGGTGTGATAGGCAGCGCTCGCAGCCTCCACAGTGATGACGGTGAACATCCGCATGATCTCGTCGTGCGCGGGACCCTCGGGGCTGGCGAGGGCCATGCAGCCCAGCTGGTCTACTATCAGGGTGTCGAGGGATGAGGGGGCGCGGCATAATCTGTAAATCATACTTATAAAGGTTCAAATTAAAATAACTAGCTAATTTCAGATAGATATCAGAGGACAAAAAACCTGGTGACCTACCACGACGTATTTAAGCGAGAGTAGTTCTACTGAGGGAAAGTGACAGAACTATACAAGTCGTCTAGCGCCATCTCGTTTCCACAGTGGAACAACTATCTCTTTAAGACGTTGTGGTAGGCCACCTGATATGTATTTGAAGTAGAGAAAGAGTAAGAGATTTGCAGAAAGGATAGGCAGATTTCAGAATTCTAAAACTATTGTAAAATTTAGAAGGATATTTTTTTCAATAAAAAGAATATTCTACCTTTAAAATAATAATCAGTAATATGGAAATCTCTGTTGTCTCACCTTTGTTGAAAGAATTGTAGGATAGTATCAGTTGTCTTGGGCGTATCCTTCAGAGCGACCGCGACATGGCCCAACATGATCACTATGTTCGTACTAATTAGGGACGATTCACTGAAACAAATGAATAGTAGTTAGTATAACACAGCGGCATCTTGAAGCTTCTCAAAAGCGTTCAGAAGAACGTGAAGAATATCATTTAATTTCGACTTTATTTAAACGCAAGTAAAGTCGATTTTTCCTTGATATAGAATTCTGAGATGCGATTTGCCAAGCCAATATCTACTTTAAAAATAAGTAAATAAAGTCCATTCTCACCTGTCACTAGTTTCAGCAGTAAACAGCCGATTACTAACAGACCCAACAAGTGCAGGTACACAATACGGGTCTACCGTAAGCGCCGCTTCTAAGGCAACGCATAGATTTTCTATGGCGGCATCTCGAAGTTTCTCGAAAGGCGTAGATTTTACTGGCACACCAGTTTCTGTGAGGCCTTGGAGTTCCTTCCCTTGGACTGGAACAAGGTTTACTGTGGTTAAATGTGGTGAATGAGTCGTTGTTTCAACCCCCACTGCTGAACATGGGCCCTTCCTATATATTTTCTTAAGAGCGTGTACGCTGTACAACATTTCCTACTTCAAAACCTTATTTTTCGAAAGTGTTGTTTTTTTTCCATCGACTTGTGCCACCAAACTCCTTCAAACTCACGAACACAAACACCGAGACTCCAAACAACAACCTGTAGGTCATACAAATATTTGTTCCATGCAGGAATCGGACCCGCAACACGCTGAGCAGGAGTCCAATCGCTCAGCCACTGCGCTTACCGAACTTTGCACTGTCTTGTGTTTTGTTTTTGAAGACGGAGACTTTGTGCTCAAACAGACTGCGAGCCTAACGCGGTGGCGGCGGGCGGCGGGCGCGATAATATTGAATGTATGAAATCGCCGCTCGTGGCCATACTGAAGTGACTAAGGCGGGGGCCTAGCGCGATGGCTACAAGCGATTTTGCGAGCCTAGGCGTTGCTAGGCAACAACAGATATAACGGGTTGGTGGCAGGTGCAGCAAACCATTTCGGTCTTATAGACAGCGCCATCTAGTTATCAGGACATGCACTAAAATACTACCATAGGAGGTATTTGTTAATATTTAAATTATTTTTACTGTACTTGACTAGAATCATGTAGAATGGTTGATAATTTACTTATATGCAATCCTAAACAACCTATAAAACATTTTAAAATGAATTTCTTTAAACAAGATTTATAGAAACTACTTTGTACCACCGGTTCGCAACACCTGAAATCGCCTCTACAAAAACAAATGCTTGATCGGCAGTATGAACACAGATCGCGCCCGCCGTCGCGCCCGCCATCCACCGCGCTCGCCGTCGCCGTCGCGCTAGGCTTCCAGTGTGGACACACACTTTGGCAATCATAAAAACATCCGTCATATGGACAGTATACTTTTTCTTACTGATTCTAAACGGCCAGCTACAAATGGAGGTTTTCGCAATGAAACCTACTTATAAAATTCCCCTACAACAAAGCAGAAGCGTGCTGGGCCAATAACCTGTTGAAAATTTTGACCCAGTTTGAAAGTGAGACTTGGAAATCCTGTATATAAAAGACCCACTTATATCTTCATTATAATTTATTTTTCTTTATTATAGTAGTGTACCACAAACATTTTAAATAAATGTTCTCGTTAAATATTCGCAGGTAGGCGATAATTTTTTTCATTTTACCCTTCTTAGTGAAGATATTCATTCGGCCCAGGAGTCGTAGACTTAGCCCCTTCGTACACTAGGCGACGCAAGTCTCCGATACCTTACGATTTTGGTATTCATTGACGCGTGCTTGTGTTCGAACCTCTATGGGTTTGTATTGCGATAGCCGCTTGGATACCGAAGTCATTAGGTATCGGAAACTTGAGTCGCCTGTTGTACGAAGGGCTTTATATTCATAGACTTACGTGTCACTTTCATATGTTCTTTACCAGTCTTCTCGAGCTCCAACTTGTGTAGCTTGAAGAGTATGGGCGAAGGAGTCACGAGGAAGTCGCGTAAGCAGTAGATCGAAGTGTTCGCTATCGTTGGGAACTTCGTCGCTAATTTCCCGAGACCCTGGGAAAATTGACGTTATTGTTAGAACGTTAGAGCTTGAATTAGATTAAACAACGATGGAAAGGATTCAATCTACTGTACGATTTGTGATAGAAATACGAGATACAAATCATAGCTGAAGAGGTTGTTTGTTTGGTAGAACGTGTTAATCTCAGGAACTACTGGGTCGAATTGTAAAATTATTTTGGTGTTGGATAGTCCATTTATTGAGGAAAGCTATAAGTTAACATCACGCTATGGCCAATAGGAGCTGAGCAGCGGGTGAAAGCGAAAGAAATTGACATGGCACACGTGTTAAGCCGGATTTACATTTGTCTGACGTGTTGTGTTGTGACGCATCAGAACAGGGGGGGTATTACGTCTTAAAACCAGGTTTATTCCTGTGAGTGAACGAGATGGCGAAAGACGACTTGTATAGCTCTGTCACTTTCACTCACCGGAACAAGCCTGGTTTGTAATACCCCCCCAGGACGGTTTCATAAATCACAACACACAAATGTAATGTAAACCTCACCATACGAAATGTATAAAACCATCACAACACAACACGTCAGACAAATGTAAACCCAGCTTTATTTTTTATTTATTTCAAAGCTTTTAGTAATACAAGCGTACTTTGACCTACGATCGAGGTCTTGAGTTACAACCTAGATTACATTACTACTTGCATTGCAGGTAATCTATTAATATGCATTTTCTTTCGGGTTTTAGATTTACAAAAATAGCAAAATGGCATTGGTACTATTAAAAATTAACGAATGTATATTGAATATGTACAGTCACGAGTAATAACATGTAAACACTTAACAAAATTCAAATGCAATTTACTCGTAAAATACTGGTCCCCACTTTGAAATAAAACCTTCTTCATTATAGTATGGCTTACAAAATAGAAGTCTAATGAAAAAATCAGAAGTTTAATCAATATGGTAGCAGAACATCGCTTTTGAATACTGCTTAGTGTTTACATACTATTGCTCGTGACTGTACTACTCAACGACGATATAATACTAGACTACGCATTGCACGATCTAACGAACAAAATTATTCTGCCAACTCGCTGAGGTACTACGTAAGCGAGGGGGGCGGGGTACTGCGTTGTGATTGGCTAACTCAAGGTCTGTTCTGTCTCAACGTATGTTTACGGCTCACAGGATTGGTCGAAATGAGACGGATATAAGACTTTTTTGCCTAATGTGTTGGCAGACATCGGTCGCCTGTTATTACGAGTCTAGTATTATATCGTCGTTGGTACTACTAAAGTTCTAGAGGATGATTACAAACTTATTGATTTTCATTCATAAATCATAGCCACCCTATTACTATTTTCTTAGAGTGGTACAATCATCAAGTGAGTTCTTCCACCCAGGGCAGGGCAGGTGGGACTGTCAGACTTGTACTGACTAAAATCCACGGTGTTCGTCAATGGCCCTTTACTTGTTCTTCAATAGTATTTTCTGGGACTACTATGTATGATCTAGTTACCTCTAGACAGACCATCAACAGCGGCATATGTGCGAGTATCAGCTTGTGGTTATGATTGGAGTTTATCTTCTCAGTCAAACGTCCACATAACGAGTCCGCACCTACAAATTAATAATACATTTTAATTGCATTGTTATGTGTGAATAATTTACAAACGAAACGAAATAGAATCAATATTAGAGGGCCTAGACAAGTGTCAAACGAAAAACAAAAACGCACTGTGTTCTTTAAGAGATTTTCAACTTTATCCACGGTACCACAAAAACGTCTATTGAACATTTGTCTAAAAAAATGTCAGATTATGACGTTGAAATAAGGTCTGTTATGCACTTTTTTAGACAAGTGTTCAATAAATGTTAAAGTTTTTGTAGTAAGGCCGTTAGTGTTTAGAATAAAGTTAAAAATCAATTAAACATTACAGAGCGTTCTCCTTCGATCGTATCTTAGTCTTTAATTTATATTATTTTCAACTTTACGCTTTAAAGAGTGGAGTTTAAAATCTGCATTTTGGTGGTAGCGTCGAGCAACAGCTTCACAAACGTGGCAATTAAAAATTGCCTTAAATAAACCTAATCTATGGCTATTTTTGTCACATAATCCTATTTTGAAATTCATAAAAATAAAAAGACATAAATAAGTAGATGTTATTTACAAAATACACAATGTAGATTTGTAGATTAGTAAGGAAAGTATAGGTTGTTACCAAAATGAATAATCAATAAAATTGGAAGTTGTTAATAAATACATAAATAAATAGAAATAGGAATTCGAACTTTGGTTAGTTTTCTGAGTTTAAAAGCTCGTGAAAGCGTGTTTTTCCTATGGGCAATTATTTGATGCAAGTAAATAATTTATAAATATTAATACGCCTGCGTAGCGAATTTTCAAAGATTTTCGGAATCTGAATCCGAAGGTCGCAGGTTCGAATCCTGCCCGTGGTTCGAATTTTTCTTTCCAATGAAAATCTTTGAAGTAAATAATTATATAAACGTTGTTAAAGCAGTCAAATGCAACGGGAAAATGACCTCTGTCTTTTATTTTATAAAGTTATTACTCGCTTGAACGATCGAGGCAGGTTTTTGTTTGGTATTTAAATTTTATTTCGGCAAGCGTAAATATTACAATTTTAACAATTGTCTTTATTCTCGTTGAGATACGGTTAATTTTGGGTAGTTGCCACTGTCAAGACCGTCAGAGATAAAACACTAACTTGTGAATGTAATACAAAACTGACAAGCAAATCCAGTTCTAAAGTCAATATTTGTATTAAGAACTATACTTAAGTCGAAATAAAGTTCAAAATATAATGTTACGTCGTCGAAAACGTTTCCGAAAGACGTTTAATAATTGAATGAAAGATTCGACATCGCCGGGCAGGACTACGATGCATGGCCTAATTGGTACAACGTCTGGTGTACTTGTCCAGACATCTCTCGCAGTCGAAAAAAAGCCTTGTAATAAAGCAGTCTTAGTTCATATTAGTACGCTGTGGGTTAATTAGCACTGGGGGTAACTCAACACGCACTCGCCGGTACCTATTAATATAGTTAGAGCGTTTATAAGAGCTGGTACGTGATAGTCGCCGTCCACTGTAACACCATAATACAATACATAGATTATAAGAAGGTAGTCAAGTTTCTAAAGAAATTTCCAGACACACATAATCTGTGGGCACTGTGAAGGTTTTATTGTTTGAACAAACCTTATATTCTAGAAGTTTTTGTAAATTCTGGCTGAATCAAGACGATCAGATGATTTTGAAATTAGATAGAAAACGTAGATTGTATGGAATTATCTGTGTGACAAAACAGTTGTAAGATATGTGTCGCGTCCTTTAATTTGAATATAATTCTAATACAATGTAAATATTTTATATTACTAACCGATTCTTTACAGTACGAAGCCAAAAAAAATTATCTGATACAATTATTTATAAATGTACTATCAAATATAATACAAACAAAGTTGAATCATGACCCATTTTGACAATCAATCGTTTGAATCCGTCAAATTGACAAAGATCAAAGTCGTTACCATGGATATGTATGTTAACGCGAATGTGGACCTAATTATATTTGAAAGTCTGTAAGAATATAAGCTTATATTGTGGTGGGTCATGATTCAACTTTGTCGATTGTACAATAAAATTGTACATGGGCCTTTTGGCGCGTGGACAAAGTCGGAATTTATACAGCTATCTTGAATTTTCAATACTATTTCCACAGAAAATGTTTATCAACAGCGCCCTCTTAGTAATGCCATTTAAGGGCCAAAAGATTTAACATTTAAAATCAAAATAACAGGGTTTATTGCTGCTTACAATATTATAATCTGAGGTTCTTTAGAAACTTGACAAAAAATTTAATTAATTAAATATATTTATGGATTGTAAATTAAATAGATAGGTACAATAGAACAGAGGCATAATACAACAAGAAATAATAAATACTTATATAAAAACAAAAGAATACGAAACTGAAAAACGTCCACAAAACATTTACTAAAGTGAACCTTAAAACTCCACTTCCTTCACTCAAATTGCAACCTTAACCTAAAATAAATAAGGTTCAGCATCACCTGTCTCATCTCCAATAGCCCAGACCAGTAGATCAACGCAGGCCGAGTTAGCCATTACATTGACTTTGAATTTGTTGACGGTTGCAAAGTTGCTCTCCCGGTCTTCCCTTTCTGACGCATCATGGTGACGACTTTGCAGTTCAGTCTGACCGCTTAGGAAGAGACATTTTACGAATTCCTGGAAAGAGAGGTTGAGTTTTGGAAGATAGAAAGATTGCCTTATCTATTTAGTCACCGTAATACAACGACGATATAATACTAGACTCCTAATAACAGGCGACCGATGTCTGTCAACACATTAGGCAAAAAAGTCTTACATCCGTCTCATTTCGACCACTCCTGTGAGCCGTAAACATACGTTGAGACAGAACAGACCTTGAATTAGCCAATCACAACGCAGTACCCCGTCCCCCTCGCTTACGTAGTTACCTCAGCGAGTTGATAGAATAGTTTTTGTTCCTTAGATCATGCATGCGGAGTCTAGTATTATTTCGTCGTTGCCGTAATAGATATTCAGAGAGCCTGCCGAGGTCGCGGGACTGTCTCATCAATTGACTGTGACCCTGGAACGTAAATGGTTATTGAAGAATCACCGTGGATTCTAGTCAGTACAAGTCTGACAAATTGATGAAAATATCCCGATGAATTACCCATATCGATGAAAAGAAAGAAGTGGTAAAATCATCAAGAAAGGTATGTCAGACTTAAGTTTCAGGGACACAGTTCTTAATGAGACAGTCCCGCGAATCCAATGGCAGCCTTAAGAGCAGTTATGCAACTATAAACTTACCTGAACATCTTTAGTGAACGGTCCAGGTAAATCTTTCTGATGCTGCAACAGTTCTCTTAGAAGAGTTACCATCACCAAATTCAAGGTTTCCGAGAACGATTTGTATGGGAAGACCTGTGGGAGAAAATAAAACATAAAGATAAGGATTTGTTTCAGTTAGTATCTAGAATAGAAACCATATAAGGTTGATAGATGACTTCGGCCAAAGTCACCTGCACGCGTAGTATGACACCGTAGAAACGGGATTTGTCGACTGATTTCTCTGTTATATTTTCGTTCGAAGCATGACAATGTTTAAAATGAAGAAAATAGTTTTTCTACTTTTCAGTCATCTATCCCGCGATACTCGGGCAAAAAAATGAGTTATATAAAAGTTTGTCTTTTCTGGGTAGCATAAAGATAGAATTAGTCATGCTACTCATGCTAGATGAGAGGCCCACAGAAAAAGAAAGTGTGGCAGAAGAGGCGGCAGGCTTTCATCCAGATCGATGAAATAACGACGATGACAAGATTTCAAAGAAAATAAAGATTACAATAGACATATTACCTGAATCTGCCCCGAAGCATAAATATCTTCAGCTTCTTCATCCAAAAACGCCAGCAAGTCTTTGGTCAGCAACTTCTTCGCCAACGACAAAATAGATTGCAGATACGTCACATAAAACTGCACATTAATCCTCTTTTCAGGCGACTCAGAAAACCTCATATAAGGAAACTGGTTGAAACTGGACCCGAATTTATGAAAGAAGTACGTCGTGGGGTCATAAGGAACTGAATTATAGCTATGTAATGAACCCCTTTTCAGAGTACCCCCTGTGCTATCTGTTGCATCATGTCCATGATCCATAAGGTTCTCATTGTGAGGGAGATTCAGATTCCCAGATAAAGACCTGGGGATGATCGGTCGGAATTGGTTGAACTTCCTCTTTTTGTCCAAGGTGGAGTATTCGAAGTTCGGTTCCGGTTCTTTCGTTTTGACTGGACTTGGGGGCTGAGGGAATAGACGGCAGAGGAGAGGCGGGTCCACTGTTGAATACCGCCCCATTGAACGGGCTAGACCAATCAAAATTGGTATAGTACTCTTGCAGAGCTGTAGTTTTGACACGGTATTCGTATAGTCTTTGCTTTCCTGACAAGTCATAATGAGCTTTGTCAGGTTGGACATAAGCTCGATTTGGGCTGTGATGATTTCTTCTCGGAGTGAGGGCTGCTTTGAGGCAATGTCTGAGAGTAGGGTGTTGAGGCAGAAGCTGAATTTTTCCGACATGGGTATACCTGAAACAATATAATGGTATAGTTATATAGTTTAATGCCATTTATCTCACTAAGTATGTCCTTGTGACTTCAGGTTGGGCTAACAAAATATTTCAAGGAAGTAAAGTGAGAAGGAAAATTGAGATTTCAACATTTCAACTAAGGTTGTATAAGTCAGTGTCGTTTTTAAAAATTTTGAGGTCAAGTAATAGCGAAGTCAAGAGGCCTATGTGAACATTTAATTGTAATTTTAATAGCTTAAAAATTCTCACGACTCAAGTTATACTTCTCGATCGCTTAATATTTGAGATCCAATTAATTGTTCATGGTCTAAACAATTCAGCTTCTTCAACCTCCAAAGATTTAAATTGCTAGAAAAAAAAAAAAACGCTAGCTCCCTAAATAATTAACAAGTCGGAGCGCTAAAATTGCGCTTGTTTGTTTTCAACTCACACCTTGAAGTTAATGACAGCTTGTCCCTCATCAAAATAAGTTGTACGTCATTAAAAATAAAAAGTCATCGCAATTAAAAACACATAATAGAAAACCCATCCCCATATAATAATATGTTTGTACAAGCACTAACAATGGTTTAAATGCGTCGCGTGACAATTTGTGGTGCGCAATCATCACTTACGAGACAGTATATTAACCAATAAACCAACGATGTGTGAATTTTGAAGAGCAAATTGAAAATTATTTAAAATGTACTGAAAAAAGATCACCAAGCAAAAATACACTCATTTTAGGATCTTCCACAGTTGGTATTAATATTATTTTTAATTTAGTCAAGAAACCTAAAACTGATGCGGATCATCTATTGCCACCCACTAAGACCAGTTTAAACGCTGTTAATGACATAAATATTTACTTTTCTAGTGTTGGTAAACTGCTGGCTAATAACATAGCACAAACCCAAAATAATTATAAAGGAGAACATTCAGGCTCCATACATTTTTGGGCCTTTTCTGAAAGTGCCGGCCAACGAAAAAAATTGGTACCTATAGGTAGTACTAGTCATTTGGAGCAATAGTTACTATGGCACAAAAGTTGAAGGATTGCTGTCGGCCAAGTTATACAAGTTCGAAGATTCGTAATTCTCATACATTTTTTAATTTCTGAAAGTGTCGAGAATCACCAAATAATGATAAGTATTGCTAGAACTAGCGACCTCAAGTAATTTAACATAACGCCTGTAATCCCTGAGGGGTTGGGTAGAGGAGTACCGAATAAAAATGAATAATAATCTGTTTATTTTTTATGAAAAGTAATAAAAACATTTTAAAATATACAAATCTGCTGGTGGGACCAGCATCGGGAACAGAACCGAGGTTGCCTGTGGTTAGGGGTCTTGGGAGAGGAATCTCCTAACAATACGAGACGTGATCAGCACTGCTGCATTTTGAATTAACCCTTTTTACGGGGAAATAAAATCATCAAATGAGTTATCTCGCTCTGGGCTGAGCTGTAGAGACCGTCAGACTCCTGCTGACTAAAAGTCCACCCTCTTCATTCGGTTGCCCTGTGCGTTCCAGATACTAAGATAGTCGACGAGCCGGTACCTACATTTCATTCATACATTTGTTGTTTTCTCAAAGAGCCTCATAGCTTTTGGAACGCGATACTGTCGGGTCCACAATTTTATTAGCGGTGAGACGGGTTTGCCTCACCGTCCAGTCAATGAGACCCGACTGATACTCGTCTTTGACATCCCGTGGTACTTTAAAGAGCATTTCCGACGTTTAGATCAAAAACAGGAGGAGCTCGTGGCTAAATAATCACAGCCTCACAGGCCGATCTTCCGGGTTAAGCCGCGCTTGCCGAGGTTGGTCTGTGGATGGGTGACCATCTATCATAGCGAGTTTCCTCTGTGTTTCGGAAAGCACGTAAAGCCAGTCGTTACTGTTAGTCAGAAGCAAAGTCTGACAACAGTAACGACTAAACAGTCTTACCATGGGGTATCGTATTACCCAGTTACTGGGTTGTGGCGGTCCGACAGGCAGTCGCTCCATGTAAAATACTGATATCCAGCTGAATCTGATTTAACTGGAAGCCGACCCCAATATAGTTGGGAAAAGGCTAGGCAGATGATGAGATCAAAAACAGGATCGAGCCGGGGCTGCCTTCAAGCTTTTACCCAACCTTGCGAGGCAAACGCCGCTTTCTGAAGGCTCTACGTGGGAGTGGTACGGTTAAAGCCCCTCTACGGGAACCCTGTGGCTGTCGTTTCCATAAGGAAGCGAGCACACAAGCTAATCGCACCAGGGGATCATGGCTATTCGGGTGATCCACTCATACACATAGATGCTGGAGGATCTGCTTCCAGATCACACGTTGGCAATCCGGAAAGGAGGCTGCCACTTCTTCTGCAGCAGTAATGACAGCGAAGGAAGAGGCAGAACACGCGAAAGAGGACGCCTTCGAAATCTCAATCCAGTCGCGTACGGCAAGGAATGCGAAGCTAGTTGTCTTATCAATGATCAGGCCCAGGACGACAGCATGTCGTGTTCCACGCGAGTCTAAATAAGCTTTCAGTGGCCCATATGGAGCCAAACGCCTACCGGCTTGCGGGACTATCTCAGCAGGATAGGTACCGTAGCACGGTTGTTGATTTTTATTACCCTAAAAACGTGGTTGATTCAGAAAGCAGTACTTTTGGTCACGACTCGTATAATTGTTAGGAGGTTGCTCTCCCAAGAGGCCTACCACAGGCAGCTTCGATTCTGTTCCCGATGCTGGTCCCACCAGCTGATTTGTATATTTGAAAATGTTTTTATTACTTTTCACAAAAAATAAACAGATTATTATTCATTTTAATTCGGTACACCTCTGCCCGGGTTGGGCAGAGGTGTTCAGGGATTACAGGCGTTATGTTAAATTGTTTGGGGTCGCTAGTTCTAGCAATACTTATCATTATTTGGTGATTCTCGACACTTTCAGAAATTAAAAAACGTATGAAAATTACGAATCTTCGAACTTGTATAACTTGGCCGAGAGCAATCCTACAACTTTTGTGCAATAATAACTATTGCTCCAAATGACTAGTACTACCCATAGGTACCAATTTTTTTCGTTGGCCGGCACTTTCAGAAAAGGCCCAAAAAAATGATGTCCTTTGATGCCGGCCACGTCTCTAATTCTATCGTCCTACTCCCGCCTGATGAAGCCGAAATAGAGATATTGATAATGAATCTAAAAAATGACTCAGCCACCGGCTGGGACTCCATTTCAGCAATCTTTCTTAAACGAGCCAAACACATTATCGTTCCACATTTAACTAAACTCATTGAAATGTGTCTTACACAGGGCATCTTTCCGAGTACATTCAAAAAGTCTTTGATCACTCCAGTCCACAAGGGAGGAAATAAAGATGACGTGAAAAACTACAGACCCATTTCGGTGCTTTCGACGCTGTCGAAAATACTGGAGAAGGTTTTGAACAATAGGCTCACAAACTTCTTGGATAGAAATAATATCCTGTCGGACGCCCAGTTTGGCTTTCGGTCGAGAAAAAGTACTGAAGATGCCGTAAGCCAACTAATAGATCAGGTCACATTAAATCTAGACAAGAAAAAAAAATGCATCGGTGTGTTTCTTGACCTGGCCAAGGCGTTCGACACCGTCTCAGTTCCTCTCCTAGTGGACAAATTAAATAACATCGGAATACGCGGTAATGCTCTAAAAATATTTACAGATTTCCTCTGTGACCGAACACAGAGAGTAAAAATCAAGGAACATATTAGCTCTGATGCCCAGGTTACATACGGCGTCCCTCAAGGCAGTATCCTTGGCCCGAGTCTCTTCCTGATTTACATAAATGATCTTTGTCAGCTGTCATTAATAAACGGAAGAATCTTTGCATATGCAGACGACACGGCAATAGTATTTCACGGAGAGACTTGGGACGAGGCTAGACGTAATGCTGAACTGGGTCTACACAAAATAAACCACTGGCTTAGAACTAACAAGCTTACACTTAATCTTTCCAAATCCACATTTCTTCAATTTTCTTTTTCAAAAATCAAACCTCGAAACTTTGAACTAAAATTACACACATGTAACCCGACCTCTTTCACAAATTGTTCATGTCCAGTTCTAGTCCAATCTTCCCATACCAAATATCTAGGTGTTATGGTAGACGAAAAGCTTGGTTGGCATGAACACATAGATATCACCATAACGCGTGTAAGGAAACTAATCTGGGTCTTTAAAAAACTGAGGAATATAGCTAACCTCAACTTACTACGCTCGGTATATCATGCCCTAGTTCAATCAGTGCTTGGGTACTGTATTGTAGCGTGGGGTGGTGCCTGCAAAACATTTATGATCCACCTAGAAAGGGCCCAAAGATCTTTATTAAAAGTCATGACTTTCAGACCTTTTAGATTTCCCACCAAAATTCTATACGAAAAATGTGAGGTGCTAACTGTAAGGCAAAGCTATGTTTTACAAATCATAAACAAACGCCATAATATTACACCACATCTTACCTCTAGCAACAAGAAGCGCACAATAACAAATGCCTGTCAATCCCTGTACTGCCGCACTACATCAGCTAGACGGCAACATGTATACCTGTCCATTTACCTGTACAATAAAATAAACAAATCCCTTTACATAAATCCCCTTACAGGTCACGAATCCAAAAAGAAAGTTAGGCTCTGGCTAATGGCAATGGACTACAATGAAACTGAAGCTTTACTTTACTGACTGACAATAATTAATAAATATTACACAAACTAAGATCCAGGTTCCACACACACACACACAAACACACACACACACACACACTCACACACACACACTCACTCACACACACTCACACAGCCACACACAACATGACCAAACATGTCATCCAATCCCCACACACGTTCCTCATACTCGCACATTCGCTCAATGCATCAATTACTCCACAAATATTATTATGACAATAATTACCTATTGTTAATACTAAAATACTATTTTAATTTTACGAATAGTTATGTATATCAAAATGTTCAATTCAATTATATCCTTATCCTATTTTTTCCGTTCTCATCCTTTATGTTTGTTTTAAATTGAGAATAATAGTTCTTTTGTGTTGTGAAACTTGTAAAATTGTAACACTAAATACTGGAAGAAGTCACTGACTCCTGAAACACAGGCATCCTAGCCTAGCTCTGGAGTCAGAGTCTCATCACTATGTGTAAAAGTTTTTTGTCAATAAATTATCTCTTATCTCTTATCTCTATCTCTAAAAGTATACTCCATTTTCTTTTTTGAACATTTTAGGATTATAGAGAAAGAAAATTTTATTGGTCACAAGCCAGGCTACACAACTTTTGCAAAATATTCAAAATAACCGAAAAACTAAAATAAAACAAACAAAAAATGAGACAATAATAAAGAAGAAAAATGTGTGTCCCACGGGTGCACCAAATATGCCATGTTCAATAAAATGTCGAGCAGCTAATACAGACCAGACCCTGGTTTTCACATACATAAACCTGTGAAAGGAATGTAGGTAAAGCAGTTTTTAGGGTTCCGTAGTCAACAAGGAACCCTTATAGTTTCGCCATGTCCGTCCGTCCGTCCGTCCGTCCGTCTGTCCGCAGCTTAGCTCAGAGACGCCCAGTACTAGAAAGCTGTAATTTGGTGTAAATATACGGATTTGTTGTGCCAAAAAAGTGGTAAAATAAAATCTCGTAAAATATTTTTTTTTAGGGTAGGTACCTCCTGTACACGTAAAGTGGGGACGTTTTTTTTTTTTCTCGCGTACCCCTTAGTGTGGGGTATCATTAAATAGGTCTTTAAAAAATATTGATAGTTTTTATTAACAATTTTCTGATAAAAAGATTCGTTTGTGAAATATTAAGCTTTAAAGTGCAAATTTTTGCTCGACTCTACAAGTTTACGAGTAATAGTCGACCAACTTATAAAACGTACTTGGATAACATATTTTCCTAAACAAAATGTATCGGAGAACATGTGCTTCAACTGCAAATGTAAGTTTGTCAACTTTATTTTTACAGCAATAATAGGTGGGTATGTTTTGGGGATAGGTAGGTTTTTATTGTCAACTATTTTTATTGTCACGTGTATAATGTCGCGTAGATTAGCATAGTTTTCCACGATAAAGATAAATTGTTTTAAAACTGCCATATCTATTTTTAATAAAACAATTATTTTTCCATCACAATTTGTGAGATACAATCAACGAGCATGCGTTATAACGAGATATAAATACAAGAGTCAACTATGAGTATTCACTCAGTATTGCAAGGTGAGAGAAACACAATCAATCTCAAAATGTTCAAGAGACTATTCGTTGTTTTTCTGGTTGTGATGATGATTGGAAGCGTAAGTGACTTTTTTTATTTTTTGATTAGCGGCATTTTATTGGCCCTTAAGACACCCCTTCACTTTACCTCCTAGTGTTACATCTTGTTATCTACAGTCCTGCCCATCCAGGTTGCTACTAAAGTCTATTGATGAACTATTTTGAAATACTCGAATTCTTGCATGGCATGTCCACCCTGGTTCTTCCTATTAACCTTAAAGGTCGCCCATAATATATGTTCTCCAAGTATTTAAGTTTGAAAGTGGCGCCTGTTACAGAAAAATTAAAGGGAATCGTCTGTTTTGGTATGGACATGTGATGAGGAGGGATGACACTCATGTGACTAAGAGAGTGATGAGTATGAATGTTGATGGATGGAGAGGAAGAGGAAGGCCAAATAAAAGATGGATGGATTGATAAGGGCAGGAAGAACATTGATATTTTTAAGAAAGTCTGTGTCTTAATTTTGTAGCCTTCTGCAGTAGGCAGATGTCCATGAACATGACGTTACACAGATAAATTATTTGTAACACCATATTCTTATTATATTTCAGAGCATGCAACAAGGCGGCGGCGGCGGTGGCGGTGAAGGTAACACATTACGAGTATTATTAAACAGATTTATTATACGAGTATTTATCGTCTTTTGAAAAAATGGCAATAATTGTTCGAATGATGATACGGCAAGGAGACCAAATATTTAAAATTTTATTTTAGAATTTTATATCCTTTGTGTTTGCTTTTTCTAGCTGGCGCTGGTTTTGGAATGAGTGCTGAAGCAGGAGGCGGAGGTGGTAATATTTATTTAATTAATTTCTAATGACCCTAGAAGCAAAGGTGGCTGCTTATAGCCCCGACTTCAAGTTGTAGTCGCATGTCGCATAGAATTTTTACCCGACTACGGCAAAGCCAAAAGGAGGGTTATGATTTCTACGTATTCTATTTCACATCAATGGTCTTGAAACGGCGAAGGAAAGCATCATGAAGAAACCGACGTTAACTAGAACTACACGGCATCAACTAACGCGCGTGGTTAACTATGACCTCTCACAAATAAGAGTACAAATCAAAAATTTGAAGCCACTACTGAGGAATTCCATTTTGCCCAATTTCAACCTAGCCCCAAGAAGACCTAACACCTGTTCCTTATCAGCCGCGTGTGTCCTTCATCATCATCAGCCTATAATGTTCCCACTGCTGGGACACAGGCCTCCTCTCTGTGGAGCGTGTGTCCTTATCCCAACTTTATTGGGATTGGCTTCCAGTCGAACCAGATGCAGCTGAATATCAGTATTTTACATGGAGCGACTGCCTACCGGACCTCCACAACCCAGTAACTGGGCAATACGATACCCCATGGCAGACTGGTTGTCAGATTTATGATCTTCTGATTAACTGTAACAAAGATCTACAAATGACAGCCGGGATCAACGGCTTTACGTGTTTTCCGAGGCACGGAGGGAACTCGCTATGACAGATGGTCACCCATCCACAGACCAACATCGGCAAGCGCGGCCTGTGCGGCTGTAATTATTTAGCCACGAGCAACGACGATATAATACTAGACTCTGCATGCACGATCTAAGGAACAAAAATTATTCTGTCAACTCGCTGAGGTACATACTACGTAAGCGAGGGGGACGGGGTACTGCGTTGTGATTGGCTAACTCAAGGTCTGTTCTGTCTCAACGTATGTTTACGGCTCACAGGATTGGTCGAAATGAGACGAATATAAGACTTTTTTGCCTAATGTGTTGACAGACATCGGTCGCCTGTTATTAGGAGTCTAGTATTATATCGTCGTTGGCCACGAGCTTCTCAATTGTGATCACTATACCAAAAATAACCTTTTTATTTCATGTACTAGGTGGAGGCGGTGGCGCTGATGGCGGTGCTGGTGCTGGATTTAACGTTGGCGCCGGCGGTGGTGCCAATGGCGGTGCTGGCGGCGGTGGCAAATGAGGTAATGAGTAAGAGAGAGATAGATGGAGAAGAATCACTATTTCATGGGTCTTAAGCTATGTAGATTGATCTGGATAACCCTAGTTAAAAACATCTAATGTTTTTAAATGGCTGTACAGACAATAGTTTTAAAAGTAGGGGGGAATCGGGGCAAAACTTTGAAATAAAAGGTATTTCATGTTTCCTATCTGGAATATGTTTACGCTCATCAGAGAGAATGTACAGTATTAACAAACGGGTGGATAATTTTTTAAATAATAATATTCCACAACTATCACACAACGCCATCTAGTCCCAAGCAGAGCTTGTGTTATGGGCACTAGACAACTGATAAACATACTTATATAACTCTAAATACATAAATATTATAGATAAATTACACCCAGACACAGAACAAATGATCGTGCTCATCACACAAACATTTGTCCTGGGTGGGAATCGAAACCACGACCTCTGGCATAGCAGTCAGGGTCACTAACCACTAGACCAACAGGCCTGTCAAAAAAAAAGGAAAATACAGTACACTATTTTATTTTTCTTTCAGATGGTGAACATAGCACATGGCACAAAAAGTAAAATAACTTGCAATATTACCGAGTACCCACACACACCTTATTTACCGAAACTGTATAATATTATGAAATAAATAACTAAAATCGTATCGAAATTGTTTTATTTCCGTTTTTAGTCCGGTTGCTATTGATCGATACAGGTGCCTATGCTAATTAAATCAAAATTGTACTGACAGTGCCCTTTAGTAAATAAATTCCAACTTTGATAGCTTCTATCTCGAAAACCAGCTTGAGAGTTGTTTCACAAGTAACAAGTAACACGATATGGGCGGGCGTATATTTTTTGGAAAAAAAATATATAGTACATAGACACGGACCACATTTTCCCGTCATTATCAACCGCACGGGTGATACTGACGCCACGTTACAACCACAACGCGCCACAGCAAACTTGCTGTGGGCCACTACGCAACCACATCGCGACAACCAACAAGAATAAGTCCAAAATGCTGCACAGACACTATTGTAATTACGCGTGATTCGACCACATTGGTATTGGTTGGATATGGTTGGTGGTGATTGTGAATGAAAATTTTGAACATTTATCTCATAGAAAACTCGTTTGTATTAATATATTAATGTTAACAAAATGGCTACGCTTCATAAAAATTAAAAATCCAATGGCGGCAAGCCGAGGAGAAGATGGCAGGGCGCTTTGAATGGCTTCCTCGTGAATTGCCATGATTGCCATGAACAACACGCCTCTGAGAGAAGTGGAAAGAATGAGACGGAAAACGTTAACAAAAAAAAAAAAAACATCAATGTAACACAAGAACCTGCAAATCGATAAAAGTAAATAATCCCCTTTTATTTTAAAACACAAAGGAGAATAATGAACACATTTGTAGACATTAGGTTTAGATATACTTATAACCTAGACAGGAAAATTATCTAGACGTAAATTGGTGAGTACAAGAATTTTCTAAATGTGGCCTCGTTTGAAAAATACAATTTTAAATAGAAAATTCATGGATTTTTCGACTGAAGAAATTGCAGCATTATTTCAACTTAAAATTGATACTTTGGGTTCTTTTTTGTGGATGGGATAACATCAAGTGACTCGTCTCGGTCTGGGTCTTCACCCATGTCTAAGCTACCCATGCTTTAAGCCCGCACCTACTATGGCCAGCCTGCGATCCCCGACGCTGAGAACGTCACCCGCATCGGCGCTTCTCAAAAGAAGAGGTGAGCATTTCCCATGTCTCTTATTTCGTAACTTCCCCTAGACCAGGGCCGAACGCGAGTGGTCGCCGCCGCTGATTGCCTCTACGAGAACATGGCAAGGCAGTGCTCCGTCTAAGTTAGGAACACCTCCACCGTATGCTCCACCATCCTCTCCATTTATAAACTTTAACTGTGCTAAATTCTACACACCTCCCTCCGCAAAGGAAATGAATTAATTTTCAAGAATGCCTAAAAACAAAGATACTATTCGTTATAATCCTATCCTCACAGAAGAAATTCATTGACACTGTTTTAGTGACTAAGCTGTGGATCCCTAAAAGCAGCAGATAAATTTAACTGCAGCAGATAAAGGAATATACTGCCAGTAGTAGGTTACATGTAAATTAATCAATATAAATACTTCTACCATTTGTTGGTTTGGTACAGTACTTTTTAAGCATCGGTACTCCTAACTATTTTTCTAATTCAGCAAGATGTTCAAGCAATTGTTTGTATTATTTGTAATCGTTGCAATGTTTGGAAGCGTGAGTATTTCATTATATTATTTTTAAATTTCATACAACCTTAGGTTTACCAGAAAGCTGTTAGAGAATTTTTTATTCATAATTTTTAGGATTCAAATCATTTCAAGTGGGTATGGGGTATTGGCTAAATAATTACAGACGCACAGGCCGATCATTCGGGTTAAGCCGCGTCTGCCTTGGTCTGTGGATAAGGTGACCATCTGTCATAGCGAGTTTCCTCCGTGCCTCGGAAAGCACATAAAACCGTTGGTCCCGGCTGTCATTTGTTGATCTTTGATAGTCTTTCATCTGGTTTGACTGGAAGCCGACCCCAATATAAAAGGCTAGGCAGATGATGAAATCATTTCAAGCTAAGGAGATTAAATTTTTGATTGCATACAGCGACTAATTGTTGCGAATGTCTACTCGCCGCGAGCATTCGCTGTACGTGACAGGCTATTCGCAGCGAATAGTCGCCGCGGTTTGAATTGAGCATGTTCAATTTTACTCGCACCGAATTCACTCGCAGCGATTAATCGCTATGTGTGATCGAAGCCTAAAACCTTTTTGTTTTTTTTTATTCTAAGGTCCACTCAAAATATTAATTAGTTATTTAAAATGGATGTATTTCAGAGCATGCAGATCGAATATGGTATTGGCGAAAGCGTCGATAAGGCAGTAGGAGGTAACAGATATTTAATTCCTCTATCGAACTTATAAAGTGTGAGTGGGCTGCGGTTGAAAATCAGCGTCAGGTGGCAAACTTTGTGTTGCCATCTGGCATTATGCTGAACTGAGGCCGTTTGGCATTAAATTTAAAACTGTTTTTAACTACACACATCAAAAGTGTCTAGGGATCAACATATATTTTTGCAATAACTTTTCTCCTGATTGATATTAATTAAAATGTTCTTTAAGGATTCATCAAATAAAGTGTTATCGTTTGTCACAGTAACGATAAACCAAGTCACCTTTGCATTCATAAAGAAATTTGCCATCACTACATAGTATAAAACAAAGTCGCTTTCTCTGTCCCTATGTCCCTTTGTATGCTTAAATCTTTGAAACTACGCAACGGATTTTGATGCGGTTTTTTTTAATAGATAGAGTGATTCAAGAGGAAGGTTTATATGTATAATAACATCCATTAAATAGTGGAGAAGTACTGTTATTTTTGAGGTTTCTAATGTGATGTCGTAAAAATATACATTTTTTCCGCTTACATTGCAAACGCAGGCTGAACCCTACGAGTTTTATCAAAATAATGTACTAAGTATTGTACACATTGAAAAGGTCTACAGAAAAGTCCGTGATGGTATATGTCTATCTCTTATGGATAACCCACAATAACTTTTTTTTTGTCATTTACTTTTTACGACAAATAATGGCTAATTTTCGAAGCGATTTTAACCAATACAGCATTAATCCTTAACCAATTAAATACCTTGAATACATTGTTCATTTAATATAGATCTATATGGCCTTTTACACCGTATGATTTAAGTGAATATTTTCGAAGATATTACAGATTTAAAAATTGCGGGACGTAGCGTTTGCGGCGGTACCGGCCGGCCGCCCGGTGCGGCAAGAGCGTGTTATAAGACAATATCTTGGTTTAAAGAAAGAGCGATTCTGTCACCAACTAACGAACAAGCAGATAAAGTAAATAACTTGATTCTTTCAATGATTGATGCGCCGACGAAAATATAATACTCGGTCGATACTGTTCTCGATTTGGAAGAAGCTGTTCATTTTCCTACAGAATTTCTAAACTCTTTGAACCCGCCTGGACTCCCTCCTCACAAAATGGTGTTGAAAGTAGGTTGTCCTGTTATTTTATTAAGAAACCTGAATCCATCTAAACTTTGCGATGGCACGCGTTTGCTGGTAAAATCATTGAAAACTTTAATAATAGAGTGCACAACACTCACAGGATTTGGTACCGGAGAAGATGTATTGATTCCCCGAATCCCTCTGATACCATCGGATTTACCCTTCCAATTTAAACGTTTATATGTAGTTTCCGGTAAAGACATCTTTTGCAATGACCATTAATAAATCGCATGGTCAAACCTTCAACGTTGTAGGCTGATTTGAGCGTTGACTGTTTTTCACATGGACAACTGTATGTCGCTCTTTCAAGAGTGACCTCCAGAGAAAACATATTTGTATTGTCTAATGACAAGAAAGCTGTGAACGTTGTTGATAAAGACATTCTGTAATATGTTGTAAAAATTAAATAAATAGTTAAAAATGTAAAAAGTAAATAAGTAAAAATGTAGTGTATGAATTTAGATATTCCAAAGATAGCAGGAAATCTTCATGGTATAGGGAAAGGGGGATTGTTTTACTCCAAATTTAACGCGTGCGGGCCACGGGCAGTAATGAATAAATCAAAACTACTGGATCGATTTTAATCAAATAGACTATATTATATTTTATACCCGTGCGAAGCCGAAACGGGCCGCTATATTTTTATATACAACGTTCACAGTTTTTCTGTAGTGTATTTAGTATCAGCATTGCACCCGTGCGAAGCCGGGGCGGGTCGCTAGTTTTCCTAATAAAGGGATTTTTGACATTTGAACCACTAACATTAAAGTTCGAAAAAAAGACTGAAATAACAGTTTTCTTTAAAATTTTATTGGGTAACTTAAACAATTAATAATCCGTGTTTCTACCGCGAACACTAACAACACAAGAACATCGGTTTGGCATACTCAAAATGAGTTCATCCAAATCACGCTGTGGAATGGCCGCCCATGTTCGTTGCAACAACAAAAAAAGGTCTTCTTGCGACTGGATACCCTCCATATTCGGCAGAGCTCTTCTCTGTAGCATATCCCATGCATGCTCAATCGGGTTCAAGTCTGGCGACTGAGCAGGCCAGGGCAGGACATTGATGTTAGCTGCGGCGAGAGTCTGTCTTACAACTCTTGCGGTGTGCGGTCGTGCATTATCATGCATTAACTGAAATAAGGGACCGATTTGCACTTGTAGAGGAACGATGACGTCTGATACAATCGTCTCAGCATAAATTTGAGCGTTGAGGTTGCCTCTGATCCAAATCAACTCAGTTCTTCCGCCGATCCAAATACCCGCCCATACCATGATGGTTCCACCACTATAAGGATGGACTTCCTGGCAGGATTTTAATCGCTGTTGGCGTCCAGGGGTTCTCCAGTGTCGTATACGTCTTGTATCCGGTCTCATACCAAAACGAGACTCATCAGAAAAGCACACGAAACGCCATTGTTCTTCTGCCCAATTTCTGTGTTCAAGAGCCCATTGATATCGAATCCTACGATTGTGCATTGCTATAGGTGGTACCCGTAGCGGTCTTCGGGAATGAAGGTTCACTTCATGCAAGCGGTTTCTGACTGTTTGGTCGCTAATTAAGTTCCCTGAAGAGTGATGAAGCCTCACGGCTAACATCATGGCGGTTATTGTTGGAGCTCTTCGAGTTAAGATTTGAATGTATCGGTCTTGTCTCCGTGTGGTGCAGCGATACCGTCCTCCATGGCGCTCAGCCACGGTACCAGTGCTTCGGTAACGTGTCCAAAGTCGACTGATAACACTCTGACTTGTATTCAGAGCTAAAGCCACAGTACGTTGCCGGGAACCAGCTTCTATCATTCCCACGGCTCTGAGCATTTCTTCCCTGCTTAAATGACGTCGCCGCTCCATAATAACGTTGGTTTTAATCAGTAGTAGGGAAACAGTAGCACTAATAATGTCTTCAATGCGTTGTATGTTTTTATAGGGAAAATATTGACAGCTGATTTTCATCTTTTACTCGAATTTGATTTACAGTTCCTGATTCAAATTATGAAATGCACCAAAAAGGATCCATAAAAATTTATAAAATCATAAATTTATTACAAAGCCACATCTCAATCTCAAGAAATCCGCATAAAAATGCTTGATCCCTAGACACTTTTGATGTGTGTATTTCATTTATTTTCATTAAATTACTTTCTCTCTTTATAACTTTGATTGGTATTAATTAAAGTTTTAGTGCCAATAAACTGCTCGTGACTCATCATCATCATCATCATCAGCCGGAAGACGTCCACTGCTGAACATAGGCCTCCCCCTTAGACCGCCACGCCGAACGACAATTCGCCACTTGCATCCATCGGCTGCCCGCGACCCTCACGATGTCGTCGGTCCACCTAGTGGGAGGCCTGCCTACGCTGCGTTTTCCGGTCCGTGGTCGCCACTCGAGAACTTTTCTTCCCCATCGGTTGTCAGTTCTACGAGCGATGTGGCCTGCCCATTGCCACTTCAACTTGCAAATTTTATGAGCTATGTCGGTGACTCTGGTTCTTCGCCGAATATCCATGTTCCGGATTTTATCCCGCAAAGAAACTCCAAGCATAGCTCTTTCCATTGCTCGTTGAGTGACTTTTAGTCTCTCTAAAAGGCCAGCAGTCAAAGACCACGTTTCAGAGCCATATGTCATCACTGGCAACACACACTGGTTAAACACCCTTGTCTTGAGACACTGTGGGATTCTCGATGAGAAGATATCACGTAACTTCCCGAACGCTGCCCATCCGAGTTGGATTCTTCGGGCGACCTCTTTCTCGAAGTTGGACCTACCTAACTGAACAATCTGTCCAAGGTAAGTATAATGGTCTACAACTTCGAGAGTATCATTCCCAACAACAACCGGTACGGGTGCCACATGGACATTCGACATGACTTTCGTCTTGTCCATGTTCATTTTAAGGCCGACCCGTTGGGAAACGATACTAAGGTCGCTGAGCATAGCATTGAGGTGCTCCAACGATTCTGCCATGATGACTATATCATCGGCAAAACGAAGGTGAGTGATGTATTCGCCATTGATATTGATAATAATAATAATAATAATAATAAATAATAAATTTCTTTATTTTCTCTCTACACAAAGGATCACAGTATAACAATGAAATATAGTCATTACAGTAGAAGATTTGCATAAATTATGTTCCTTTGTGAGAGACTGGCGTCCATACTAGGTATAACCTGTGTGACGGATCCCCAGGCTCCCACCTCGAACCTATTACATTTTTTAATATTTTTTTTGCCAGGTTTTGTAGTTTAACTAGTTTACAGGATCCATACAAAAGTCGTTTAAGAATTGATGAGAAAAAAAAAAAAATATAATAAGACGAAACATAAAACAATTAAACAAAACAGCAAAATAAAGTGACCGACATAAAGAACAAAGAAAAAAAATAATAATTAAATATTCGAATCGGTGCGCGACATGAAACGCGTGTAATGTGTTCAGTGTAATGTATAAGAAGTGTGCAGTGTAATGTGTATCGAGTGTGCAGTGTAATGTTTGTTGAGTGTGCAGTGTAATGAGTGAGAAGTGTGTTTGTGATGCGAAAGTGAGGTGTAAAGAGCAGAGGTAGAATGCAACTGTAGGTGTAAGTGTGTGACACAGTCAAAAACCATCACAATATACTCACAACTATAAAATATTATGAAGGCACTGATAGCAACTGCTCCGTGGATTCATAATCTAGCTTTTGTAACCAACTTGAGACCATAGTTTTGCACTGTGATCTATTTAAAGAATAAATTGCTAAGGTTCTATTTATTTTATTGTATAAGCAGTTACCAAGAAAACCAAAATGTCGACGGAAGAAAGCAGTGTGGAATTGAATAGTAGGACATACATCGTGCTTACGTCGCTTATCTTTAAACAATCTTGGGTTATAGGTAAGAAGCGAGTGTTTACGGAGAATAGTCTTCAAAACGAATAGTTGTCGTACAGTTAAAACTTCAGCACGAGCATACAATTCTTTGGTAGGAAATAAAAACGGCAAAAAGTGACTAACCTTAAGAACGGCCCTTTGTGCGCGTTCAACCCGAAGCAATGATGTTTTTGACGCCCCACCCCATATCGTTATGCAGTAACAGATTACCGACTGGCACAGTGCAAAATAAACAGATTTTATAACACCAGTGTCCGCAACTTGACGAAGATTTTTAAAAACGAACATTAATTTTCGGATTCTTGCTGACAGAGCATCTATGTGTTGGTGAAAATTGAGTGTGCTATCTAGAGTAACGCCCAGATACTTAATCGATTCTGTCCGCTGCAGATTGGGGCATAAGCAACAATCACAATGAGAAGCAATGCACGAGGTGGAATGCGCGATGATCTTGAAATCATCAAGAGAGCAAGATGGTTTTTTTAGATAAAAAGGAACAAATTTAGTCTTGTCAACATTAAGAGCAAGTTTATTAGTAGCTAGCCACGACAAGACTATATTTAACCCCCCTTGTGCGCAATCATATACCTCGGACCAGGAATCGGCCTCAAACAGAAGTGCTGTGTCGTCCGCGAAAGTTATGATCCTCCCGCTGGGCATTTTAAGCTCACAAAGGTCATTTATGAAGGTCAGGAACAATGGGGGACCGACAACGCTGCCCTGTGGAACGCCGTGTACAACAGGAAGATCACAACTAGTCCATTCATTCACCTTGACTCTCTGGAATCTGTTGGTAAGATAATCTGTAAACAGATCAAGCTGTACATCCCTTACACCAATGGATTCCAATTTCCTCACCAGCAGTGGGACGGAGACTGTGTCAAAAGCTTTGGAAAGGTCCATAAAAATGACTATCACCTTTTTGTTTAAATCTAGTTTTTCCGTAACAAAATTTGTCAGATCGTGTATGGCGTCACTGGTAGATAGACCAGATCGAAAGCCGTATTGAGAACGAGATAGGAGCTTATTATTTTCTAGGTAGTTCACCAGACGCTTCTTCATGATCCTTTCCAATATTTTCGACAAAGCCGGCAGAATTGAGATTGGTCTATAGTTGTTGACACAGCCTCCGTCGCCACTTTTAAAAATGGGGCGTATCTCCGCAATTTTCCAGGCATTGGGAAATTTGCCAGAGTCAATGGCGAGGTTGCAGAGGTACGCAATTGGTGAGATAAGGAGATGTCTATATCTCTTCAAGATGTTGGTAGAGATGTTATCATAGCCAACAGCGCAATTGGATTTTAGACTGAGGATGATTCTTTCAATTTCTTCCAGATCCGTTGGTAAAAATACCATGGATTGGGAGTGGGAGTTAATCGAAAACGAGGGGATATTGTCACTAGAAGGACATCGGTCAGCTATATTTTTGCCAATGTTGACAAAAAATTCATTGATGTTATTAACAGAAGAGATAGGATCTTTAGTATTAATTAATTGAGAGGCCTCATTGCTAGCTTTTTGTGTGTACGTAATATCCTTTATTTTATCCCATAAGTTTTTATTACTTGTTTTAGCTGCAGTCTGAAGTTCCGTTTTGTAATGTTCCCTTTTTAACTTTTTTAGAAGGTTGTTGCAAAAATTTCTATACCTTTTGTAGATTATCAATTGATTTTGATCATTTGGATATTTTTTAACTTTTTGGTGCAATTTGTCGCGATGCCTCATACAGCGTAGCAATCCGGTAGTTATCCAAGGCTTTGTAATTCTCTTACGGTTCGAGGTTTTTATGATTTGAGTATTGGATTGGATTATACGGTTAATAGTATCAACAAAGCACTGAACAGCAAGATTAACATCCTTTATTAAATACAGGTTTTCAAAAGTCACATTTGTAATTTCTGAGTCAATATTTTCGTAATTTAAGCGTTTGATTATTTTATTTGTTTTGTTAATGCGTGTACTTAAATTCAAGGTAAAGAAGACCGCATCATGATCAGTGATGGATGTTTCCGCTACGTAACAAGAAGCTGATAATCGGGTTCTCATTGCAATGTGATCAAGGCATGTTTTTTTGTGCGTAGGGAAAGTATAAGCCGGCAATACACCATGGCATGCTAAAAGGTTAAGATAATATGCCGAGTTGGGGTCTATGTTTGTTTCTGTTATGTCAATATTTAGGTCCCCAATCAGAATAAAGTTTTTTATATTGGAGGTAGCAGTTAAAAATTTATCAAGAGAGGTGAGGAAATTATGTAGGTTTTTATAGCCAGCGGGTCGGTACACTGCAAGCATAGCCGTGCTTTGATTAATTTTTACCAGTAAGCAGTTACAATCCGAGATAAGAGGCTCCTCTACAGATGAGGCAAAACCACACTTTGAGTAAACAACTACTCCTTCGTTTTGAGTTATATTATTATTAGTCTTGTGGTAATTATAACCCTCAAGCAAAGGAATGTGATGTGTACAAGACAACCAGCATTCCGTCAACACTATAAAGTCCCAATCCACCTTTGACCTTTGCAATAATGTGTGTAAACCCGGTGCGTTACGCGTAATACTTCTAATATTTTGGTGAATAACTTTCAATGATAGCTCCGAGTTAGCAACAACATTTCGACAATGGTCAATATCACAAGTAAACGAGCGAGCTATGGAAACTTGATCTAAGTCTAATAATATGTCTTTAGTATTATTGAATGTGAATAGAAGAGAATAGGAATATCATAATATTTAAATTGTTGCAACATAAAAAAGTACGCAAAAACCAGTGTTGAGTTAGCAAAAGATTATACTCGTAAATTCTGATAAAATATTTTGTTAAATAAAAGTAGACTATTAAACTTTGAGTTAAAACATTAATTGGTTTGTCTTTGTCAGAATTCATAAAATTGCATGCGAAGGTATAATACAATCCTAGATGTGGGGTATACAGAAAAACTGTCACCGCGATAAGCCTGTTATGTTTCCGTACAAAGACAATCACTGAATCGAAGCGCCCGCCGTGGCATAAAAACGATTGATGATGATTTGATGATTGATGCCGAGTCCGTTCCATTCCAAGAGCTTGAAAACGTCCTCCAACGCGTTCGTGAACAGTTTCGGAGAAATAACGTCTCCCTGTCTCACGCTTCCTGAAGTCGGATGGACATGGTGGCGTTTCTATACAAACACTTCAACACTTCGATATACCTATAGTCGATATGACATCGTTGGAGGGACTGCAATACTGCCCAGGTTTCGATTGAATCGAAGGCTTTTTCATAGTCCACAAACGCTAAACACAATGGCCGATTATACTCCTCTGTCTTCTGTATAATCTGGCGGAGCGTGTGTATGTGGTCTATAGTACTAAAACCTTTTCGGAAACCGGCTTGTTCGGGAGGCTGGAAGTCATCAAACCTGCGTTCGAGACGGTTCGTAATGACTCTTGAGAACAGCTTGTATACATGGCTCAGAAGTGAGATTGGCCTGTAGTTCTTCAACAAGGTGTTATCACCCTTTTTGAAGAAAAGAACAACCACACTCCTGTGCCATGCTTCTGGCGTAGAACCTTCGAGTATGACAGAATTAAATAACTTCTGGAGGACTAGAAGTACCGGTTTTCCACCCGCTCTCAGAAGTTCTGTTGTGATTCCGTCCTCACCAGGCGCCTTGTTATTCTTGAGCTGTTTAAGAGCCATTCTAATCTCGTACAGGCTGATGTCCGGGATATCCTCAGTGTAGTGTCGAGTCAGTTTAGCTCTTGCGTCTCGAGCTGTACCGACACTGGGTTGTCGTGTTGATGTGTATAACTGTCCGTAAAACCTCTCAAGCTCTCTTAGGATCTCCGGTTTCGTCGAAATGATGCTGCCGTCGTTAATCTTCAGCTTTGTCATTTGGCTCTGCCCAATAGACGAATTCTTTGCGAAGACTTTTGAGCCCTGGTTCCGCTCGATTGCCTCTTTGATCCGTGCCGCACTAAAGGCCCGCAGGTCACGTCGCATTGATTTAGAGATTCGTCTATTGAGTTTGCCATATTCCGACATATCAGCTGAAGATTGCAGCCTCATCTCGGTCCGGTCTTGCATCAACTTGATGGTTCCGTTCGAGAGCTTTTGAGGTTTATTGCGGCGCGGGGTCTTAAAGAACTTGGACCCCACAGCTTGGACAGTTTCCACTAACTCATTGTTAATCTCGTCCACAGTTTCGCATTCGGTTAGGCACTGGAAGCGATTGTGTAGTTCGAGTTGAAAGTCTTCGGGGTTCCGGATGTGGGCAGGACCAGGTCGAAGCGTGGACTTCACCAGACGAGACCTTTCAAGCTTGACATTGATATTCAGTGTGCCTCTGACAATTCGGTGATCGCTACCGGTTTTTACCTTAGCGATCACAGAGACATCACTGAATATTCGCTTCTTGGTCGTCATGATGAAATCGATCTCATTTCTGGTAGTACCATCGGGGCTCATCCACGTCCACTTCCTGGATGGCCGCTTCTGGAAATAGGAGTTCATTAAATGAAGTTCTTCCTTTTCCATGAAGTCGACCAGTCGCTGGCCCCTATGGTTTCGCTGCCCATACCCAAATGGCCCCACTCTCAACTCATCGCCATTCCGTGCGCCCACCTTCGCGTTGAAGTCCCCCATAACAACGGTGAAGTATGTTTCGGAGGTATGTATGGCCTCGGATATCTCCTCATACAATGCCTCTACTTCATCATCAGAATGTGTCGAGGTCGGCGCATATACCTGTATGACCTTCAACGAATACCGGTTGGTTATTCTGAGTATAAGGTATGCTACCCTACTCGACACACTGTCGACTTTCATAACGTTGTTGATGAGGGACCTGCGGACGAGAAATCCAACACCACCCTGGGATTTACGGTCTCCTTCCCGGTAGAAGAGCATGTTGTCGGAATCTAGAACTATCGTATCCTGACCCTCTCTTCGGATTTCAGATAATCCCAAGATATCCCATCGCATTTTGCTCAATTCTTCCTCCAGCTCGATAATCTTCTCATCGGTCCTCAGTGTGCGGATGTTGTGTGTTGCCAGGGCCAAAGTCCGTTGGGGGTGGTAGCGGGGCATCTGCCGGGGATTCTTAGCACCCCCTGCTCCGCCGTTACCCGATCCGCTACCCAGACCAGGAATAGCGGAGCTGCCGGGGACTGGGGGCCGTGTGCTATCATTGTCAATCATAATGGGGGGGGGGGTTGCCATAATCCCCACGCTTGGCAGGCGGCTTGGGGATCGCAGTAGGGTCACCGAAAGTTTGTAAGAACGCTGCTGCCCGTCCTTCGGTGGCTGGACGTAGTTTAAGGACGTACCCGGGTCCCATGCTCGTGACTCATGTACTTGCAAATAACAAACTTTTTGTCCTAGGTGCGGGCAATAACTTCAATTTCGGTAAATGGCCTGGAATACAATTTAATGTTGGTTCAAACGACGGAGATGAAGGCGGCGCTTCAGATCGCGGCTCAGGCGGCGCCAAGAAAGGTAGTGTTTAAAAGCACTTTTCATTACTCATACTCTGAAAGTAGGCCATAACATGTCTGATTAGCCGTTGAAAAGTGATCCATTGCAAGCCTAGGGAGAATCGCTTTCAACTGACAGTTGCCAATTTAAGAAAAAAAAACTAGTTCTATTTTGACACGTTGTAACTTTTTGTACAGCCACTACACTACAATTACAGCGCGATTTAAAATTAAATAACTTAAAGTTAAGTAATATTATGGCTTTAATATAATTTAGTTTCAACTATTTCTCTAAAATAACATAGCTTTCGGCAAAATCTTTGCCATTATTTTTTTAATGACGAACATGAAAAATACTGGCTGTATAGCCTGCTGGACGACCAGACAAAAATTAGAAAAAAAAGAGCGGGATGGTGACAATCTGATCAACATTAAATTTTTCTTGAGCTAATATTTATAAGTTTTTATTTTTACTTTCCTCGTATTCGTAATGAAAAGCACAATGGTAAACAAACTCGGGTAAATTACTTATTTAGTCCCTCGAACTATTACTATACTCACCCTCACTACGTTACGGGCGCCGAACCTCGTCTCGGGACTGAAATAAGTAACTTTCACCTCTCGGATAACAATGTACTATTCATGTTCTTCAGCTGTATTGATTCGTTGCATACCATAATCAGATAAAAAACTGTTTTTTGTGACTTTTTAGTTCGTGAGATTTTCCCACTGCTGGGACACATGCCTTCTCTTTGAAAGGGGGAGTGGACTGTAGTCCATGACGCGGGCTCAGTGCAAGATGGTAGAAGTGCTTTCAAATTATTATTTGACTTGGTCATAGGACATGCTTCACGATGTTTTCCTTCACTTTTTTAGAATAGAAATCCTGTAATTTAATTACATGCATACCACAATGTTGCACAAGCTCGATCAGTATACAGGGTGAAAAAAGGTCGATTTTCCTCCCTCACTGATGTCATATACGTTACATTACAGGCGATTTATACCGATGATAGAATACCTTACAGCACTTTGTTTATTTTCAGGTGGTGCAGCTTATGAATAATTTGTACAGTGGGTGTCATCAATTGTTTACCCCAGTAACGAACTTATGGTGCTTCTAAGGGGGTAACCACATCGTGACGTGAACTGTACACAGAGTATAACTACACAATTTTTATACTGAAACTTACTATTATGAATAAATAATAAGTATTGTTTCAAAACTGTTTTTTTTTTTCATTTACCTTCCTCCCACTATGTACCTTCAAATTGCCCTTTTGCTTTCTAAGGCCACGGTAGTTATGTTCAAGCTTGTCCCTTACCTAAAAGAGACCATAATCACAACATACTATAAAAAAATCGCTTCCCGCTGTCTGTCTGTCTATCCCTATGTATTATAAGAATAAGAATAAGAATAAGAATCATTTATTTGCATAAATAAAATACAGGTACTACCAGTTGTTATAATGGTGGTTTAGGCACAAACCATATTTTGCCTGTTTAGGGCATGCAAATTTCACATTTAATAAGGTAGGTACATAATGTTTTAAAATTTAGAGTTACAATAAGGTGTTCTTATGCTAATGTTGAGATTTTTAAAGTAAGTACAACACAAAGTCATTTAAATCTATGTTGTAAAAATTCCTGTAAACTGTAGAAACAATTCTCAATTAACCAGAAACGAAGTTTATTTTTAAAATATTTAAATGGTAGTTCTCTAATGTTTCTGGGTAACTTATTAAAGATAGTAATGCACATATGAAATACATTTTTTTGCTTAATGTTGTATTACAAAATGGTACTAAAATCTTGGTGGGATCTCTCGGTCTTTGCTTAGTATAATTGTCATCTTTGAATCTAAAAAATTCACTATGTTTCCTTACAAACACCGATACCTCAAACAAATACATCCCAGTTAGTGTTAATAATTTAAGTTTTTTGAATAAAGGCCGGCAAGATTCAAGAGGACCTACACCGCAAATAGCCCTAACACACTTTTTTTGTACAACAAATGCTTTATCGTAGTCAGTTGAGTTGCCCCACATTATTAAACCGTATCTCAAAATTGATTCAACGTATCCACTATATGCAATACGAGCAGTCTTTTCGTCTGACACTATACGAAGTTTCCTTAAAGCATACACAAATCTATTTAGTTTGCTGCATACGTTGTAAATATCGCACCTCCGCTCAAATAACGTCACAACTCCAAAAACCATTTTTTTCAGGAGACACGTTTAAAGTTTACCTTGCTTAATTTTTTCACTTTTTCGATCATAATTAAAAAAGTAACCATTTTAGAAGAAAACGTTCTTCAGCGAGTTAGATTGATTTTTTAAGCTCTATAAATTCATATATTAACTAACCTGAAAATCCTGAAAAACATGTGAAAAAATTCCGGGTTGTGACACTATATGTACAGAAAAAACAAAGTTTTACTATAATTTGTTTATTATAATGACTCAACTATATTTTACTTCTTACGGAATGCAATAAATACTTAAATGTACTACACGTATCACACTTAGAAATGTCCTATTTAAAAAGACAATAAAATTTACAAACGTATAACTGAAAAAGAGACAAAATTCTATCAAAATTATAATCATCTAGCTCGATATTCTTCTCATCGAGGACCGAGGCTCACTTCTGAGCCATGTATACAAGCTGTTCTCAAGAGTCATCACGAACCGTCTCGAACGCAGGTTTGATGACTTCCAGCCTCCCGAATAAGCCAGTTTTCGAAAAGGTTTTAGTACCATAGACCACATACACACGCTCCGCCAGATTATGCAGAAGACAGAGGAGTATAATTATGTTTAGCGTTTGTGGAATATGAAAAAGCCTTCAATCCAATCAAAACCTGGGCAGTATTGCAGTCCCTCCAACGATCTCATATTGACTATAGGTATATCGAAGTTTTTGTATAGAAACGCCACCATGTCCGTGTCCGACTTCAGGAAGAGAGCATGAAACCAATCCAATTGCAGAAAGGCGTGAGACAGGGAGACCTTATTTCTCCGAAACTGTTCACGAACGCGTTGGAGGACGTTTTCAAGCTCTTGGAATGGAACGGACTCGGCATCAACATCAATGGCGAATAAATCACTCACCTGCGTTTTGCCGATGATAAAGTCATCATGGCAGAATCGTTGGAGCACCTCTATGCTCAGCGACCTCAGTATCGTTTTCCAACGGGTCGGCCTTAAAATGAACATAGACAGAACGAAAGTCATGCCGAATGTCTATGTGGCACCCGTACCTGTTGTTGTTGGGAATGATACTCTCAAAGTTGTAGACCATTATACTTACCTTGGACAGATTGTTCAGTTAGGTAGGTCCAACTTCGACAAAGAGGTCGCCCGAAGAATCCAACACGGATGGGCAGCGTTTGGGAAGCTAAGTGATATCTCTCATCGAGAATCCCACAGTGTCTCAAGACAAGGGTGTTTAACCAGTGTGTGTTGCCAGTGATGACATATGGCTCTGAAACGTGGTCTTTGACTGCTGGCCTTTTAGAGAGACTAAAGAGTCACTCAACGAGCAATGGAACGAGCTACGCTCGGAGTTTCTTTGCGGGATAAAATCCGGAACATGGATATTCGGCGAAGAACCAGAGCCACTGACATAGCTCATAAAATTTGCAAGTTGAAATGGCAATGGGCAGGCCACATCGCTCGTAAAACTGATAACCGATGAGGAAGAAAAGTTCTCGAGTGACGACTATGGACTGGAAGATGCAGCGTAAGCAGGCCTCCCACTAGACGAACCGACGACATCGGTCGCGGGCAACCGATGGATGCAATATACAAGTGGCGAGTTGTCATTCGGCGTGGCGGTCTAAGGGAGAGGCCTGTGTTCAGCAGTAAACGTCTTCCGGCTGATGACGATGATGATGATGATTGTTTCAATCACGTATAATGTCATACCTAGCTCTGCATAGATCAGTATTAGGGCGCAACTTATCTGTTTATTGTATAACTTCAATTATACATACTGTTGTACTCTGTATAGGGCAATATTAGTGGTCAATAAATAATGTTAATTGTATAATTTCAATCACATATACTGTCATAACTCTGTATAGGTCAGTATTAGGGCGCAACAAATAATTTTATTGCGTTGTTTCAATCGTATATACTGGCATTACTCGACAAGCATCAGTTTAGTTGCAGAAAAAGAAAATAAATTTTACTTACAAACTAACAAAAACTGTCTTGAGTCGACACAGTTCACTTTTACCGAATAACGTACGTATGACCACCTCGCGCAAGTCGAAATATGACACTGTTTATGTTCACCGCGTCACAACTTTCGGTAAACAGTATAACGTCACTAGTGTCATCTAGGGACAAATAATAGAACTACGTCTATGACGTTTTGTGAGCATAAAGTTTGTGAAAATCTGATACGAATGGTACAATAAAAGTCATTTAGCATTTTATCGAGTTATGACGTTATTTGAGCGGAGGTGTATCGCACCTCCGCTCAAAGTGGTTTCCAATTGCAAAAATTGTCTAAAGTTATACCTAAAAACTTAATACTATCTGTTTCTTCTATAATTTTATTTTTTATTTTAATATTAATAATATCACTGCTTTTACTCTTGTATGAACTAAATTTTGTAAATTTTGTTTTGTTTATGTTTACACAAAGGTTATTAGATTCAAGCCAACTTATAACAGACTCTCCAGCTTCGCTTATTTTAATTTCATGTGTTGAAGTTTTATCTTTATTGGGTACTATGACAGAAATATCATCGGCGAATAAGACACAATCGTAGTCTATCGAATCGGGTAAGTCATTTATATACAGCAAGAATAATAAGGGACCCAAGACGCTCCCTTGTGGCACACCATACTTATTTGATGAAGTAGACGATCTAAAATTAGTGGATTCAAGATTTTCACTTAAGGCTCAGGTCTTGTAAAATTCACTCGCGCCGAATTATTTGCGTAACTTTGTTTGTGATTTTTGAACAAAATAGTGCAATAGCTTGAAATATTATTATTGCACATAAATAACCATAATATAAGTAACAGCTAGTTATTTTTTTTAAGTTGATTTAAGTGGATTATATACGGTAAATCAAGCGTTCAAATCAGCTCTTTCCTGCCCAACGTCATTTCGAGTTACGTTGGTGCACTCAATCTGAGACAATGAAGAATTAATTTAAAAATCTGAGCAGCGCATAATGACCGCAATATCCTCGTCTTCAAACTGCGCTGATTAGTTTTTTATATTTATCTTTCATTTTCTAAATTAAGATGGTAGAATATTATCAAAATTCTCGGATTTTATCTCTCAATAAATAGTTTTTTTCATAAGAACTATGCATCGTAGGTATGTAATATTTAGATTATTTTGATGTCGACAGATCAATAAAGCAAATACAAAAAAAAAAATTGTACCTAAAGCGCTTTTTTTCAACAATAAAAAATATCTCAAATAACCTCTCAAAAAGTGTTTATAAACGAGAATTGCAAGAGAAATTCCTTCCCCCCCCCGACCCTTGCAAAGCCAGCCCGCGTGCTGAGCCTTAGCTATAAAACTAGTCCTATAAATAATCAACTAAGATCCAGCCTGTCCCTTGCTGCCCTCCCAGCGACACCCTAAGCCGAGGTCCGTACCCCAAAGGGGGTGCCCTTAGCGTGTGGTCGCTTGGTTTATTAACTAAGTTTGTTGCCCTGGCTGGAGGCCTTAAATTCTTAAGGCATCCACAGAAAAGTCCGGTTAAGCAGTACACAACCTATTAGAGGTTGACCTGCGAGATGCCATACACAAAAAAAAAAAAAAAAAAAAAAAGAAATTCCTTAGTGGCCGGTGGACGGCCGGAGCAATCGGACGTGAGGTCCACGACGAATTTTTATTGGTCCCTCTCGCTCGCACCTTCTCTCGCTCTAACGGTGATTACGCACAGTTACGCATCTCAGGTTGCTCTACTTTATTAAATTAAAATATATTTTTTAACCGACGGAAAAAAAGGAGGAGGTTCTCAATTCGACATGTATATATATATATATTTTTTATTTATGACCATCCATTACTTTTTCTTACGTGGTCCAATTTCAAAAATTCATTTTTTTTTTGTTGTACGTAGTGTATCTGAAAGTTGGTCCCATTTAAATATCAAAACTAAACGCGGCCTATATGGATAGAAAAAAAGGAATTAATTGTCAATTTTCCTATAGAATTTTCAGTTGTGAACCGATTCTGTTGAAATAAAGTTAACATAATGTAGTCCTGAGGACATTATAATTATACTATATAGCAGAGATATGGAGAAGTAACTAAACAGGTTCGAGCGAATTCCGACCTTAATGACATTTAAAAATTTAGTTTGTTTTTTCTCACATTCACGTTTGCTAACATTGCTCCTTCATTAAAATCCGGTTTTTGCATAAATGTCAGTAAGGTCGAAAATCGTTTGAACATGTTTTTTAAATTGCTTAACGATAGCAAGTTAAAAAAACAGCTTCAAGCGATTTTCGACCTTATTGACATATAAAATTTAGTTTGTTTTTTCTCACATTCACGTTTGCTAACATTGCTCCTCCATTAAAATCCGGTTTATGAATAAATGTCAGTAATCCACAAAATCAAAGGCTTTACTCATATCAAAGAATACTACTGCTACTGGATTTTTTTCATCTATGTATTCCGTAATCTTTTTAATCAAAGTGAATGCTATTGCAAAAGATTTTGATGCGGTTTTTTATAGACAGAGTGATATGTTATTAACATGCATAATATAGTAGAGATTGTACCGTGCGGAGCCGGGGCGGGTCGCCAGTTAAAAATAAAACTTTTTAGACAAAAATGTAACCGCCTTCAAAAACAACCACAAAAAAGGGTAAAATAACCTACAAAACTTTTCTTTCGGAAGTCGGTGGTTTTTTTATTAATTTCATTGTTTTTTTGCCACCGACTTCCGAAAGAAAAGTTTTGTAGGTTATTTTACCCTTTTTTGTGGTTGTTTTTGAAGGCGGTTACATTTTTGTCTAAAAAGTTTTTTTTTTACTCTTCTTAGTATAAATATTCAACCAAAATTCTTGTCAAATACATCATTTTCTTACATAATTATGTAAGAAATCCGTAGCACCGGTAATAACATCGTTAACATCTCTTTCATTCCTTCTCTATCTCAAAAACTACTGAACCGATTTTGATGAAACTTACAGTATTCCTTAAGTTAAACGATACCTAGTACAACATAAAAAGAATTACTTAAATCGGACTTGTAGTTCCGGAGATATGCGAACACAAACATAATTTACTAAATCAGTCGATGTCGACTCCTTACTAGAGGAGTTGTACCTTCCATCATCAGCTCATCCACCTGAGATGATGATAAACAGATGCAAATACTTGAACAGCTTAGAAAATATATGAAAATGGTACTATGTGCCTATAAAATTTGAAGGTTGCCCTCGATTTCCCTGGGATCCCATCATCAGATCCTGACCTGATGATCATGGGACCAATTGGAAAGTACACCCTTTCAAACAAAAGAAAAATTTTCCAAATCGGTCCAGGCGTCTTCGAGAAATCGGGGAACATACATAAAAAAAAAAAAAGTTTCCGATGAATTGAGAACCTCCTCCTTTTTTTGAAGTCGGTTAAAAATAAAACAGTCATGGCAATTTAAATGGACATAATTGAAGAATGTCTACTTTATAATTATAATAATATGTTCTACTTGAACTAACAACGCAACAAGTAAGTCGCGTGACAAACTGTAATGCACATTCTTCAGAGAACTTATTGACAAGATATAATTAAAAAATCATGGCACAAGAATCATGTCTGTTGTACGAAATATTTATATTAATCTTTTTTTTAGTAAATTGAGTCCCATTTTACCCTTTCAGTACATCATATCAAAAACAACTGAAGTGGGAATGGGCGGGCCACATCGCAGAAAGGGGCTATTTTTTTTCATCATTATGAAAGTTTTTTTTTTGTAAGTCAAAAGTCTTTAAAATTATACAGCCGACCTGCAGGGGTGACCAGCTAGTCATAAAATAAGATCTCGATGTATGTAGCATATTCTCAAGACAAATAAATTCTAATTCTACTAATTGCTCATTACCTAGTAGGTACAACTTTGATTTTATAAGCCACGCTTATTTAAAACCCCAATGTTTCCAGAAAACTATAATAATTATACTTTTATTATAATAATTTGAAAGATAAAAATCGCCAGCACTATATCGTGGTGTTATAATTATGTCAAGATATAAATACTGCTGTAACAAGTAAAATTCACTCAGTATCACAAACTAGGCGAAGTTCGTTAAAATGTTTAAGAAAGTTTTTGTGCTTTGTCTTGTTGCAATGATGTTTGGAAATGTAAGTTTTTTTTTTTTTTTGAAAAACCGAAGACCTGACTAAGCAGTACATTCTGAACGCTTGTATAATTGTATAACGGGCTGGTATCCGCAACTCACGTCATATGAGCTTATTTTGCGTGCGGTAGTCCGAAGGCTTCTAATCTTTCTGGGACTGGAAACAATTCAAAACCCTTAAAAACTATTTGGCCTGCCTTTTCCTCTCCATCCATCCACATTCATGTCGTCCCTTTTGATCTCTTGTCCATACCAAGAGATACGACTCCTTTTCCTTGGCTCCTTTTTCACAGTTCCTCATAGTCTTATCCTATTCCTCCTATAGAATAGTCTATAGTATGTGCCGTTTAACATGGCAATAGCGGTCAATGCTCCGACTTTCATCCCGATATCTCAATATTAGCGATACTTCCTCTTCACCCGTACAAATCTGTCGCAAACAGTCGCAAAACTGACATCGCTTGAGTCTCATAATACATAAAAAATTACCACAAACACAACACAATGCACAACCCAAAATAATAGAAAATCTAGCAAACGTACCCTACGAAATATTTTTTTTTAAATATTGTATTTTCGTTTTTACACAAGTTTATCACACTGAGACAATTTAACAAAAGTAAATATATTATTATGCATCATATAATTTTGCATTAACCTATAATACAATACTGAGTAAATATAAAGTTAGTGCATATTGTATGGATATAAGTATATTAATATTCTTTTGATATCAGGATGGTAAAAACACCTTATTTTTCCTAAAATAAATTACAAAAACTATTTCATCACAGAAAATGCTAATTTTGATCTTATGTCGTTTTTGTTTTACGAGGTCATCGCGTCAGGGGTGCAACACCCGCGGCAGCAGCCGCCATTTTTATTTGACATTCCGTATGGAAGTTCGCTTGCGTTCGGTCTGTGCAAAGACATTAAACTAAATACGAGCAATAGACGGGACATCACGAAGAAAGTTGTGATCCAAAATTTTTTACCACTAGGTAAAAAGTCGCTCAGTCTAGTAGTCGCGTTGCTATGCAACGCTAGATTGTGCTACTGACACACGGCATCAATAATTTTGTATGTCAATTTTCCCAATGCCAGCTCTATAGGTTCTTTTAAATCTCTTTGGGTCTGTGCTATAATTTCTTTGCTTTTATTGTTTTCGTTGTTGAGTTTGTTACTGTTTTGTTTTTGTGTTCTGTGTTGAGTTGACACGCATCTAATCAACGACGACATAATACTAGACCCCTAATAACAGGCGACCGATGTCTGTCAACACATTAGGCAAAACAGTCTTATATCCGTCTTATTTCGACCACTCCTGTGAGCCGTAAACATACGTTGAGACAGAACAGACCTTGAGTTAGCCAATCACAACGCAGTACCCCGTCCCCCTCGCTTACGTAGTACCTCAGCGAGTTGATAAAATAGTTTTTGTTCCTTATATCGTGCATGAGGAGTCTAGTAATATATCGTCGTTGCATCTAATTTTTCCTTTTTTTTGAAGTCGGTAAAAATATTGTAAAACTTGTTTTCATTTTGGTGTACCATAAAGTATATTCTATTCTATAATAATTTTAAATACTTATAAAAGTAAAGGTCGACCACGAGCGGGTATACCATGAGTTGGACTCAAACCCACACTTTCCAGAAATTTGTACACTGATACCTCAACCACTAAGGGCCCTTTTCCTGTCATGCGTATTTTCACCCGCATGCGGATATGGTCCGCGTGCAGGCTGCCCGCATCCTATCATTTCATACACGTTTTTCCTATGATGCGGGAAGCACGCGAGCGGACCAGATCCGCGCGCGGACGAAAATACATATGACGGGAAAAGGGCCGTTACATATCACTACATCCATTAAATCCGCCACAGTGGAACATTTTTTACGTCACTCGAAAATTTATAAGCACACAATTTGATTTCTAGAAATAAAAAATAATAATTTTGAATTAGAGCAACACAAGATTCACAACCCCTGTATGTCAAGCAGGCTGGTACCACGATACTGTAGCGATAGAAGCAACTATCGCTTATTAGTAGTTTTAGGTAACAATAAGTGTCATTATCGCTTAGTGATGAAAAACTTGGTAGGTGGGAGTGAATGACCGCTATTGCCGTGTTAAATGGCACATACTATAGTTCTGGTTGCTAATGTTCTCATATAATGTTGACATAATCTTCTCTTTTTCAATTGGTTGTTTTTCGTTCTTCAATTTCGTTTTAACATTGCAGAGTATCCAGCAAGGCCCACAACAAATGCCAGGCGGCGGCGGTGGATTTGGAGGTAAAACTTTTTCAACATTACCGTAATTTTGTTTTTATTGAAGACCCATAATAATGTGGGAGTTATCGGCGTCAGTTATACGATCCTACCGGGATTAGGGAACCGTCTGTAATGGTACGATTCCACCGAAATAGTGTGCAGCACAAAATGGCCCACATGGTCGATTTCTACATCCTTTAGATGGGTTTTATGAAATAAATATCGAGGTAGTCAATGCATTTTTTATTATTTTCAGGAGAGGTCGGTTTTGGTTTCGGAGGTAACGTCGGAGGTGGTGGAAGAGGTAAATTACCTACCCTAAGGAAGAGGTATATGACCCAATAGAAAAAAAAAAAACTTCAGCATAAAAGTAATTTAAGTCTTTTAGTACGCGCATAGTTTCAGAACGACTTTATTCGTTTATTTGTGTTCGTTATTATCAGGACAACATCTTTATGCATGTTTTTGGAAAACCACTGGGTACGTCGAAAAAGAGAACTCGTGCAAAGTCGGGGCAGGCCGATAGTATAATTATGGTAAGGATGCTGTTAGAGTACTGCGTTCAGAAATAAAATCACTGTGAAAGGATTTCATATTAAAATCACTGCAAATTGCTAAGGGTTAGGCTAAAGAAACTTGATCCGTTCATGAGCGAAACAGTTTGATATCACGTCTTAAAACAGATAGATGACGGAGTATGGCGGAAAAAAGAGGAGGCAGGGAGGGATATAATATATCCAACAGCAAGTGATCCCGGGCTAAAATGATGATGACTGCAATGAATATTATTTTCAGGTAACGGACAACCTGGTGGTGAAGGCGGTGCCGGCGCTGGGTTTGGCGGTGGTTTCAACATGGGTGCGGGCGCAGGTGCCGGCGGCGGCGGCAAATAAACGTGAATGTCTCATGAATAAACTATACTAGACCTTTAATTAGTTGTTTCCTTCACCTTCATTATCTGCAAAGTCTTTTCCCAGATAATCTGCGGGGCTATTACGTATCTCGGTGTCTATAGGGTGATCATCAAATAGCTGTCAAAAGGTAAATTTCGAAATTTTGTTTTTGCATTTGCAATGAAACTGATAAAAGTTCCCTAAAATCGACTATCTTAACACTCTTGAGGCACTCCACTCCTCAGCTTAGCATCAAAGCAGGTATCAAGCCATCCAAGTTCAGTGGACAACTGTGGATAAAAACACCAGAGGATACCTGGTAACTTGCGAGGAGGAGCTGAGCGGTAATTCAGTAATTGCGGTGGTAGGCCTCGCCAGGGTCTGTAGCAATACGGCAAGCGATAAACGTTAACGCTCAGTACTCATATATAGATTTACAACTTAATACTCAAGCTTATAAAGTTGAAAATCAATTAGTGACTGTTGAGCGATAGTGACCGGATTGAACGAAAACGCTCTGTAATCTTTAATGATTTTTTAACTTTATGCGCTAGGCCCTAGCGCTAGGGTATAAAGTTGAAAACTTATTAGAGGCTGCTGACCGTCTAGGGGCTCAGAGCCGCCTGGTTCGTGACCACCATTCTATCTGAGTTTGGCGCCAAATAGTTATACTGTGTTACTTCGGCGCGCAGGAGTTTCAGTTCTGAGTGAGCTCACTACATTTTAGGCTTGTTTCATTTTGGCTTCTGGGCCAGATTGAGGCCAAAAGTAAACCCTATTTTAGATTTATGAAACAAAAAAAAAACTAGTACTCAGTCAGCCTGATCGAATTTCTTTCTGACTTGTAACATTGGTAAGTTCTTACACCACTTTATCAATAAAAAAACTTGTTAAAAAATCATCTTAAAAGGTCTAAATATAACTAGCTAATTTCCACGGTTTAGTTTTTGAAAATTTTGAATATAGAAACATATTTTTATATTATTATATGACTTGCTGTTCCCTGTGGTTCACACCCCCGCCACTCGGCTCCTTTTAGTTACAGCGTGATGTTATATGCCTGTAGTAGTTCCTGAGATTAGCGCGTTCAGCCAAACAAACAAACTCTGCTCAGCTTTATAATACTGGCATAAAATTAGTTTACATAGCTACTGATGAACAGTGTAGAACTGTAGATAAAGCGTATTGTGATAGATACACAAAACAAAACCTCAACTTTCACCTCTTTATAATATTAGTATGGACTTTTTATTGAGAATAATCAATAGAAATGAAGGTATGAGTCATTACAATAATGTTATAACATCAGAAAAGTCAATATTTCAAAACAAATCCGTAAAACATTATGTTTCTAAAACCCATTTTTTTTTTAAACCCCAAGAAGGAAACCCAGACTTATTTTTAAAGCTGTAAGTATATTATGTAAAGATGAATTGTAGGAATTGAAATATTTACAGCTGAAACAATCTATAAACAAATTCAACAAAATAAACTTCAAAATATTGAAATAAGGTATTTTTTCTTTATACAAGTTTCTATATTTGTTGACAGGCCTGTTGGTCTAGTGGTTAGTGACCCTGACTGCTATGCCGGAGGTCGTGGGTTCGATTCCCACCCAGGACAAATGTTTGTGTGATGAGCACGATCATTTGTTCTGTGTCTGGGTGTAATTTATCTATAATATGTATGTATTTAGAAATATATAAGTATGTTTATCAGTTGTCTAGTACCCATAACACAAGCTCTGCTTAGCTTGGGACTAGATGGCGTTGTGTGATAGTTGTGGAATATTATAACATGTTTTATTACAAACTAAACTTTTCGTGTATCAACATAAGGTGTAATTTAGATTGTATAACACTAACATTTGGAAAAATATGCCAACAGATTTAAAATTGATAGCCATAGAATATGACACATTAAGCAAAATGAATATATTTGTAAAAGTTCCATGAATTTTCTAAATATAGCATGGCCTTTTTTACGAGGCAAATATAATAACACTAGCGATCTGCCCCTACTTTGTACTACGGCTATAAGACTTAAAAAATACATCCATAATGTTAAATGACAAATTTTTATCTCATTTGATGGCCGTTTTGTGTGGATACTTATAATGCAAATTACTTTAATTGAGTTCCCCTTACATTCTGCCCCCGCCCCAACCCCCCACTTCCCAAAAATGTGAATAATCGTGAAAGATAAGTGCCAATATCCATAATACAAGAAGTTAAACGTCTGTTGAACACTTGTCTCAAAAAAGTGTAAATGCAAAACAAACCTTATATCAACGTCAAATGCTGTTTTGAAGTTAACAGATTTTGTAGACAAATGTTCAATAGATGTTTAGCTTTTTTGTAGTAAGATGGTATAAGTTTAGATTTAAATCATGAAAGCTTAAAACAGTGTCTTATGTTGAAGTTGCAATTGGTCGGATATTCACAGGTTCAAATCCTGCTTGCAATCGCAATTTTTCTTTCCACAACAAAAACTGAATCAAAAATTTGGTACTCACGGTCTCCATTTTTGACTCGGCACAACGGTTCCTCGAACTGGGCGGTAGTGAGGCATTTCAGGACCTTCAGGAAGTAAGGTAGAAGCTTGTCTTGGTGCTGCAAGTTACTCTGCAGGAAGTACAGTCCGAGGGCTATGGATGCTTCTTGGCTGCGAGGAGTCACAACCAATGTGGAGCTGGCTTGGGGACACAGCATGAACAGGGTGTTTACCTGGAATTAAATATTGGGTTTTTATTTCTTTTGGCTAAATCTTACCAAAGACTTAAATGTGAAGAAATATGAAGGAGGCTTTTATTTGTGCTGAACCAACATATCCAGCTGTTTACTAATATTATAAAGCAGAAAAGTTTGTTTAGTTTAATGCCCTAATCTCAGGATAGTCTATTTATCGAGGAAGGCTATAGGCTATAAACATCATTCTTTGACCAATAGGAGCCAGACAGTGGGGTCAAACTACGGGAACAGCTGGTTGGTCATAAAATACACTGTAAAGTATGATTTTTTAAATACTAATGTGACAAACATTTCATTGATATTAAGTGGAGTCAAAAGTTAGTCAATTATTATGTTTTATTTTTTTTTATCCTTTTTTAGTTATTTTCAGTAAGATCAACTCGGCGAAGACCATCTGGCGGGTAGGACCGTACAATACAACAAAACAAGGTCTGAATAACCACAGCAAGACAACCCGAACTACAAAAAATTAAGTTTTTACAGTTTAAACGAACCACATTTTCATTTAATTGCTGTGGTTATTCAGACTTTGTTTATTGCTTATCGTACGGTCCTACCCACCAGACGGTCTTCGCCGAGTTGACTGTATAGTATAATTTTATTAAGTGAATGAATATTATGAGTCTTTATTATAGAAGGGCATAAAAAGTATTTATTCACAAATTACATCACAAATATTATGAATGAAGAATAAAACAAAACAATTTAAAGCATAAAATTTTAAATAAGTCTTTATTAGACTTATATTGTTATCGTTAACAAGAGTACTACTAAGAGTACTAGTTAATTAAAAAATGCAGTTTTTTTTTTCTCACAAATATTTTTACAGCTTGTAAAATAACAATAATGGCTTAGGAAAACAGTTATTTAGTAGGCATGGTTAAATGCTAGTAATTTTAAGAAAAATTTCTTAAATCCTTAGCCACGGGGTGCTATGACAGGAAACCTCCACGTGCGCCCGTGGACTGGAGTTCCCTCTCGGATACGTCCGGGGGGAAGACCAGTTTTTCGGGCCGGTGCACCCTGGGATGCGGGCAAAAACTCTTCCTTAGGCACTGTGTGCCTAAGGGGTCTCTTTGCCCGTATGCGAATAGCCTGTCGTGTGGACGCTCCAACGCGTGTCCCTCTGATTAGCAGAGGGCACAGCGGTGGAGCGGGCTTGCGGACGGTGAGTTATGGGTAGCTCGCCGTCCGACCAAGGACCAAGCCCGGGTCGGTGGCGCGTCGTGTTTCGCGCCAAATGCCTGCTGGGGTCGCGGGTTTTTTCTTAACCCAGGTTACCGTGGCCCCGGAACGTAAAGGGTATAGGAAGGAACACGGGTGGATTTTAGTCAGTAAGAGTCTGACAGTCCCTTCCGCCCCACCCAGGGCGGGAGAACTCATTTGATGATTTTACCACCTAAAAAAAAAAAAAAAAAAAAAAAAAAAAAAATCCTTAGCCACGAATGAGAAACCCGGGTCTAAATATCAATGTCATTGCCATTCACAAGATTAATTAAAAAGTTAAGAATAGTACATACACTTCAAGGCAGTCACTCTGAGAATCAAGTGCTTATGTCATTATTGTACAACGTTAAATTAGACATCGATAGAGCAACAACACAATGATGAATCACTATGTATTCTGCTATGAACCTTTGATAACGAGCAGGCTGTATGGGTGAGGTCACACATACATTTTCGAAGTTAGAAAAAAAAACAATACGAAAAGGCAGCAAAGGAAAAGTAAAAATGATTTAATGTATTTTCAAAACAAGGATATTGTCCTTCTACGCTTATACGGGATTTTTCAGGAAAACAACACCATTACAAAAGTTACAGGATTGCAAAATACGTGTCGTAATTTTTACCTTCTCCCATGGCGTCGGGTTTATACTCGACAAACATCGAGCCAAATGCTGCACGGTCTGTCTAAAGAATTCGTTTTCATCCATGGCTTTGTTTATATTATTCGATTAAATACATTTTAATAATATTACACGATTACGATCGACGATATCAGCCGATCGCAATTTGACAGTTTGTCAATATGTCAAGATAACGTTCTGTTTCAACTTCAAGTTCCATCATTTCTACAGGTTTCTTTGAGTTCTTAAAAAAAAATTGTATTTCAGAATAGTTTTATTTTATTTTTTTCTACGGTACTTTTTAAAAGTTTACGCTATACTATTATTGGTTCTGAGTTTTGTATGTCCATTTATAGAACAGATTTGATTTTATTTATCGATCAATATTTTTTTAATATGGAACGGAACGTTGCACCAAAGACGTTCCAACCTAAGGAGAATATTTCAACTTGTTCTTATGCGATAATTATGATTTCTTCCTTTCTTCAGTTAAAGACTTGAAGTTGAAGGATTAACTATACATATTATTCGGCGCTAATACATACGAGAGATATATTAAGGTACTATGCTGATAAAGTTATATGAGTAGGTAATTATTTAAGTCTGTCCGATCATTCTAATCGGATTTTTCTGTTCTAATCTTGCGCAGAACTGATTTTAGTTCATAATTCACTACATAGATGTCGCTAGTAATGTAGTTGTTTTTATGATTTTTTTTTATTGTGGTAAAATCATCAAATCATCAAATGAGTCCTCCCACCCCGGGCAGGGCGGGAGGGACTGTCAGACTTGTACTGACTAAAATCCCCGGTGTCCTTCAATAGCCATTTACGTTCCGGGGTCACGGTATTGAGATAAGTCCCGCGACCCCGGCAGGCTTTGGCCCTCTAGAGGGGGGCCCCGTCATGATGCTGACACTCCTCGAGGCGCGCGAGGAACACAACGCGCCGTCGACCCGGGCATGGTCCATGGTCGGGCAGCGAGTTGCCCTTTACTCGCTGACGCATGCCCGCGCCTACGGTGGCCGGAGATCGTCTGCCGACGTCCGACGCCGTCACGCCGTAGGCGTCTACCACTGCGGCTGGGGTGGAGGGAGATCGGCATCCTCTCCCTCGCGCGGCCTGCCTCCTCCTTCGCGAGCATGACTGCTTCGCAGAAGGAGGCGACCGCTTCCCACTCCGTCTCGCCCCGCAGCATGGCCTCGACCAAAGCCGGGCGCGAGAGGTCTCCGCCTATCGTCGCCGAGAGGACACGGCGGTGCTCTGCCCAAGCGGGGCAGTCCTGCACCGTATATGCTCCACCGTGTCCTCCGGGCGATCCTCGCAGTGGTGACTCCCAGGCGTTTCTTCCCTCCCTATCAGACACAGGAACCTCCCGAAACTTCCATGTCCGGTGAGGACCTGCGTCTCATGACGCAGGTCCTCACCGGTAGGTCAGGACGCCGTGACGCCTATTTTTTTCTTCAAAATGGTTTGCAGTTGTGACAAAAACAAAACAGATAATAATAATTATCTCTCCCGACTTTCTCTGATCGCTGTTTTTAAAATCACGGTCGCTTTGTCTGAGCGATAAGACTGTGCGCTGCATGACGAGGGTTCGATTCTCGTACAAAACAAATAGGTACCTATTTTGTTACTGTTGTGGCGTACCCCATATTATTGTTCTTTTGTTGTAAGCAATACTTATAATGTAATTATAATATAATGTGTGTATATAATGTAACTCAACAAACCAACAACCGCACGACACAAAATGTTATTAGAGAACGGGCGAGCGCGTCACAGCCGTCGCACCGGGTGAGGGAGTGTCGAGGGGCACGCGCAGGGGTCGGGGGACGAGGTCCTTACCTGCGCGCGCGCACCGACCGCGGCGAACGACCGTCCCGCCAGTCGAGATACCTTAGTGACGCGGAGCGCTTGTTTGCCGAGCTCTCGCCCCGGTGCCTTTGTTTACGTTCCGTGCGGTCGTAACTAAGTTGCTATAATAATTAAGTGCTTATTGCTTAGCTCCTCGCTTTTGGCCTAAATCTTGGACTGTAACTCTCCTTCTATATAACTTGTATTGTGTTGCGAATCGTTCAATACAGTGTTAGTGACTACTGCAGACTGTCTTTCATTCAAAACAACCTCGCAACCAAACTACCTAGTAAAACAGCTACATTGGTGACCCCGAGAGGAACACAAGATGAGTCAAAGTCAAGCGAAGCCAAACCAAGAGGACGGGACGAAACCCCCCAGTGATCACACCCAGTGTTCAGACGTTTATCGAGTGGGCGTGCGGGTACCCCCATTCTATCCGGAAAAACCAGCGCTCTGGTTTGCACAACTGGAAAGTCAATTTGTGCTGGCCAACATAACCTCCGACGCAACTAAATACCATCACACTATGAGCAATCTCGATCCGATTTACGCATCCGAAGTTGAAGACATCAATATCGACTCGACAGCCCCGAACAAGTACGAAAAGTTAAAAGCGGAACTGGTGAAGAGACTGTCGGCGTCACGTGAGAAGAAGGTGCATCAGCTTCTAACCCAAGAAGAGCTCGGCGATCGTAAGCCATCGCAATTTTTACGACACTTGCGACACTTGGCAGGACCGAACATACCAGAAGATTTTTTGCGTACTATTTGGACCAGCCGTCTACCGAGCGGCACACAAACTATTATCGCCTCGCAGTCGAAGGCGTCTTTGGAAGAAGTAGCTGAACTAGCAGATCGAATACACGACGTCGTGCCGCCTAACCCACAAGTGGCGTCGACGTCGCGGACAACAGCAGGCAGCAACGTCGATCAGATGACCGGCCAGATAGCCGAGTTGACCAAGCAAGTCCAAGCACTCACTACCCAAATGGAGAGGTTATCACGGTCACGAAAGAGATCTCGCAGCGACAACCGAGGACGATCACCATCCAGACGCTCCAATTCGAATTACAGGAACTTCCCCATTTGCTGGTATCACCACAAGTTCGGCGACCAAGCTACCAAGTGCACGAAACCCTGCGATTACTCGGGAAATGCAACCGGCAGTCAGTGACGGCGACCGATGACTGCCATAGCTCCGGTCGCTTATTCGTAACAGACCAGACAACGAAGACACAATTCCTCATCGACACTGGCAGTGATGTATGTGTTTTTCCCAGGTCAGGCATAAAAGAGCGTCGTATTAAAACAAGCTTTGAGTTATGTGCCGCTAACGGCAGTACAATAAATACATACGGCTACATAAATTTAAAATTAAACATAGGTTTGCGCCGCGACTTTACCTGGAAATTTATTGTTGCAGACGTTACTAAGGCGATAATAGGTGTCGACTTCCTGTCTTACTACAACCTAGCAATAGACGTGCGAAACCAACGCCTCATTGACGCTAAAACAACAATGGTCACCCCGGCTTCGCCTGCGCGTTCGTCCGACATTGTTTCTTCTGTAAAGGTAAGAATTGGCGACACAGCATACGATGACATACTACGGGAATTTCCAAATATAACACGACCACCAGGTATACATCGCAAACCAATGCATAACACTGTACACCACATACGAACCACACCGGGACCACCGGTATCATGTACACCCCGACGATTAGCTCCCGACAAGCTCAAGATCGCTAAGGAGGAGTTTGAAGCTATGCTTATAAATGGCACAGCCAGACCCTCCGATTCTCCATGGGCCTCACCCTTGCACCTTGCTCCAAAAAAAGACAACAGCTGGCGCCCATGCGGCGACTACAGAATTCTTAACTCGAGAACAATTCCTGATAGTTACCCCATCCGTCACATACACGATTTTTCACACTACCTCTCTGGTTGCCAGGTCTTCTCCACAATAGACCTGGTAAAAGCATACAATCAAATAGCCGTAAATCCAGAGGACATTCCAAAAACTGCCATCACCACGCCATTCGGCCTATATGAGTTTCCATACATGACATTCGGACTTCGAAACGCAGGGCAAACATTCCAGCGATTCGTCGATGAAATGTTACGAGGACTAGACTTTTGTTATGGATATTTGGACGACTTCCTGGTCTTCTCTAAAAACCAGAAAGAACATGAGGACCATTTGCGACACTTGTTCTCTAGGTTACAAAAATACGGAATGGTCATAAACCCCTCGAAATGTGTGTTTGGAGCCGCGAAGGTAACGTTTTTAGGATACAGCATCACGTCTAAAGGCACAAAACCCTTACCAGCTAAAGTCGAGGCCATCAGCAGCTTCCCAGCACCTAAAACTATACGCGGACTTAGAAGATTCTTAGGAATGGTAAATTTTTACAGGCGTTTCATTCCAAATGCAGCACAGCATCAAGCTCCACTCAACTCACTCTTAATAGGTTCGGTAAAAGGTTCACATCCAGTGAATTTCACACCCGACGAGGAAGCTGCTTTCGAAGATTGTAAGAAAGGTCTCTGCCAGGCAGCAATGTTAGCGCACCCAGACACTGATGCCAAACTCGCTTTGGTGACCGACGCCTCGGACACAGCGTTGGGCGCAGTCTTACAGCAATTTAAAAAAGATACCTGGGAACCACTCGCTTTTTTCTCCCGTAAGCTGAGCCCAACGCAACAGAAATATTCGCCTTATGACAGAGAATTACTCGCAATATACGAGGCGATAAAGTATTTTAGGCATATGGTTGAGGCCAGGCAGTTTGCAATCTACACAGATCACAAACCTATCTGTTTCGCGTTTCACACACGAAAAGAAAATTGCTCACCACGACAGTTTAGGCACTTAGACTATATCTCACAGTTTACTACAGACATCAGACACATCTCTGGTAAGGACAATGTCGTGGCCGATACCTTGACACGGATAGAAGAAGTAGCACAACCCATAAATTTGAATGAGCTAGCGAAGTCGCAAAGTCGCGACCCTGAGCTCAAACAAATTTTGAAAGGCAAAACATCCCTGCGACTAAAAAAGACGGTACTGCCGGGACTGGGTCTAGAACTGCACTGCGATGAGAGCAGCAACATCCAGAGACCATATGTAACACGGGAATTTCGGCGCCAAGTATTTGACAGTTTGCACTCGTTCAGCCACCCAGGTAAAACTGGTAGCGGAACGTTACGTGTGGCCTGAAGTACGAAAAGACTGCAGGGAGTGGGCGCGAAACTGCTTAGCCTGCCAACGCTCTAAGGTCACTCGCCACGTATCCACACCGCTCAGTAACTTCAAACTACCACGACGTCGTTTCATGCATATTCACATTGACTTGATCGGACCACTGCCACTCTCACAGGGTTTTCAGTATTGTCTCACCGCCATTGACCGTTTTACACGATGGCCTGAGGCAATACCCATCAAGGACATTACCGCAGAAACGGTGGCAAGGGCACTACTGTATGGATGGATCTCACGCTTCGGCTGTCCTACCCAAATTGTCACTGACCGCGGTAGACAATTTGAGTCCAACCTCTTCAAACGCCTGTCGGAAATAGCAGGTTTCGAGCACCGTAAAACAACAGCGTACCACCCAGCTTGCAACGGACTAGTCGAGCGACTCCACAGGCAGCTTAAGACCTCCATTACCTGCCACGGAAACGATAATTGGGTTGAGTCACTTCCTCTAGTTCTCTTGGGCATGCGAAGCGCTTATAAAGAAGATATTCATGGGACTACAGCCGAATTGGTATACGGGGAAACAGTACGACTACCAGGAGATTTTTTCCAACCAGTAAGCGACAAAGATACAAATATATCCGAGTACATAACAAAATTACGCATGTTTGCTAGGAACCTGCAACCATCTCCGGCCTCACATCACGGCAATAAACGAGCAATATTTGTATTCAAGGACTTAGCCACAACATCTCACGTGTTTCTAAGAGATGACGCTTCTTCTGGGTCGTTTAAGCCATCTTACACAGGACCCCACAAAGTCCTCGAACGGGGGGATAAAGTTTTCAAACTCCTCCTTAATGATAAAATAGTTACAGTATCAGTGGACCGGATCAAACCAGCCTACATACTCAACAACACAAACACTTACAACAATACTCATACAAACGGCGATGGCAAAATCTCAAATAATACACAACAACTACCACAGCCAACACCAGTCGCCAATTCAAGTACTGAATCCGACGAGCGCAGTGTCGGACGGACGCGATCAGGACGTAGGGTTCATTTTCCGGACTATTATCGCCCGTAGTGACGGTCTCTGGAGGGGGGTGATGTGGCGTACCCCATATTATTGTTCTTTTGTTGTAAGCAATACTTATAATGTAATTATAATATAATGTGTGTATATAATGTAACTCAACAAACCAACAACCGCACGACACAAAATTTTATTAGAGAACGGGCGAGCGCGTCACAGCCGTCGCACCGGGTGAGGGAGTGTCGAGGGGCACGCGCAGGGGTCGGGGGACGAGGTCCTTACCTGCGCGCGCGCACCGACCGCGGCGAACGACCGTCCCGCCAGTCGAGATACCTTAGTGACGCGGAGCGCTTGTTTGCCGAGCTCTCGCCCCGGTGCCTTTGTTTACGTTCCGTGCGGTCGTAACTAAGTTGCTATAATAATTAAGTGCTTATTGCTTAGCTCCTCGCTTTTGGCCTAAATCTTGGACTGTAACTCTCCTTCTATATAACTTGTATTGTGTTGCGAATCGTTCAATACAGTGTTAGTGACTACTGCAGACTGTCTTTCATTCAAAACAACCTCGCAACCAAACTACCTAGTAAAACAGCTACACTGTATAATAATAGGTACACGTAGTTGTTCCGGGTCTGGCTGTTTGTGTATGTGAATTTATAATTAATGTTGATAAAAGCTACGACGATACGTACAGAAAAAAAAAGTTAAAATTTTCGACAGTCCTTACGTACAAACGGACAAGAAAAACCGAGGTTGACAGGAAAGTATGTTCAAATCGCACTTTTCTGACAGTCCCTCCCATCTCGCCCAGGGTGGAAGGATTCATTCATAGAGTACATTTGTATATGGATTCATTCGAGGATTTTACCACGATGAAAAAGGGTATAATTATTTGTACCTAACAGAGATTAAGGTTTCACTTCTCGTATTTAAAAGAGGGAATTAATCCTCAAACAAAAAAGGATGGTCTATATACTGCACAAAAGTTAGGCCGAGACTCCACCAAAGCTGTGCCGAGCTGTGCGGAGCCGAGACGTGTTTTGAACAACCAATAGAATTGCGTTATTGACACAGCTCCACTCCGCAACTCAATTCTATCGGTTGTTCAAAACACGTCTCGACTTGCACAGCTTTGGTGGAGTCTCGGCCTTATTGTTACCTAGATATGTGTGTTCATCATCTGCCTAGCCTTTCCCCAACTAGGTATATTGGGGTCGACTTCCAGTCGAACAAGATGCAGCAGAATATCAGTACTTTACCTATTTTACATGACTGTAGCAACAGCCTATCGGACCTCCACAACCCATTAGTAACTGGGCTGGGTAATATATGATACCCCAAGGTAACACTGACTGTCAGACGTTTTAGAGCTTCTGTCTGACTATTAGTAACGACTGTCAAAGATCTACAAATGACAGCCGGGACCAACGGCTTTACGGGCTTTCCGAGGCACGGAGGAAATTCACTATGACTCTTCATTCACAGATGGTCACCCATCCACAGACCATCTTCGGTAAGCGCAGCTTAAGTCGAAAGATCGGCCTGTACCCTGTGCCCAGTGGCGTAGTTTGAAATTCAGCGCCCTAGCTGGGCCTGTAAAGCTTGCGGCCCCGGAACTTAAATACAAAAATATATATAATAATATTAGTCAAGTGCTACTCAAACTTCACACCCTGAGTTCCATTGTAGAAGACAAACTTAAAATTTTGAGGTTTCTAGACCACGACAAGACTAACTAACACAAGAAGAATTTGTTATTGAAAAATGAGCTATTAAAATCGAGGTCATGAAAAGCCAATCGTAAATGAATTTAAGCGCGAGCGAAGCGAGTGCGTAATTTTTTAGGTTTTTGGACAAATGTAACTAGGATAGTTGAAGTTTTTATTTAAGGTGGGGGCGGCATATCCGACTGATCATTGCCACCATCATTTTCATGCATACTTTAGCCAGGCCCCGAACATTGGACGATGACGCGCCAGGCGCGTCATGGGCCTACATACATGATGACGCACCTAGAGCGTCATTGGCACCCTATGATGTTTTATGCGTATTTCGCCGTTATCTTGCGTCGATCTGCAAAGTGAAAAAGTTCTGTGTGTGTTTCAATTCTTATTCGTTGATTTTCAAAGGAAATATGGCCTCCCAAGGTAGGATTTATTTATTTTTAGTAAAATGTTACGGGGGTCGTCAACATTTTTTTTTTTTCATGACCATGGATACAAGTCCTTTTGTCAAAATAATAGAGATTACATATTTCTTAAATTTTAATATCAATATGAAATCAAATCACTGTTGCTATCGTAATTATTACGCAGCTGTTAAGTTACACCAAATATAAAAATAATTTACTCAAAAATGCATGTAATGTGGTCATTATTTTGACAACCTTGTTTGAGCAAAGTAGACTTTGCCGGTCTGTTTCAAGGAGCGGCCAGCAATGTTATTGCTGGCCGCTCTAACAGGCCGGCAAAATATTGTCGGCCGCTATTTTGACGTTTCAACGTTTTAAAAAACCAAATGCAAAAATATTTTATTTAAAACACAGCTGTTTGTATATAAAGAGGTAGGCACAAAAAGATTGTATTCCATATTTAAAAAAAAATACAAAGAAGGAACAAAAGCGCGGTTCAGCGAATTTTTTTATTTTTATTTAGTGACGTTTTTGCTTTAAGTAAATGAAGTAATAAATGAAGAAAATATAGCAGCATCGCATTAAAATTATCGCAAACTATTAGTAAGTAATATGAAACCGGGAAAGTCGGTGTTGAATTTTAGTAACTGTATTTTTCATAATTGTTATTTTAATTAAATTTCTAGTTAAATAATATATATTTTATTTAAATCACTTGCTGGTTTTATGTTGGTTAGGTACTTGCATTTTTGAGTAAAGCACTATACAAGCCTTGGCCCACTATGTCTGCTTCGCTGGTCACGCTATGATTGCCTCGAGCTAGCCTAGCTACGCTCTAGGCCTTCCAGCTTGGCCATCATTGCAGCCCTTGCTGTCCTCGCTGTAAAGGCCTCGGCCTACGGCCTCGGCCTTTATCTCAGCTCGTCCATCCAGTGCTGCATGCTGACCGCGCTGTGTCGGCCTGGAGCTGCGCTGTCGGCCATCATCAGTGCGACCAGCAAAGTAGCCATTATAGGCCGCGGCAGTAATGTACTATATAATACGAGTAAAATGCAATAATGCGGTAATTACAGAAATATTCTATTTATTTATTTTTTAGGAAGAAATTGATCAAGAGATCATCGATGGTATTGCCATCTATGATCACTCAAAGTAACTAGTTGTTTTGAATGGCGATAACAGTGTTGTTGCCAATTAAATTTTTCCGAAAAATATTCAATAGTTATTAAAATCAGTTGTATTTTTGAAAATATCAAAATATAATACAAGTAAAAGAGAGATCGTTAATAAATGTACAGTCTTATGGTGAAAAAATCCTTTTTCTTTATCATAGTTTAGACAAACTAAGATACAACAAAATCGGATATTTTTATCTTCTAAGAATATAAGTTTATTCTATTCTATATCAATATGAATATTTTTTTTTTTAATTAATATTTTTCTAGAAAGAATCATAGTTTATTTTGTACAGAATAGACACAAAACAAAAGTTATCATTATTATTAAGGAAGAAGTGAAGATTGCTCGCGAAATTCAAATTTTTCGTGCCCCTTCCACCCCGTATAAGTTTGTAAACTTACCAAAGGTTTGCTATCCCTGACTTATAAAATATGTATTCAAAATTAATGGCCAAGGGTATTGTCAACTGCAATGTTTAATTTAGGATGAGAAATGATAGTTCTCTTTATCTCAACTTTTTAAAATCTGTTTTCAAGTAAATTCTATATGACGCGCCAGGTGCGTCAAGGGCCTCCCGTGATATCTGCTTATGACGCGCCTGGCGCGTATTGGGCCATGAATCGGATATCCGACATAATACGCCTTGGGCTAGTATGAAAGGGAAGGCCTCTCATAGTCTACCGCCCTCGGCCCTAGCCGGTGTCATATAATACGGTAAAAATTGGTTGCTCTTGACATTATTACGTAATCAGGAGAGTATGTAGTCTGATCAGATGACAGTGACCTGATGTTGCAATACAGGCCAACACTGTTGCAAATGTTACTTATACCAGGTAGTATGTGGTCGCTCGATTTGCCACCCCCCTGGACGTGTCGCCTAAGTGCGCCGCCCATCTTGCACGCCCGCTAGCAACGGCCCTGGCAATACGAGCAACTCGTCGCATCATCCTGATTTAAAATTGGTTCAGTCATTACCTAAGAAAAATAAGAACTTGAAAGATTGGCAGCCTGCTTCATGGGCTTTCATAAACAGCTAGAAGATGTCTACTGGAAAAAAGCCTTCCCTTAACAAACAAACACCACGCCGAAAGACAATCCACCGCTTGCATCCATCGGTTGCCTGCGACTCTCACGATGTCGTCTTTCCACCTACTGAGAGGCTAACGCTCCGTCTTCCAGTTTGTGTTCACTCGTGAAGTTTTCTTCCGCATCGCTTATCAGTTACAAGCGATCTACCCTACCTTACCGTTCTATTATGAAGTCATAACGCCACACAGTCTGCAGAAGTATTCTCTACAGCACAGCCTTGTGGCGCGGCCGCAGCGCATACGCCACGCTGCCGCTGGAACTAAAAGTTTGCTATTCACTAACTGACAGCGACACCGTAAGAACGGGTTCATATTGGTTCGGACCGACACGACAGTTTACCGTTGACCGACTGTCGGTTGTTGCTGTTCACACCAGACGATGCCGTTCCGATCTAATGTGAACATTACAGCAGCCGGCTCTTTTTCGTCTCGATCGTCACTATGCAGTATGAGTGAGTAGGCTTTCGCATACAATGGATAAAAAAAGAAATAGGAAAGAGCGGGTGAGAGAGGGTGTCGTGCGGATGGCTCCGCCGATTCGCGTCGACAAATGTGAACAGCGCCATGCTTGCCATTACGCCAATATTATGTCCGATCAATATTTATGTGAACGGCGCTATTGACATACGTATGCCAATATGGAATCGACACGTTTGTCGGTCCGATAAAACTGTCGGTCCGACCATTAGGATGAATTGGTGGCGAATTGTCGTTCGGCATGGCGGTCTAAGGAGAGGCCATTTATATTGAACAGTAGACGTCTTCCGAATGAGGATGAGGTAATTAGCTTACCTCATCCTCAGTAGGATTTCTAGTCATAGTTGAGATTTGAAAATCCCACAGACATTAGATGCCGCGGTGGACGCCGCACAGGTGGCCTACCATCATGACGTCTTATAGCGAGAATAATTCCATTGTGGGAAAGAGATAGAGCTATACAAGTCGTCTAGCGTCATCTCGTTCATACACTGGAATTACTCAGACGTCATGGTAGGCCAGCAGGGCTAACATGCACGTCACGAGATAATTATCTCACGCCATTTTTTCGAGGTGAGATGACATATCTCGACTTCTCGACTGTCGGTAACATTGCACTACATTTTGTCATGTCGTTCTGTCAAACGTAGACTTCGAGAAATTTTCTCTACAAACTGCAACATAGGCGCCATATTTTCTCATAAATAATCGAGTTTTGACATTTAGATTAGATTCATTTGTCGTCGATCATTCTGTTCGAAGAGATAGCTGGAGAAAAATAAAAAGTGTTGCGAAAAATGGCAGTGCCGTATTATAATTATTTATTAACTATTTACGAGGAGAGGTGGAATAGGCGGATCGAAAGGAAGCGCATACGAGACGTCTGCGATCCTTTCGATCTTCGCGACAGCGAGTTCCAGTCGCTGTGGCGGATCACAAAGCCTATGGCTTTATATATAGTTGAAAAACTACGAGTGGACCTCGAACCACGCAATGGGGATGGTTAGCCCGCCCATTTAAAGGTAAGTATAAAATATAAATACCACTTTCCACTGGTCGACAGACCTAGCTGGACCGATCTCATCCAGTGCCTCTTTAAGTCGCAGCCACTGCCGCTCCGTAACTGCGGCACCCTGAGGGGTCTTAAAGTCGCCGGCGGCAAAATCGCCATGTTCTGCCATATACTGGCACAGATATTTTATCTGTGCCTTGGTACTTCTGACGCTAAAACAATAATAGTATACGAATGTACTAAGATTACGAATATAAATATTAAATGCAAGCAATCGTACGATCACAAATACACAACTATACTGTCAAGAACTAGCAAATTTACTTACGTTTTCTTTTGAAATGCCATTTCAAACAGACAACACACAAAAAACAAAAACACAACCAACGGTTCAAAATTGACAATAGTGCTATCCTTGTCATTATTCATATTCGCAAAAGAGAAAAAACATTTTTATTTTTTAATTTAATGAACTTGACAACAAGTCTTTTGGCCTTGTTTCACATTTCATTCGTTCAATTTGTTGTGTGTGGGTAGCTTTAGTCACCATAGACACACATGATTATCAGTGTTTTCATTTAAAAATAAAACTTGACGTTTCGTCATGAAAGGGATATCTCACGACGTGATAATTCTCTCTCGTGGCGCATAAGTTGCGAATTGCGAGAAAATGATCGAGAGTGACAATATTTCTCATCCCATCTCGAATTTTCTCATGACCGCGTATGTTAGCCCAGCAGGACACTCCGCCCGAACGACGCGACGCACCGCCCGACGTACGATGTGTCCTTGTACGCGGCCTAAGTGAAAACAAGTCGTAGCTGTTTAGTCATTCATTACACTCATTACCTCGCAAGTCCAAAGTTCCTAATGAACAAAAATACCTATGAATATTTGCAAGACCGAATCTAGGAGGGGGCAATACGGCGCAGCTAGAAGGCCCTTTTCTTTCATGACGAAAAATAAGTATGATTTTATTTCGCTGCTCGCGGTGGAGGCCCCTTCGTTGTAAGTTGGTTCCAGCAAGTCATTTATTTAAACCTAAGTTTGTCATCCGTCCGGGTTTCCCCGGATTTGTCCTAGTTTAGAGGGCATCCGGGGAGCGTTCAGGGAAAAAATATATAAAAATTTAAAGTCTTGGGCCGCCCGCGACACACGCAGTTGCCAAATTCGGGGTTTTCACGCGTCTTGTCCTGGTTTCCAAATTTTAGAGATGGCTACACTATTTACTTTAAACCAAATGTGATTGTAAGCGACATCAGCTTTGCGAGGCATCTTTGACTCGTTCAGTTCCTATTTACAAATATAACGTAACCAAGTTGTCTCGCTGTTGTCAAGATTTTTTCTTTTCTTTCTCTGAGACCGAAATAAGAAGCCGGGGTTATAGGGTCTGCTGCGCCCCCGCCTAGATACGCCACTGCATATTTGCAGATTACGTTTATGAATTTGTGATAACATCTTATCACACGACCAAAGACTGCGATGTATGACTATGAAAAATTATATTAGTCAATAAAGATCCATTGATAACGTTACAGAAATAAGTCTGTAGGTAGACAACACGTAGGTACACAGTACACACCTGTACAGTAGGTACCTACAGATAATGATGATAAGGTTTACTTTGTCGCCTGTAATTAGGCTAAATTACAAATACCTATATATATTTAATTCGTCACTAGAAAGTATTTATTAATGTAATATTTTACATATTAATACTAATAATATACTACAATACTAAAATTATAGACAAACTATAAATAAAAACTTACCAGTAGTATGTACCTAGTACGTACCTACAAAAAAAAGAAAAAAAAATCGTCACTTAGATTATTGAACAACGTATTTTTAGGGTTCCGTACCCCATTTATAACACTTTGCCGTCCGTCTGTCTGTCTATCTATCCGTCCTTTCTGTCATCACGGGTTTGTCTCCACGGATCCCGGTATCAGATTGAATTAGCCACGGATCACGGCGACTTGTTTCCACCGATACCGTGATCCGTTTCCAACACAAAAAATAAAAATAAATGTAGCCAACGATCACGGTATCCGAATAATAAGATTTTTTTTTAAATAATAATAATAATAATAATAATAATAAAACAACCTGACCGCGTACCGTGTTCGGATGCTCTCTCTGTTTCAGGTACTTGAGCCAGCTGTCAACGTATCGGCACAACGACTGTCGGATCAGGTGCGGGTCATCCAGCGTAACCGTATGTTGGACGACTCTGTACTTGATCGCTTGCGAATTGAAATGCAGAGGAACCATGTCATTGCCCCGTCGCCGTCACAGGCTGTGGTTCCACAGTCCAACCAAATACACAATCACGTTGACGACGTAGTGAGCAATGACATGGTTACTAATGTAAGTATCCAGTGCAGTGAGGAAATGAGGAGTACTTTGGAGGGTGCGATTCGAGAGTATCGTTTCATGTCGCCTGAACTTAGACCACGGTTACCTCGTTTGCCCATGCATAACAGAAACAGGATGCTGGTGGCTGTTCTGGATTCGCAGTTGTCAAACTATTTTGATAACTGCGAAGACCTTGCTGATGCTCATTCAATCCTGTATTGTGCTGCTGTAGCGGCATGTCGTGTAGCTCACGTAAAATTCTCGGTTGACAGAGCTACACGACCTAAACCAGCCATACCGGTATGGCAGTACAGGATTGAACGACGTATTGGTGAGGCCAGAACACTCATCGGCAAACTCATCTGTTTCAGGGAGGGCAACACTCGCCCTAGAGTGATGCGCTTTGTGAGACGGGCGTTCTCGGGGACTGATATAAATCCTCGGGATTACCTCTCCCGTGTCACAGAGCGCATCGACTTCCTGAAGCAGAAAGTGTATGCATGGGCGAACCGTATCCGTAGGTATAGGCGACGTATGGAGCGATATATTCAGAATCGTGCGTTCCAAAGAGATGAAAGGTGGGTTTACAGGTCTTGGGAGCGACCAGACCAAGGTGTGGCTGACGGGGATCTGCCAGATGATGACGCCATGTGTTCATTTTGGCGTAGTATCTGGTCGGTACCTGTCAGCCATACTGAAGGTGAATGGACCGGAGACGTCGAGCGAGCGTGCGATCCTATAATAGAAATGGGGGCAATTTCGATAAGCCCCCAAGACGTATCACGTGCAGTCCGTCCGTTACCGAACTGGAAATCTCCGGGGCCGGACGGACTGCACAACTTTTGGATCAAGTGGTTCAAAAGGTCGCACGTTCGCCTGGCGGCTTTGTTCCAGTCAGCCTTAGAGTCTGGATCGCTACCAGTATTCCTGACGACAGGAATAACCCACCTGCTCCACAAATCAGGTAGTACTGCGGAACCCAAAAATTATAGACCGATAACGTGTCTACCAACTTTATATAAAGTTCTTACATCCATTTTGAGAGCTAATAATAATAATAATAATAATAATCATTTAATTCGGACAAATTAAAAATCCATAATGAGTTAGTAACAGAAAAAAACTTACAACTATGTTAGTAACCTTAAACAAAATAATAACAACAATTACAAACATTTAGTTCAAAAACTTTCCCTCTGCACCGGGCCAGCAGGCATGCCTACGGGTCCAGTGCGCCAGGAAAGGGCAGTCTGGTCTTTCAGCAATAACGCTGAGGATGCTGTTGGAACTCCCACGTATCCTACGCATTATGGAGGCTGCCCTTTTGCGCATGATAGCCTCAAAACTATCAGTGCCAGCCTCTGCAAACATGCCCGACGCGCTACAGAACCGTGGAAGCCCCAGCAGCACCCGGAAGGCGTTATTATATTGAATACGAAGAGCGTTGTAGGCCTTCTGCGTATACTTGATCCACAGGCTGCAGGTGTAAAAAGTCTGGCAGTAGGCCTTAAACAGTGTAAGTTTCACTTCTTTAGTACACCTAGCAAACCTGCGGGCCAACATATTACATCGAACCGACAACGCTCTTCTCTCCCTCTCCAAATCATCATCATCACTCAGATCCTCATTTAAAACGTGCCCAAGGTATTTAAATTGAGACACCCTCTTAAGTGGTTCCCCATAAAGGAAGACTGGAGGAACGGACTTAGGTTTTCTGGTACCAACACGAAAAACCATGACCTCACTCTTCCTGACATTGTAGAGGAGTCCATGGGCCGTGGCGTATTGTTCACACACCCCAAGCAACCGTCTGAGTGCATCAATCGAAGGACTCAGCAGCACCATGTCATCAGCATAACTTATACTATTAATGACCTTGCCATCAATAGAGCATCCGACACCAGTGCTGCCGAGCTCCTCGACCAGCTGATTGACATATAGGCTAAACAGCCCTGGGGAGGTCAAGCCACCTTGCCTCACGCCACACTCCAGCCCATACTCACCAGACAATGCACCCAACCATCTGACCTGGTTAATTTGGTGGTTATACCAAAACTCGAGGAGGTTAACCAACTCATGAGGTATGGTATTCTGTCAATAAAATTAGTAAACACATTGATGAAAATTCTATCATGTCTGCTTCTCAAAATGGATGTAGAAACGGGTCCCGCGGTACTAAGGAGCTGCTCCTCATTGATATTGCCATTAGCCAACAGGTTCGCCGTTCTCGAAAGGATCTGTCGACATGTTGGATAGACTATAAGAAGGCCTATGACTCGGTGCCACATGCATGGCTCATGAGGGTGCTGGAGTTGTATAAAGTTGATACAACTCTATGCACTTTCCTGATGTCATGTATGAGGCAATGGAGGACGGTCCTTCGCTATCCAGGATGTCGGCATATCCAGAGAACTAGCGAACCGATAAGGATAGAGCGAGGTATTTTCCAGGGAGATAGTTTGAGTCCACTTTGGTTCTGCTTGGCCCTGAATCCTCTTAGCACACTGTTGGAGAATTCAGGTCTAGGCTTTCGGTTGAGGAGAGGCGGTCAGGTTATATCTCATCTCCTTTACATGGATGACCTTAAACTCTTTGCCCCCAACAATTTGCAACTGATGAAGCTACTGAAGGTAACTGAAACCTTCAGTAGCGCCATCAGGATGGAATTTGGTGTGGACAAATGTGCAATCATGCATGTAAAGCGAGGGGAGATTGTGGAATCCGTGAGCACCCAACTCTCGGATTCCATAAGCCTTAGATCCCTCTCAGCAACCGAAACCTATAAGTATTTGGGTATGTCAGAAGCGTTGGGCATCAATGTTACTGGCATGAAACAATCGTTGAGGGAGCGCTTCTTTGGCCGCCTGAAAAAAGTATTTAATAGCCTTCTATCAGGAGGTAATAAGGTGCGCGCCTTCAACGGCTGGGTCATGCCGGTCTTGATGTACTCTTTTGGCATACTCAAATGGACTCAAACAGAACTGGATGCCCTGGATAGGAGGGTCCGTACATTGCTGACTGCATATCGAATGCATCACCCACGGTCTTCGGTTATGAGATTGTATATCCCGCGAAAATGTGGAGGTCGAGGTTTTCTAAACGCTAAGACTCTCCACAATCGCGAGGTATGCAATCTCAGGGAATATTTCCTGAAAGCCGACGTGGGGATGCATCGAGATGTAGTGGCGGTGGACAAGGATCTCACCCCGCTCTCCTTGGCTAAAGAGAACTGGCGCAAACCTGTGGTGCTTGACACTAATGATCGCATGGAAGTATGGCAGAGCAAGGAGCTTCACGGACGCTTTTTCCGGGCTCTACATGGGCCTGATGTAGATTTGTCAGCGTCCGTGGCCTGGCTACGATCCGGTGACCTCTTTGGTGAAACCGAGGGTTTTGTCTGTGCAATTATGGATGAAGTTATGATGACGAATAACTACCGGAGATTTATTGTGAAGGATGGCACGGTTGACATATGTCGGGCATGTCACCGTCCTGGCGAATCAATCCGTCACATTATTTCGGGGTGTTCTCGTCTGGCTAACGGAGAATACTTGCATAGACATAACCTTGTAGCCAGGATAATCCATCAGCAACTTGCTCTGAAATACAGCCTTGTCGAATCGGAAGTGCCGTACTACAGGTATGTGCCCGACTAGAGATGTGCCTGATGGCAATATTCCCACTGCCGGCAATATTCCCAATATTGCCACTGCCGGTAAAATACCAAAATTGCCGGCAACTTTGGCAATATTGCCAAAGTTGCCAGTCAAATAACACCAGTATATTTTATTATTACTGCAGGTGCAGTTTATATTACTGTAGATAGTACGTTGCGGCATTAAGTCCGCCTTATAAAAACTACTAAGTTGTTACTCTAAACGGTGATTTACTGATTATGTAAAAATCACCGAAACAAATGCATTAAAATAATGTTATTTTTGTTGATTATTTGTAGTTTTGACAGAGATTTATACTTCCATATTGTATAGGTACTTATACTCGTTGTTTTTGCTATTTGATTTTGCATGAAAAACTAGTAGCCCATTCAACGAACAGTTATAGAGGTAAAGGGGGGGGGGGGGTTAAAGGTTCCATTTTTTGATTTTTCACTTATAACTCGGAAACCATGCCTCCTAGCGGCATGGTTTGTATGAATAAAACAAAGGCTGAATAAATTTCCTATAAGTTTTAAGTAAGTAAGTAACCATTTCGATATCTTGTATAGTTTTCAAAAAAACATAATTATTTACCTTTTTGCATTCGGAAAGTCTTATTTAATATTGCCATAAATCCAGAAAGCAGCAGCAGTCTTCTCAGGCTCTCCTTGTAGTACCTACTCCTCCGTGTGTCTTTGTGGGCAACTCACACTTGACCAAAAATTAATACCTACCTATACGAAAATTGTTTACAAGAAAAAAGAACTAAAGTTTCCAAAGATAGTTTTTCCGCATCTCTTATGGGTGCGGATTTCCTCCTACATAGTACAGTCCTACCTAGTCTGTAAGTACCTAGTATAATTTAAAATGAGTTTCTAAGCTAATTTTTACTGCTCCCTCGGTGGGGGAAGACAAGACATATCAAGCTTGATGGTGGTCACCGAATTAAAGAACTACTTATAGCTGGTGGACATTGAGAGAGACCCGAGGGGGTCTCTCTCAATGTCCGTGGGCCTCCAGATAAAGATCTGGAGGCCCATATCATCTCAAGATGCAGCATGCTGGCTCTGTTCATCGCAGGTGGTGAAGGGAGGGTCTGAATCAACTGCTACTGCTTTCTGGATCTATGGCGATATCAAATACAACTTTCCAAATGCGCGAAACTAAAAATGTTTTTTCCCCTAAATTACAGACTTTCAAAAGCGGATACCTCGAAAACTATGAAAACTCGAAAACTTACAAGATCTTGAAATGCTTACTGGGTAAAACTTACGGAAAATTGATTTAGTTTTTTTATTTTGTTCACACACGCTATGCTGCTAGAACGCATGGTTTTCCGAGATGTAAGCGAAAAACCAAAAAATGGTACCTTAACCCCCCCCCAGAGCTCATGGTTTTGATATGTTCACCTCCTAACTAGTCCAAACAAAGTTACGTAGTAAAAAATGTGTTTCTAGAATTTCCCTCTATGCTTTGAGCATTCCTTGACTAGATTAAACTACAACATTAAAATAAATTATTCGAATTTATGCCTTTTTGTTCAATATACAATGATCGTCAATTTTTATCTTAAAATGTATGTGTAATTTCTTATATTCACAGTCGTGTGCGGCAACAATGGGCAATATTGCCGGTAAAATACCGGGAATATTGCCAAAATTGCCGGCAAGTTTGGCAATTTTACAAAAAAAAAAAAATTTTTTGTATATAATGTAGACCATGGTCTGTAAATGCTAATTTTAAGTGTGTTACATAGTTTTCGCACTCACTTTGACTTAAAATTAAGCAATATTCCCAAATATTTCCACTCCCGGCAATATTGCCGGCAATATTTCCACCTATATTCCCACCTTGGGCAATATTGCCGGCAACGGCACATCTCTATGCCCGACCCAGTTCTTGAAAGTGGCAATATCACACTGTACTGGGATCAATCCATCATCACTGACAGGACTATTGTAGCTAATAGACCTGATATAGTGGTGGTGGATCGATCAGAGCGGCGCACAATGATTGTTGACATAACCGTCCCGCATGACGAGAACCTCGTGAAAGCTGAGAAAGATAAGCAAATCAAGTATCTTGATTTGGCTCGCGAGGTTATCGATATGTGGGGCGTGGATTCAGCTGTCATTGTGCCGATAGTCGTGTCGGCCCATGGCTTAATTGCCAAGAGCCTCGACCAACACCTAAGGAGGCTCTCGTTAGGCAGCTGGATCAAGGGCTTGATTCAGAAAGCAGTTCTTCTGGACACGGCGCGCATTGTTAGGAGGTTCCTTTCTTTGGAGCCCTGACTGCCGGTAGCTTGGACCCTGTTCCCGATACCGGTGGGCCACTATTGTTTATATTTTTAAATGTTTTTTTTTCTTTTTAGTTTTATAGAAATATTTAAAAATGTAAATTATATGGAAACAATGATGAATAAAAGAAATAATAATAAAATCGTTTATTTCGGGCTTTACACCCATACCATATAAAGTCATAAAACAAAAAATAAATCACACACCATTATAAAAATCAAATTAAAATTATCAGATATTAAAAATTGCAAACATGTGAACAAATTAAAATTAAACATTTAAATTACATTTTGGCATTAAATGAGTAAAAAATACAATAAAATAAAATATGTCATAAAAAATAAAAACAGCATTAAATAAGAAAAAAATGGAGGCTACCTCAATCTATATTTTGGATTTGACCCGGAATGCTCAATATGAATCTTATTCCAATGTTTCATAATTGAGCAGTCCTGGTCCATCCGGCTGGCAAAGAGCTGCAGGTAGCTGTTGGTTCCACCGCCGACGCGGAACATAAGGGACGCAATCCTCTTGCGCAGAATCGACGCAAAACCGTCAATGTGCGCATCCGCAAACATACCCGAAGCGCTACACCACGGCGGCAACCCCATCAGCGCCCTGAAGGCATTGTTATATTGAATGCGCAGAGAGCTGTACGACTTCTTTGTATACTTGGACCACAGGCTGCACGTGTAAAAAGATTGGCAAAAAGCTCTAAATAGAGTGACCTTGACTTGTGTCGTACATCGTGCAAACCTGCGGGCCAGCATATTGGCTCGGATCGACAACGCTCTGCGCTCCCTCTCTATATCAACGTCATCTGTGAGCGACTCGGTGACCCAATGTCCCAGATATTTAAAAGTAGACACTACCTTAAGAGCACAGCCATTTAATAATACAGGAGAAACGGTTCTGTACGTCTTTGAACCCGCCTTGAAAACCATGAGTTCACTCTTTGTAGTGTTATATTTAAGGCCATGAGTCTCCGCGTATCGCTCACAAATGTCGACGAGTTTCCTAAGAGCTCGGATCGATGGACTCAGCAGCACCATGTCATCAGCATAACTGATGTTATTTATTAGAACTCCATCAATCGAGCATCCGACACCAGTGCTGCTAAGTTCATCGATCAAACGATCCATGTACAGGTTGAAAAGGGTTGGCGATGTTAATCCACCTTGACGGACACCACATTGCAGCCTATACTGGTCCGACAACGACCCTGACCACCTTACGCAATTTTCCTGAGTACCATACCAGCACTTCAGCAGCGATATGAGTTCAGCTGGGAGGTCCGTATCACTCGACAACTTTTGCCACAGCCTGCTATACGCCACGCGATCAAATGCTTTTGATAGATCCAGGAAGCAGGCGTAAACAGGCGTGCTCCTACCAGTATAGTACTGAACAGTGTTCTTGAGAGTGAGTATAGCTGTCTCTGTCGAGACCCCCGCTCTAAACCCAAACTGAGCATCATGCAGCTTTACATGTTGACTAAGCTCAGTCTCAATAACCCCGTCCAGCACCTTAGCAATCACGGTTGCGAGTGATATGGGTCGGTAGTTGCAGATACTCGACACATCTGCCGTCTTGTTTTTAATTATCGAGAGTCTTCATTAGTGCCGCCGGCAGATAAGCATGACCAACACAGAATGTGAAGAACATAGCGAGCACCCGTGGCAGATGAACACCTGCATTTTGCAGGTGTTCTATACTCAATGAGTCGTGGCCAGGAGATTTACCTCTTTTCATGTCCTTCAACACTCGTGCCACTTGTTTCGCCGTTATTCGCATAATCGGGTCACCTTCCCTCACCTCACGCAGCCCTGTTTCTAAATCCACCGATCCCAAAGAGGAGTGCACTCTAAAATGCTCTTTGAACAGGTTTGCGATTCGGTTCTGATCGCTGATACCTTCAATACTGACGGGAACACTCGGCCTAGGATTCAGTTTGTTGGTCTCTTTCCAAAACTCACTGAAATTGTTCGCAGTGTGCTGCGTAGCCAAAATGTCCATCTTTATTTGAGTTTCATTATTTTTACACCATTTTAGTATACCTTTGAACTCACTACGAGTTTCTTTCATCAAGTTGTAGACAGGACCAACTTTCGGCTTACCCTGGCCAACCCAGTCCAGAAACCGAAGCCGAGCCCTCCCGTGCGCCTCTTTACAATGTTTGTTCCAGCCCGTAACATATTTTTTCTTGACAATTTTGTTCTTACAAATTTTCGAAGAATTTGAGGCAGCCTCTCTAAGAATATCAACTATCTTTGAGTACATATTGTCTAAAAGAAGCTTATGCTCTAAATTACAACAGGATACATCAGCACACTCATGAAAATCTGCAGGAAAGTCTATATTTCTCAATCTAGATGAACACTCTTGCCAATACTGTTTGATCTGAGATTTATCTCGCTCCCCCCAGACTACACCGTCTCGCGCGGAGCATCGTTGCTCAACTTTAGGTACTACCACCTCTAAATTACAGGTCATCTCAACCGCAAAATGGTCCGACCAGGACACCTCATGCAAAATATTAACACTGAGAACCGATTTATGTGCCCCTTCCGTCGTAACCACATGATCTAACCATGATGTAGTCCCATGCGCATCACTAAGGTAGGTGTACGAATTAGAGTCAACTCCCAGATACTCAATATCCGTGCAAATCCACTTTTGCTCCACACAGAAGTTTTGGAGCTCAGCGCCAAACGGAGAGCCCGGGTGAGCGTTAAAATCACCTAAAATGTATACTGAGTCAATATTACACGTCTGTACTATTGCATTAATCTGACTTAAGTAATCTACAAAATCTTCCCGATGTTCTGGCTTATCTGTTGGCATATATACAGACATAACCACGAAATGTCGGTCATCTAGCATTACTTTCACAGCCATGATTCGATCACTTGAACAGTCTATAACCGACACGTTACGAAAAACTTCTCTACGCCAAAGCAAAGCCACTCCACCATAGGGCCTGCCCTTCAGCATACCAGAAGAAGTGTCAACCGCCGATTTGCCACAGTATGCGAAGTCCCGATCTATCTCTCCAAGGTAAGGGATGTCCTCAGGGAGCAACCATGTCTCCTGCAGTGCCAAAAAGTCTGCATCACGACACAGTCTTCTCACGTACTGCACGGAGCTCTTTACTGAGTGACAGTTAAAGCTGATAAATTTAGTGTTATTGATTTTCTTATCCATTACTTCTAGATTTAAATTCAATAAATTTTCTTACAATAACTCCTTCAGGCCATAAACCAGTCTCTAAAAATACGGATAACTTTGTGCTAGGTGTATGAAGCAAACATAATAATTCACTCGTTCAGTTCAGTGTTGCCGTTTTAGCCACTTTGTGGCTAGATCTAGCGGATTTTCAACGGTTCTAGCCAAACAGAAAACCATTTTAGCCACCAAAATAAATCTAGCCACTTCTGGCTGATTTTTCGATTGTTAAACTTTTACTAAATTACTATTAGAAGTCTACCGATTAATTGAACCAAACTACAAAAAAAACAATTAAAAATATTAAAAAAGCTTGCCACAATTATGTTTTGCCTGCTGAAGTTTTAAACAAAGTCACAAAAACGGTCAAATCGGTCAAACAAATTGAAATACCACCCACATCATCACCCATTGACGAAGAGATTAATGAATCTCCAGATGTCACTGTAGACTTTGGAATTGATTTTTAATTTTAAACCAAATAATTGAGAATATTTTTCACTAGCTGAACGTTTATTAGCTTTTAATAATGTTAAATACTAATTAGTATTAAAATTGTTTTATATAACCCATTTATCACCATGCCGAAATTGTAATACTTATCAATAGTAATTGGATACCTAACAGTATCTGGCCAAAAGCACTTTAGCCACTTCTAGCCGAATTTTGAAAGAGATTTTTTTGCAAATCTGGCTACTTTTTACTTACATGTGGCCACAAACTAGATTGTCCTAACGGCAACACTGGTTCAGTTCAGGTGAACGAGACTAGCTCAGTCACCAATCGCAATCTGCCGGTGTAACACATTGCTTTTTTGTACCTTGTGCATAATTTTAAATACAGTCCATTATAAACAATTTGATTTATGTGGTTTTATTACCAGCGACTGCCACATAAAGAAATGGTCCATCGGCCATAATAGTGATCGCGGCAGTGTTAACAATATTAACATTCTATTGTGTATTGAGTGGCTCAATTTCGTCAGCGTGGTCAAGCCGCGGCTATCATTCGAATTCGTCGAGTTTTCATACATCGTGCGTCTCAACTTTCGCGTCGTGTGCGAAGAGGACGCAGTCAGCAGCGTCACAGGGCGCAATACAGCGCGCAAGCAGCGCGCCTACGCGGAGAGCGAGAAGCAAGTACGCGTGCGAGGGAGAAGCGCGATCAACTCGGCCGCGGGTTGGTCGGCAACGTCGAGTTCCAGCAAGTTCTATAGCTGCCGGGCGGGTGCCGCCGGGGCGCATTGGCCGCCAAATTCACCATTGACCGACGTTTTTTCCGCCATTTTGGTGGTGTTCTATCAAATAATCAAGTGAAAAGTGTTTAAAAAGTACTCTGTGAAAGTGAAACACGTCTCACTATTTCGGCATTGTGCAATTATTGCATCCTGCATAATTAATAGCATCTATACATGCGTAAATTTGCTAATTGCAAAGTTTTTTTTTGTGTAGTTTCACATCTCATCAGCCATCATGGCAAATAATTTAAAACGCCTAATACTGGCCAGAGGCCAGACAAAGGGGACTATAACAACATTATATGAAAATAATGATGAAGATTTTGGTCACTATGAATCCATATATCTAAGTGCCCTAGCCGCTTTCGAAGATGCCATCGAACAAAAATCCAGCCCAGGTAAATCTCCAGACCCCGGAGCGGACCATGATGAGGAAGGCAGAGAGAGAGACGCTATGAAACGCCTTCCACCTATAAGTATTCCCAAGTTTGGAGGTGAGGTAGGTGGCTTCCACGACTTCATCAGCCTATATAAAAGTGTGATTGATAAAAACACTAAACTGTCACAATGTGATAAATTCTATTATTTAAAAACCTATTTAACTGGCGAAGCCGCCGAATTAATTAAACATTTATCGCTTACTGCCCATAATTATGTAATCGCACTGCAGTTACTCAGCGAGCGTTATGATAACAAAAATAAGGTCATTAATTACCATGTTAATTCATTATTAGACCTAAAACCTATTTCTAAATGCACTGCCTTAGCTATAAGAGAAATCATTTCTCAAACCAGACAGCATGTAGCTGCCCTAAAAAATATGAATGTGCCTGTACAACATTGGGATGCAATTATTGTATGCATTTTGCAACGCAAGCTTGACATGTACACATTAAGGTGTTTTCACCTAGAAATGAAATCTGATGCTGATCCTGACTTAAACTCACTTCTTAAATTTTTAGAACAACGGGCAGCAGCACTTGAAACTGTGGCAGACAGCCAAACATCCTCAAATAGTGCAGTGAACAGCGGTCGCAGGACAGGTTTAGTAGCCACAACAACAGAGGACAAAAAGGTGACACAAGTATGCAAATTTTGTAAGTCTAATTACCACCAACTATATAAATGTGAAAAATTTAAACTTGCCTCGCTATCTGATCGTGTCAACTACGTAAAGACAAATGAGTTGTGTACCCTATGCTTAAACAAACACCCGTCAAAGTGTAAATTTACTTTTAAGTGTTCAATTTGCAAACAAAAGCATAATAGTTTACTGCATGAAAATAAGCCTGAACATGAGGTAAGGCAAGTGTCATTATCCATGAATAGGTGCAATGATGTTTTATTGCCTATTATAAAGGTAAGCATAACTGACAAGTTTGGTCAACAATTTCAAGTTAGGGCTCTTTGTGACTCAGGTAGTCAGGTTTCCTTTGTGTTATCAGACCTAACAGAAAAAATTGATTGCAGGTTAGTCAAAAACTATACTTATATCAAAGGAATATGTGGTCAATCTAATACTGTTCCTTACACTGCTACATTTAATATTTCTTCTACTATCAACACTTACAATACTCAAATAGCATGCTGTGTAGTGCAGAACATTACCAGTGATTTACCTCAGTGTGAGATAGATACAGATAATTTAAAAATTCCTTCATATGTCAAGTTAGCTGACAAAGAATTTTACAAAACTGGAAAAATAAGCATCTTATTAGGTTGTGATGTTTTCTTTAAAATTTTACTGCGTGAACAAATACCTATTATCCCTAAAGGTTTGTATTTACACAATACCCACTTTGGGTATATAGTTGCTGGAAGAGTGAACACTAGAAGTTGTTCTCCGGTAAGTAAGTATACCGCACATATTTTACAAAACAGTGAATGTGATAGCATTCAAAATATAGAAAAGGCGTTAGAGCAGTTTTGGAAGTGTGAGCAAGTGACAGAAGTTTTCACTGAATCGGTTTCTGAAGAAGCTCTTGCTGAAAAAATCTTTTCTGAATCTGTAATGTTGAAAGACAATCAATTTCAAGTTGACTTACCTTTGAAACAAAATTTAGATCAATTAAACATGGGAGACTCTTTCATAAGAGCTTTAAAACGTTTTAACAATTTAGAAAAAAGACTACAGAAAGATTCTGAACTTTTCAGAGGTTATAAAGATTTTATTGACACTTACATTTCCATGGGTCATGCTAACTACATTGATATTCAAGGTTATGATTTAAAGGCTGGTCAGGTATACTTCCTGCCACACCATCCAGTAATAAACGAAAACAGCAAAACTACAAAATTGAGAGTCGTTTTTGATGGCTCAATGCCTACAAATCTAGGTTTTTCCTTAAATGATATGTTGCTCAATGGGCCCAACACTCAAAATGAGTTATTTAATATATTAGTTTTGTTCAGATTACATAGGTATGTGTTATTTTCTGACATTCAAAAAATGTTTAGAGAAGTTATTCTCAATCCTAAACACTGTGCTCTTCAAAATATATTGTGGAGAGATGCACCAAATAAGGAAATACAGTGTGCTCAATTGCAAACTGTCACTTATGGGCTTAAAAGCTCAACGTTTTTAGCTACAAGATGTTTAAAAGAGTTAGCATCTAGATTTGCACACATTTACCCTGAAGGTGCACACATATTACTGAATCACTGTTATGTAGATGATATTTGCACTGGTAATAACGATTTGCAAAAATTACTTGATATGAAAAACCAATTAATTGCCATTTTAAAACTTGGTGGATTTAAACTTCATAAATGGAGTTCAAATAGTGAATATATATTAAGTGACATTCCTTGTGCTTTGCAGATTTCAAATGAAATTGATTTATGCAAAGGTGATGATCAATATGTGAAAACTTTGGGTATTAAATATAACACACAAACAGATATATTGAACATTTCATGTCCACAAACCGAGTTGTTAGATGTCTACACCAAACGTCAGACATTAAGTTTTATTGGCAGACTCTTTGATCCACTTGGTCTAGTAGGTCCAATCATTGTACTTGCAAAAATAATCATGCAACAAACATGGTTAGAGAAGATCTCATGGGACTCACCATTGCCACATAATTTAAATAAAAAATTTAGAGATTTTGTTGAGAATTTATCAAAAACAGGTAGCATTCCAGTAAAAAGAAATATTGACACACAAAACTCAACATGTATTGAACTAATAGGTTTTGCAGATGCCTCTCAAAAGGCTCATGGTTGTTGTGTTTATTTAAGAACCATTAACAGCAATGGTCAAGTAAAGGTTGAGTTGTTATGCTCAAAATCAAGGGTAAATCCCATAAAATCATTAACCACACCAAGATTAGAGTTAAATAGCGCTTTGATACTAGCAAGGCTATCAAAAAAGTTGTATGATCAACTAATTAAAAACAATTTTACTATTCAGGTATATTTATATGTAGATTCTCAAATTGTTCTTGCCTGGCTCAACACAGAGCCCACAAAGTTATCTGTATATGTTGCAAACAGAGTAAAAACAATCAGGGATCTCACTCAAAATGCCTCATGGTCATATATCACTACCAATGAGAATCCTGCGGACTGTTTGTCTAGGGGTATAGAACCTCACTTACTTAAAAACAACCAGTTATGGTGGCATGGGCCAAAAATTTTACATAGTAAGAATTACACACATGAATCTACAAATATCAACACTTCTATGGAAATTCCTGAGCTTAAACTTTGTAATATTACACTGACTTCTGAGTCAAATACAGGTTACAGTTTGTACTCAAAGTATTCTGATATTAATAAATTAAAAAGAATTATTGCTTATATTTTCAGATTTTCTAATAATTGCAAAAAAAAGAAAGAAGATAGGGTATATGGACATCTAAAAATAAAAGAACTTGAATTTGCACTCAAAAATATAATTAGACAAGATCAAAAACAACATTTTAGTGAAGAAATAGCTTGTATCATGTCCAAGAAACCAATTAAATCCAATTTAAAATCTTTAAATCCATTTTTAGATGGAATAGGTATCCTCAGAGTAGGAGGTAGGTTACACAATGCTAACATACCATATGATCAGAAATATCCTATCATATTACCCAAAAAATCATTCATTACACGTTTAGTAATTAGTAATGAACACAAATGTTTGTTACATGCTGGAAAAAAGTTGACCCTAGCTAGTTTATGTCAAAGGTTTTACCTAATTAATGGACTTAGGGAAGTCAAAGGGGTAATTCACAAATGTTTAGTGTGTTTCAAGCTAAAAGCCAAAGCATCAGAACAAATGATGGGATCTCTTCCCTCAGACAGGGTGAACCCCAGCAGGCCTTTTGAAAAGGTAGGAATTGATTATGGCGGTCCATTTTCAATAAAATTACACCGTGTTAGAAAGCCACAAATTTTAAAAGCATACATACTGTTATTTATTTGTTTCACAACAAAGGCCATTCACATTGAGTTGGCATCAAATCTAACAACTGAATGTTTCTTACAGGCATTAAAAAGATTTATTTTTCGTCGCAATAAGCCTTCTATCATTTATTGTGACAATGGTTCTACTTTCAGAGGTGCCAATAATCAGTTACACGAGTTATACTCATTACATTTTAATCAAGTACATCAGGACAAAGTCACAAATTTTACTTCGGATCTTGGTATTGAATTCAGTTTTATTCCGTCTTATTCACCAGTATTTGGAGGCCTATGGGAAGCAGGGATTAAAAGTGCAAAATATCACTTGAAAAGAGTTGTAGGCCAACAGGTACTAACATATGAAGAGTTGAATACTATAATCATTCAAATAGAAGGTCTTTTGAATTCCAGGCCTTTACTTTCTTTGCCAAGTATTGACCCAAACGACATGTCTTATTTAACTCCTGCTCATTTTTTGACAGGTGCTTCTATTACATCATTCCCTGAACCTGACGTCACAAATGTGCCCATAAACCGTTTGTCATTCTGGCAGCAATGTACTCACATGGTGCAATCCTTCTGGAAAACTTGGTCAAAGCAATATTTGACTCAGTTACAAAACAGGCCAAAGTGGCATAACAGTGTTCCAAATATTGAAAAAGGGGTCTTGGTGCTACTGAGAGTTGATAACACCCCTCCATTAACATGGCCAGTGGCCAGAGTGGAACAAACTTTCCCCGGATCAGATGGCAAGGTCAGGGCATTATCTGTAAGAACTAAAAGTGGTAAAATCATGCGTACTAGTGTGATGAAAGTTTGTGTTCTTCCTATCTATGATGAATAAATTATTCTTACTAATTTACCTCTGTGTGGCTACGGGACGTGTCATGTGGACTTGTTCATATAAAATTAGTTTCATAGTTGGTTAGATAAGTACTTAATAGTTATAAGATTAATTAAGGATATCTTTATAGTATACTTATCCATAGATTACATTCAAAACTAGGAACATTAACATTATGTCATAAAGTCATAAAAATTGCCAATAATTCAATAAAAAACCTAGCAATCCTTTGTTAACTAGGCTAAATACATAAATAAGCTTTAGAATGTAAGATATTATATTGTGCAAACTTCTGTTATTTATAGCTTTTTATAATTGAACTTAAGTTGTAAACAGATTTAAGGCATGTTTAATAGATACATAATTATGCTTTATGAAGGTAAAATATAATATATGTGAACATCTGTTATGTAATAGAGACATGCATAGAATGCACAGTACATACACCTGTGTACTTGTACCTGTGTGTATAATAGGCTTTATAATCACTACTTTCAGTGTAAAGCAGTTAATAATTTTGTAAGTGGTTTGCTAGTTTATAATTTGTTTAATTTAAAGTAACTTTATTAGTTTACCTATCTCTCTCAGTAGGACAGTATCAATTTAAACGATTTCAAAAGTATTGAAGCATTCAACAAGTTCATAGATACTAAAACATTTTGTTTATTTATTCATTTAGTAGACCTGTATCAAGAACTAGGGATTCCTATTTGTCCAATAATAAGCTAATTTAAGATTAAGTTAAGTTTTTGTTTGTATTCAAAAATAGCCTTTAGTTTCTTTGTCGGCGTTGCCAATTTATGTATGAAGCAAACATAATAATTCACTCGTTCAGTTCAGGTGAACGAGACTAGCTCAGTCACCAATCGCAATCTGCCGGTGTAACACATTGCTTTTTTGTACCTTGTGCATAATTTTAAATACAGTCCATTATAAACAATTTGATTTATGTGGTTTTATTACCAGCGACTGCCACACTAGGTACTTGCATTTTATACGCGTTATACTGTCGCTTCACCTTTGATTTAATTCTCTGCAGAGTAACGCAAATCTGCGTCTTCCGTTGCACATAGTCAATAATATCTTCTTCAGATGTATTCTGGTCAACATTATTTATAAATAATGGTATTCTGATGTCGGCCGCCTTAAACCTTTCACTCTCGTTACTTCGTGCCTTTCCTTCTACAGTCGCAAAACGATTTTTTAATCTCCGTCGTTGCGCCAAAACCCAAGGCTCCTCGGGTCTTTGTAATTGCCATTCGCTTTCAGCGTTGATAACATCAGCAAAAGTTGCATTCCTAGTTGTGGTAGGCGTAGAAGTCCCTTGTAGTCTAAGATACGTATATAGAACGACCTTCACCGATCGAGTAACCGGACGAAATGTGTTTATTATGAATTAAAATATGTTGAAGAATGTGACGGTGATGGGTTGCCTCATAAATTCCTGTCAAGGATATTTTTAATTATTTTTTTAAAAAGTTATTTTTTTTCAATACCTTCACCGATAGAGTAACCAAAGAAAATTAACACCAATTGAAAGTCCGAAGTCTACAGAATATGCTAACGTAGGGTTGCCTACCTTTTTCTTGTCAAGGTTATAGGGTTGCCTAATTTGAACAGGTGATAAAAAAATGCTACCTTCACCGATCGAGTAACCAAATAAATTATGTATCAAAATAAAGACATTTTTTTTACGAATACGATGGTATACGGTTGCCTTTGAAAAACTTGTCAGAAATTAGGGTTGCCAAGCGTTGAAGTTTGAAAATTTTAGACGGTTTGGAAGCACATGAGTAGATAAACGGACAAAGCTTCTTAAGAACGAGCAAAATTGTTACCTATTTTGGTAGGGTTGTCACAATAGGGTAGACAAATTAAACAAAAAAATATTACATAGCTTTATTATTCAGTATGATAGAATCGAATCAAATAATTTAATTGAACTAAGCCAATTACAGGCAATTTCGAATTGTCAAAAGACATAAAATAAAGTTAGTACAAAAATAGTTATGGTGCCCGGTCACAAGAAATAATAACTGTGAAAGTACCGTAGATACCCATTCCAATAGTCCAGTCAACGAGGCATATGTGGTCCGAAAAATTCCTCCTCTGGAACTGAAATTTGGCATATGATGAAGGTGATTGTCGGCGACGAGACCCACGCAACGACAAGGGGTGCAAGTGTGATTTGTAAGGTGATTTTTTTAAGACAAGTGTTTTCTAATCAGAATCCAGTGATTGTGTTGTGTATATATTCGATTCTTAATAGATTATCTTGTACGTTCTTATTAGTTTCTAATTAGATAAGTTTTTTAGTGGAAAATTGTAAAAGTTTAAAACTTAGATTATTACGTAACTTGAAAACTCACTTTTTTGTTTATGTATGTTTTTCAATTAAAGTATTTAAAAGGGCTGTGTTTCATTACAAAAATAGATTCACAAGTTGTTTCATGAAGATCGGTCTAGTAGTTTTCAAGTTATTGCAATTTTTGTGAAATCAAACTTTTATTCTTGTGTAACTTACTGACAACCGATGGGGAAGAAAAGTTCTCGAGTGGCGACCACGGACCGGAAAACGCAGCGTAGGCAGGCCTCCCACTAGGTGGACCGACGACATCGTGAGGGTCGCGGGCAGCCGATGGATGCAAGTGGCGAATTGTCGTTCGGCGTGGCGGTCTAAGGGGGAGGCCTATGTTCAGCAGTGGACGTCTTCCGGCTGATGATGATGATGATGAACTTTAAAAGTTTTAGTTCTAGGATTTTTTTTTATAAAAAAAAAGTGTTATTCATTTTATTTTAAACCAAAATACGATTGAAAACTTGAGAGGTGTCAAGGGACCACGATAGCAAGTTAAAAAAAGGTTCAAGCGATTTTCGACCTTATTGACATTTATGCAAACACCTGATTTTAATGAAGAAGCAATGTTAACGAATGAGAATGTGAGAAAAACAAACTAAATTTTAAATGTCGATAAGGTCGAAAATTGCTTGCACCATTTTTTTTAACTTGCTATCGTTAAGCGAATGTTTTCCGACCTTCAAGCGATTTTCGACCTTATTGACACTAATTCAAACACCGGATTTTAATGAAAGAGCAATGTTAGCTAACGAGAATGTGAGAAAAACAAACTAAATTTTAAATGTCGATAAGGTCGAAAATCCCTTGCACCTGTTTTTTAACTTGCTATCGTTAAGCAAATGTTTCCCAACCTTCAAGCGATTTTCGACCTTATTGACATATATGCAAACACCGGATTTTAATGAAGGAGCAATGTTAGCTAACGAGAATGTGAGAAAAACAAACTAATAAATGTCGATAAGGTCGAAAATTATTCGGTCTGTTCGGTCTGTTATTCATCCTTCGTTGCCTATTTACTGGTCTGTACTTGTATGGAAATACAAATGAAATGGTGCTAGAAAAAGTAGCTAAAAAGTTTAGCCACAAATTTTATAAAATTGTAGCTGTCGTCACCGAATAATAGCCAGATCTAGCTATAAAGTTGCTGAGTTGGCATCACTGCTGCAGATTTGAAGTTGTGTCAAATCGATCGTACGATAGGCAGTATAGTGTATGGTGTATATGGACGAACTGCCAATTTGAAACAATTACAAGCGTCAAATCGATCCGCGATCGTACGATAGGCAGGATGGTGTATGGCTACTATAAGGTAAGAACGGGCGGTATATAAAGTGGTACGAAGCGCGGTCTATTTGACAACGCGCGCCCTCTTGAAGGTAGGTGTTTGGTCTCTAATATATTGGTGACCAAACACCTTTAAAAATGTCTTTTGACAATTCAAAATTGCCTGTAATTGGCTTAGTTGAATTAAATTATTTGATTCGATTCTATCATACTGAATAATAAAGCTATTTAAATTATTTTTGTTTAATTTGTCTACCCTATTGTGACAACCCTACCAAAATAGGTAACAATTTTGCTCGTTCTTAAGAAGCTTAGTCCGTTTATCTACTCATGTGCTTCCAAACCGTCTAAAATTTTCAAACTTCAACGCTTGGCAACCCTAATTTCTGACAAGTTTTTCATAGGCAACCGTATACCATCGTATTCGTAAAAAAAATGTCTTTATTTTGATATATAATTTATTTGGTTACTCGATCGGTGAAGGTAGCATTTTTTTTTCACCTGTTCAAATTAGGCAACCCTATACCCTTGACAAGAAAAAGGTAGGCAACCCTACGTTAGCATATTCTATAGACTTCGGACTTTCAATTGGTGTTAATTTTCTTTGGTTACTCTATCGGTGAAGGTATTGAAAAAAAATAACCTTTTATAAAATTAATTAAAAATATCCTTGACAGGATTTTATGAGGCAACCCATCACCGTCATATTCTTCAACATATTTTAATTCATAAAAAACACATTTCGTCCGGTTACTCGATCGGTGAAGGTCGTTCTATATACGGATCCTGTACTATTGGTACATTTTCACATTTAACTGTCTACATGGCCTTGCACGGGTTGCTATTAGGTTAGTCGTAGGCGGTGATACACACCCGGTCGCAGAGATAGATGGCTCTGGCCCGGCCTTAGGCGCTGGTGTGGACGATTGCGACGGTATGTCCGAAACAGCGGGCGGGAGTTTCACGCGTCCAAGCGCAGGCGACTGCGGTGCTTGGTCGGGGGCGCACTTGGTTTGTTGCGGCGGTGCAGTCGAAACCGTAATAAAGTATAGCTTTCTTTTGATTTGGGAAATTAGATAAAAATCAAATCTGGTTGAAAAATAATCCAGCACTGGAGTCATAAGGATGGAATTTAGGAAGAGTTAGTGCACTTGCTGGACTGCACTCGATTGCCAGAACTATCAACTCATCCACATATTATAATAGCTATAATGATTGAGGATAATCCAAGAAAAAAAAAAACAACAGGCTTGAAAAACATTTTACTCTGTTTCTTGTCTCTGCGTATCGAGATCAGTTTCCAAAAATAATACAAGTTATATCTTGTAGCCACGATGATCGGTGATCGGTGGCTACATTTTTATTTTTATTTTTTGTGTTGGAAACGGATCACGTTATCGGTGGAAACAAGTCACCGTGATCCGTGGCTAATTCAATCTGATATCGGGATCCGTGGAGAGTGGAGACAAACCCCTCATCACAGTCATCAGACTGTGTCTCATGAACCGTGATAGTGATATGAAATTTTTACTGCTGATGTACTTACATATGTTGTTGCTATAACAAAACAAAAAATACAAAACAATTAAATTACGGGGCTTCCATGTAGCAGGCATGATTTTTTGGCGTTATTAGGTCGGTATTTTAAGGTAAGTAGATAATTTTTAACCGACTTCAAAAAAAAAGTAGGTTCTCAGTTCGACCTGTATGTATGTATGTATGTATGTTTGTCCGCGATTATCTCGCGTTTGGCTGAACGGATTTTGATGCAGTTTTCAGGAAAGTGTTCTCTACATTCTGGAGAAGGTTTTAGTATATAACACTAATAGATATCCCGTGACGTTGCCCGCGTGGATCCGTTTTGCTTACTTGAATCGTAGATTTTCAGGGACGATTGCATGTTTGTCCGCGATTATCTCGCGTTTAGCTGAACCGATTTTGATGCAGTTTTCAGGAAAGTGTTTGTTACATTCTGGAGAAGGTTTTAATATATAACACTAATAGATATCACAGTCATCAGACTGTGTCTCATGAACCGTGATAGTGATATGAAATTTTTACTGCTGATGTACTTACATATGTTGTTGCTATAACAAAACAAAAAATACAAAACAATTAAATTACGGGGCTTCCATGTAGCAGGCATGATTTTTTGGCGTTATTAGGTCGGTATTTTAAGGTAAGTAGATAATTTTTAACCGACTTCAAAAAAAAAGTAGGTTCTCAGTTCGACCTGTATGTATGTATGTATGTATGTTTGTCCGCGATTATCTCGCGTTTGGCTGAACGGATTTTGATGCAGTTTTCAGGAAAGTGTTCTCTACATTCTGGAGAAGGTTTTAGTATATAACACTAATAGATATCCCGTGACGTTGCCCGCGTGGATCCGTTTTGCTTACTTGAATCGTAGATTTTCAGGGACGATTGCATGTTTGTCCGCGATTATCTCGCGTTTAGCTGAACCGATTTTGATGCAGTTTTCAGGAAAGTGTTTGTTACATTCTGGAGAACGTTTTAATATATAACACTAATAGATATCCCGTGACGTTGCCCGCGTGGTTCCGTTTTGCTTACTTGGATCGTAGATTTTCAGGGACGATTGCATTTTTGTCCGCGATTATCTCGCGTTTGGCTGAACCGATTTTGATGCAGTTTTAAGGAAAGAGTTTGTTACATTCTGGAGAAGGTTTTAGTATATAACAATAATGGATATCTCGTGAAGTTGCTCGCATAGATCCGTTTTTGTTGCTTAATAGGATTGTAGATTTTCAAAGAAGCCGATTTTATGAAGATTTTTGTTGAATACCGCAACTAAAAAGGGAAAAATAAAAAACATTTTAAAAAAAACTTTTTGAAAAAAAGGGAACCGACTTCAAAACCAAACACAAAGAAACTATAAAAAAAAACTTTTTGAAAAAAAGGGAACCGACTTCAAAACCAAACACAAAGAAACTATAAAATAACTTTTCTTTCGGAAGTCGGTGGCTTTGTTTTTTTTTTATTTCATTGACATAATTATGGCCAAAAAAATAATTAAAAAGTTTTTTATACGGAAGTTTACGGAACCCCGCATGCGCGAGTGCGACTGGAGAACAGACGGCAAATCTTTGGACATACTTTTGCCCGAAGATCGCTCAGGAATTAATCGTTACCTAAGATACAATACGGTGGGTGTTACCTTGTCAAATCCTGAAATTACACGCGTAGATCCAGGATAAATCATTCATTCCCAGTCGCCCCCATGATGATTGCCACCGGAGTCAAATGATAATTAAAATTCCCAGTCGCTATTGATCTAGAGCATCAACATGATCAGCCTAAAATGTTCCCACAGCTGGGACACAGGCCTTCTCTCGAAGAAATGAGCTAGGTACATCCATCAAACAGTGCTAGTTGGTAGATATTATGTCATCATGTCTTTGAAGTTTTGTTTCTAGGACATGGCGGTTCCCTCCCTCACGATGTCTGACCTAATAGTATAAAAGCTGAAGAGTTTGTTGAACGCGCTAATCTCAGTAACTACTGAACTGCACACGGTTGGCGTAGTGGCTGAGCGATCGGCTGCTGCACAGCGTGTCATGGATTCGATCCCCGCACCGAACAAATATTTGTATGATCTGCAAGCAGTTATTCCAGGTCTGGGTGTTTGTGTATGTTTATATGTTTGTAAACGCACCCACGATACAGAAGAAATTCATAGTGTGGGATGGACGTTTTTATTTAAAAAAAAAAAAAAAGGTTGCACTCCAGGAGTGCCGGTAGAAGTGAAAACTTTTTTGTTACTATGTTTTATTTTTAATTTGAATGACGTCTTACTCATTTTCGATCAGGGTCACGTGACCCTGACGGTCACGTGACCCTGACGGTCACGTGACCCTGACGCGAGTTTTAAATTTTTTACCCATTACAGAAAAAGTGTACAACGCCGCTAAAGAAGTTTTCACTTCAAAAAAAACTAAATCTTTAAGGCTAGGTGAAGGCTATAGGCTATACCTTTACCTATATCATTACACTACGATCAATAAGAGCCGAGCAGAGGTGAAACCACGGAAAATAACTAGTTTGATATTATCTTTATAGGTATCTAATTACCTATGTATAAGTATAATATAAAAATCAATGCCATATTTCGTTGTAATTTTATTGAAGTGAAAACTTCTTTAGCGGCGTTGTACACTTTTTCTGTAATGGGTAAAAAATTTAAAACTCGCGTCAGGGTCACGTGACCGTCAGGGTCACGTGACCGTCAGGGTCACGTGACCCTGATCGAAAATGAGTAAGACGTCATTCAAATTAAAAATAAAACATAGTAACAAAAAAGTTTTCACTTCTACCGGCACTCCTGGAGTGCAACCTTTTTTTTTTTTTATAACTCAAGAACGGGCACACCTATCCAAACCAAATGTTGGCTATGTTCGAAATGTATTACATATTAGTAGATGGTTTAAGTGTAGTTTGCACAAAATCGGTCGAGAGGTTCTTCATTTATTAAATTTTCGATAAATGGCGGATTTTATTGATGGGGATTTTGCTGTCAAAGTAGCGAAGCACCACGTACGCACCGGGCCGCGGCCGCTAGTTTTACATATTATGTACAAATGTTTTAATTGCGTAGAGTCTGACGATAAAACTAACAGACGATGTTATATAAAAACAGGTTTAAATAAAAAACATACGATTTTATCAGAGCGTGAGTTGCCAAAACTGCGAAGAACAAACATCAAAGGTCGAGTAAGATCCAAAGTCCGGACGTTGGACTTTAGTCTTTGTGGACATTAACACTGATGGATCACAATGTTATACCTATTAAATCATTACTTCTCAGAATTTGATCCTTATTAGCGACACTATTTAAATGGTCTAACATTACAGTGTGTTTTTTTTCCAAAATCAGCGGCGCTAATAAGTAAGTATATTTTCTGTAATTTTACTAAAATCCAATGATGCAGTTTTCGTTTTCGTCAAAATTGAACTCGAGACTCCGAGTATTTTTTACTATTCCTCATAGTTCCTCATGATCACCCATCCACTGACCAACCTCGGTAAGCGCGGCTTTACCACGAATATCGACCTGTGCAGCTGTTATTATTTGGTCACTTTATGTATCTTGACTGTTTTTTAAATTATTTTTAGCACTACTTTTTTTTTTCGTTTTACTTGATAAATCATCAAATGAGTCCTCCCACCCAGGTATAGCAATCCACGTCCAGTTGGAAAATTCACTCTGTATTATGAAAAACACCTCATCGTAAGGCATGGAGGTGATCGATCTTATTGCCATCATATAGATAGACGTTAGAGTCCTGGATTAACTGTCATAAAATTGTAGATTACTAGATATAATTCCAAAACATAATAATTATTGATCTTTTTTTTGGAGGTTATATAAAATCATCAAATAAGTCCTCCCGCTCTGGGCAAGCGGAAGGGACTGTCAGACTTGAATGACTAAAACCATGTTCCATCCATCCATTAGAGCAGTGCAAGTGGTGGCCCAGTGGTAACGGACATCGGTCCCGACTTACTAGTTGTAGGTCGGGAGTTCAAACCACGCCAGGCGCATTACTTTGTGTACTTTATTAATTTCATCACCACTGCTCTCAAAACGGTGAAGGAAAACATCGTGAGGAAACCGGCATGTTAGAACCAAAAATTCGAAGACATGTGACATCCACCAACCCGCACTGATGGGCCCGCATGGTGGATTATGGCCCACTCCCTCTCACAGAGAGGAGGCCTGTGTCCCAGCCGTGGGAACATTATAACCTGATGATGATGATGTTCCATCAGTTGCCCGTTATTTTCCAGGGTCACCTGTCTAGATAGTCCCGCGGCCCTGAACATTAAGCCTGAATTTCTAGATAAAAGAGGCAGTAGGCAGTCAGATACCTAAATAGATATCTGAATAGCACTTTGGATTTTAACTCTATGTCCTAAGTCTAGAGTTGAGAATCGAAAAAACGAGCCAAAAACATCCAACTCAATTTTGTCATTAATTTAGATGACTGTCTAAGGAACTTACCAATTGAAAATGGACATGAGCCATGACCTACAGTTACAGATCATCTTGAGAACATCATCATCAGGCTAGCCAGTAGCCTTTTTGCAACTACGTTGGGGTCAGTTTCCAGTATAATCTAGGCAGATAGACTGGTAGGTGTTTACATGGAGCGACCTGCCTAATCTGACCTCCACAACCCAATTAGGTACCTATTACTGAGACATTATGTTACACATTGGCAAGACTAGTTGTCAGACGTTTATGCAATTTACAATTTGAAACGACCATCAAAAATCTTTGTCATGACTGCGGAGACAAATGGGTGGAAATCGTTCGAAAATAATACCCTAGCACTTTTTTATACCTAGTGGTAAAATCATCAAATGAGTCCTCCCGGAACCCATACTGTCAGACTCATACTGACTAAATGCACGGTGATCCTTCAATATATTTTTAGGTTCGGCGGCACGGTTACCTCATGAGACAGTTACGCGACCCCGGCAGGCTTTGTCCTCTAAGAGGAGCCCCGTCAGATTGCTGAAAGTTCTATGAGGCGCGCGTGAAATACTCGACCCGGGTATCAAAAATCAAAATCAAAGCATTTCAAGCATATTTCAAGTAGGCCAGTTACAGGCACTTTTGAATTGGGAATATCAGTCTCTCAGCATTAAACACTAAAAAGTTATGGTGCTACAGTCCCAGTCACAAGACATAAAAACTGTGAAAGTACCGTAGATGCACGTTCCAAGTAGTAGATCTCTATGGAGAAGAACGTGCAAGAAACTCCATGGACACTCTTTTCAGATCGCCAAAATTATTACAGAATCATTGTTACATCATTCATTCTTAGATGGTAAATTATGTGAGAACGATGTAGCAAGTTAAAAGTGTCCATAGTAAAATTTAAAACAAAGATAATTCAGAAATAAGAATCAATAAATTAAAATAAACCATATACCATAGGGTATGGTATGTATTATTCGCCGTCTGCATGCCCGAAATATTTTCTGTTTGCGATGGGCCTAGTTAGTTGCCTAGTTCGTCTGTCTCATCAGGTACCTAGGTAACCGTGACCCTGTAACGTAAAAAAAGCCTATCGAAGGATCACCGCTGGATTTTCAGTCCTTCCCATCCCGCCCTGGCTATGAGGACTCAATTGATGATTTTACCATGTTTTACAGGCCTGTAGTTATCAACCTGATAAAATAAGTGACCTTGATAGAAAACTGTATTATTTTGATCCCGTCAATAAAGCCACAGTTATCACACATCTACTCGTATTATCTAAGCGGATGGCAGGCCATTGAACTAACTATAAGTATCAAGAAGACCTCGATGATCGCCAAACGTTGTCCGAGTACCGCGAAATAAAGACGTGTTCTTGATAGTGCGACAAAAAAGTGATAAAAAATGAAGTTAGCGCCTTTTGATTTTACAAATGAGAACTATAACTTGGGACATTTGTGTATGGATAGTCTTAGAACCAGACCAAATGCTGTTTGCCAGGTAATTTTGATTTTACTTCTTTACCTATATAAAAATCTCGTGTGTCGTAGTTGTAGTTTGAACTCGTTACTCCGAAACGGTTTGACCGATTTATTATGTTGTTTTTGTAACTGTAGAAATTGATCTGAGCCTAAACCCGGCGGACTCCGTTTCGCCACCAGATGGCTTCGTTTTTTTTCCTGATTTTTTTAATTCTATGCTATAAACCTCACGGAGCCCGAGACCTTTCCAACGAATGCAAAACCGTGGAAATCGGTTCGTGCGTTCTGGGGTTATAGCGTCAGGAAGGAAAACCCGACTTATTTTTATATAGGTAGTAGACTAGCAAACCCGGCGAACTCCGTTTCGCCACCAGATGGCTTCGTTTTTTTTTCCTGAATTTTCTTTGCTATAAACCTCACGGAGCCCGAGACCTTTCCAACGAATGCATCATCATCATCATCAGCCTATAATGTTCCCACTGCTGGGACACAGGCCTCCTCTCTTATGAGAGGGAGTGGGCCATAATCCACCACGCGGGCCCAGTGCGGGTTGGCAGATGTCACATGTCTTCGAATTTTTGGTTCTAGGACATGCCGGTTTCCTCACGATGTTTTCCTTCACCGTTTTGAGAGCAGTGGTGATGAAACAAATTACACAAAGTAATGCGCCTGGCGGGGTTCGAACCCACGACCTACAACTTGTAAGTCGGGACCGATACCACTGGGCCACCACTGCTCTCTAACCCATCCAACGAATGCAAAACCGTGGAAATCGGTTCGTGCGTTCTGGAGTTCCGAGCGTCAGGAAGGAAAAATTCGACTTATTTTTATATAGTACCTAGATGATAAATGAGATTCGAGGAAAACATCAACTGTTTTTTAGTATTTCACGTAATAGTTACTGAAGGTCATGTTATATAAATAGTGATTTCTACTTCGATTTATTTTTAACATCCTTAGGTACTAATTATTATAAAACCTTGCCTCACATCACACCTCACACTATGAATTCCTCATGTGTCGTGGGTGCGTTTACAAACATAGACATACACAAACACCCAGACTTGGAACGACATACCTACCTGCAGTTCACACAAATATTTATTCCGCGCGGGGATTGAACCCGCGACACGGATGCATGATGTACCCAATTCCAAATCACCATGTATAATTAAAAATAGTTAAGACAAACTGATAAGATAGCCGATGAAAATTCACAATCGACCATTGTAATACTTAAATTTTTTTTAGTCCTAATCTACAATTGATATCAAAGTGATTCATTCTTTCATTCATCCGACACTGACCTGCGAATAAAAAGAAATAATCTTTATCAACTACCGATCACCTGCCGGAAATCGTAAACTCATTCGTTCAGAATAGTACCTTTTTTTTTTTTTTTTTAGCGTGGTAAAATCATCAAATGAGTCCTCCAACCCCGGGCAGGGCGGGAGGGACTGTCGGACTTTTACTGACTAAAATCCACGGTGTCCTTCAATAGCCCTTTCTGTTCCGGGGTCACGGTAAGGAAATAATCCCGCGACCCCGGCAGGCTTTAGCCCTCTGAGTGGGGGACCCCGTCATTATGCTGACGCTCTTTGAGGCGCGCGTGGGACACAACGCGCCGTCGACCCGGGCATGGTCCATGGTTGGGCAGCGAGTTGCCCTTTACTCGCTGCCCGCATGCCCGCGCCTACGGTGGCCGGAGATCATCTAGCGACGTCCGTCGCCGTGGGCGTCTACCACCGCCAGAATAGTACCTATAGTAAATAGTAGTAAGTTGATAAGTACAATGTGAAAAAAACTAAGATCCTGCTACAAACATTTGCTTTTTCTCCTTCTTTTCATATTGTTGCTGACGGACCATCAGGGCTGGATTAACCATCTCAGGGCCCCTAGCTAGGCACAGCTCGTTTCGGGCTCTCCCTTTTTCATACCACAACAACGCAATTTGTCAATAATAGACCCTGATACCATTTTGCCCTGTCAATAATACCCACACTTGATTTGCTGATTTCAAATTAATATACCTAAGTATTTGTCATTTAATAAGCGACTATTTAAGCATAAAAATTAAATTATACAAGTTAATAAAAATTGTTAGATTAATTTCAATACTATTAAAAAATTCAGGCATTCACCGTTACTCTTTATAGTGTCAATAATGGGGGCTTTTACCTTATATGTGAAAAAAAGTTTCACTTTTACCGTGGTTTCATAAAACCACACAATCCCCTTTTTTAATTTTTTTTAATTGGGATTGCTGGGCCCCTGGTCAGGGTGGGCCCCCTAGGCACTGACCTAATCACAGTGCCTTATGGATAATACGGCAGTATGTTCTTACAGACCTGCAATTTCTTTGTTTTAAAAAAAGAAACGTTGCTCCACACTGACCACACTAGCCCCCTTATTAATAAACGCGGACTAAACTTACGCCAAAATTATTCCAAAAAGTATAGCTAGTCTGAAGATAATCCTGGTTGTAACTTTAGTTCATGTTTATTAATAAGGGGGTAGGATTTTTTCCTGCATCGTGGATGCGTTCACAAACAGAAAATCATATACTTAAACAAACACCCATGCAGATTCTGAACAACTACTTGTAGGAGTTGTAGGTCATAGAAATAATTATTTGTACCGTGAGAGCATCTATCCGCAAGCTGCAGCGCACGAGTCGATCACTCAACCACCCAGCCAACTGAGCCAACTGTCTCGTAAACAACAAGACAACAATCTGGTTGGTCATATAATTTGCAAACACTTGGTCAAGATGGATAGTAAAGGAGATGGGGCGCATATCCTACAGATGGGTCCACTGGGATTGAATTTGGGATAAGGGGAAGTACCCTTTGATCTGCGTATTCATATGCGATCAATTGAGAAACTTCTAGATTGCGATTGTAGATACTAAATACGACTTCATCTTTATTAGTTCTTTACAAAAAAATCTATCTTCGTCCCACAGATAGACGCAGCCACTGAAGAAAGTGAGACAAACGCCTCTGTCCTTGCTCGTTCGATCCAGTTGGCAAGATGCTTCCGAAAATTAGGTACGAAACCTGGAGATGTCCTCGCTTTGGGAGGGAAGAACCACCTGGATCTACACATACCATACTATGCAGCAGTTATGAATGGCATGCCGCTTGCTGGCGTGGACCCACAGTTTAAACATAGTGAGTATTTTATCGTGTGGCACTGGCTTCTGAGAACCAAAAATTGTAAGACTGCATGTGGCCTGCTTTATGGTTTAAAGTTAATGGTACTAAAACCTGCGTGTGCAAGTCTGATTCGCACTTGCTCGTTTCAAATTAGCCCCCCTTCGCACGAGCGCTTTTTTACGAGCGTTTAAAAAGCGCTGACAATGTGCGCCCTGAACTTAAACTCAAATACATTTCCAAAAAAAAGCGCCGCGCTTTGAAAAACGCTGACGTGTCAACAGATGCATTGCAATGGCGCTTTTATTACGCCCGAAAAAAAAGCGCTCGTGTCAATGGGGCTTAATCTCAAATTCAATTGTTTCAATGTGGCAGTGCCAGCCATTCTACTTTGAAAAAGAGGTTAACCGCTATGGAACGAAACATTTACATATACATACATAATTATTGCTGTAGGCTTTAATCCGAGGCGGTAGGTATAATTATGTAATAGAACGTGGCGTGTCTGATTACATGAGAGTACAAGTAGGTACTAACAAATATTGTTGACCTTGAGTTCGTCTGCATTAAGAATACCTATTTATTTATTTGTTCGCTCCAGCCCAATGATATTCTAATATACAGATATGTTATACGCTTACAAAACAACAGCAAAAACTGTTCCGCGCCGAGCGCGGACTTTTTTATTCAAACATTACATTTCACTACAAGTAAAAAGGATAGCTTCATAAAACGCAATAAGAAAAAAAGTGACAGCTAGATAAACAAACAGCGCCACGCCACCCACGCGTCATCAATCCCCCCGCACCGCCCCGCACGTCGGCATCACCTTGTCGTTCTTACGACATCAGAATATTACGAAAATAATTGAAATATATTAATAAATCGAAGTACCTATATTGCTTACATAAGTGTGGTATGAGATCCCGTGTGTTTTATTAATTTTTTTTATCATGATTGGTACACTTCATAAATACACACGATGGCATTTTTGATGACAATTACGTAGCAGCGCGCAACGTGTTACTCGTAGTCGTGCGAGACACAGACTAAAAGCAATTTAATTGTCCGACGTAGGACATTTTCTGGTCTTCACGTTTTGCGCGCTCATAACATATCTGTTTACTAAAATATCATTGCTCCAGCATGTGTAGGTACCTAACTAGTAAAGTACCCAACTGCTGACCTCCCACCAACTATTGACCGCATAACAGTTTTTATCAAAAATAATAATAAATCTTCTTGCAGTGCTGCATAAAGAATACAGAAAATGAAATATAATTTATCTTGTAATATATTGGCGTCACAGAAAAGGATGATGCAATTTTTGGGCCCACCCTCCAATAGCAACATGTGATACGTCATTGGAAAGGTATTTTTAAGCTGAGCAAAAAATATTACGGCACCAAGTCTGAAATATTAGTCCGTTCTGAGATATGTTTGATTGAATATGGCAGTTGAAGATATAACCAAATAATGTTTTTTTCCTTACATATTACATTTTGGTGCAAAGGAGGACGAAGAGAAGCTCGGTTCTAAATAATGGGAGCCGCACGGGTCGATCTTCCATGTTAAGCCGCGCTTGCCGAGGTCGGTTTATGGATAGGTGACCATCTATCCGAGTTTTCTCCGTGCTTCAGAAAGAACTTAAAAGCCTTTGATTACCGCTGTCATTAGTAGATCTTTGACCACCTCCACCAAAAAGATGGTTAACGGCAGGTTGAAGAGCGATTTTAAGCTGTTACTCCAAATGTATTTCAACAATGCGTCAATGTCTTGTCGCATTCAGTCACTACACATAAGAGCTAGAAGGTTTTTTTTACATGGTTAAATCATAAAAGATCTAGTAGGTACAGTTACTAAGACTTACCATTTCACACCAACTATGGTTTTCAAAGCTATTGTACCTGCAAGACCCGACGTTGTTCTGAAGGCACCTGTGTCAATACTTTGGTACCTAGGGTCAGATGCCATACCGTATGTCATGGGATCTAGAGGCGAAAGCCTTCCAGCACTATAAGTGGCGTGTGGAGCGGAGGCACAATGGCGAGGCGTATCTCCGCTACCTCTGACAAGTCGAGGCGCTGCGGGAAGAGCTCCGGCGTAATCTCATGGGGTATGGAGGGTACGACTGTCGCAACCGAGGTTTGGCAACGCCGCAACCGTGGCGGTCAAACCCTTCTTTGAGGAGTGACGCAGGTCCACACTCTATGTTCCGGGAGGTTCCTGTGTCGTATTGTGCGGTAAAAAATAGGTATGCCTGGGTGTAACCTTTGCGAAAATCGCCCGGAGGTGCACACGATTGACCATAAAGTGAAGGTATGCATAGCTTGGGCGGGGCACCGCTGCGGAGCCAGACGCAACCGTTTATTAAGAAGTAATCCCCTCCTCCTGCTCTTCCTAAGCAGTGATGCTCGCAAATGAGGAGGCGGAATACGTGAAGGAGAGGACAGCCTCCGTCTCACGACACAACCGCTTCGGGAGACGCCTACGGTATAGGACCTCGCGAGGCGATTTTTGAACCACAGTAGTCGAGTGCATGAGGAGGGCGAGTAAAGGATGACTCTCCGTCATGGACCATATTGATGTCAACTGCGCGTCCTGCTCCACGCGAGCTTCAAAGAGTTGTCAGCAATCTGACGGGAATCAAACGCCTGCCGAGGTCGCGAGACTGTCTAAACGGGTAACTGTGACCCTAGAACGTAAAGAGCTATTGAAGGGACACCGTGGATTTCAGTCAGTGCGTGTCTGGCAGTTCCTTCTGCTCCACACTGGGCAGGAGGACTCATTTGTAAATGTAAAAAAAGGCACCCCTTATACGGCCAAAACCTGCCGGGGTCGTGCCGCCGACACCATTTTTAGTTAGTCCATGTCTGACAATCCCTGATTCCATCCCTCCCTGATCAATCCCTCCCTGATCCATGTAAAGAAAACCGTGTAGCTTTTATGTGTACTGACTGATTGTGACAAGACATTGACGCACTGTTGAAATATCTTTGGTGTAAAAGCTTAAAATCGCTCTTCAACCTGCCGTTAACCACCTACGTAGTGGAAGTGGTCAACGGCAAAGCGACCTTTAACAGTAGGTAACGACTGTCAAAGATCTGCAAATGACAGCCGTAATCAACGGCTTTTACGTGCTTTCTGAGGCACGAAGAAAACTCGGATAGATGGTCACCCATCCATAAACCGACCTCGGCAAGCGCGGCTTGACATGGAGGATCGACCTGTGCGGCTGTCATTATTTAGAACCGAACTTCTCCTCCTCCTCCTCTGCACCAAAATGCAATATGTAAAGAAAAAAACATTATTTGGTTTATCTTAAACTGCCATATTCAATCAAACATATCTCAGAACGGACTAATATTTCAGACTTGGTGCCATGATATTTTTTGCTCAGCCTAAAAATACCTATCCAATGACATATTACATGTTGCTATTGGAGGGTGGTACCAGATTTCATAGAAACCCTGGCATCATCCTTTAAATAAAGCAATATTGCGTCCGTAAACCTATGATATCAAAATACCCTCCTAAAATCATCAAGAAATTTAACAATTTGCTAAGCTGGCGGTTGATTTCAATGTCATTTCATTTCAGTTTTACACGATAGATTCCTTAGAGTTTGGTATTTTTTCGTTATTTAAGACAGACACAATGCTTTTCCACATGATTTTCAAGTTTTATTGAGCCTTAACTTGTTAAAATGATGAGGTCAATATCTGGTACACTCAAATGTATGAATAACCATTTTTTTAACATGGCATGTCAATAGCTGGTAATTAACCAAATGTACGAGTATTCCAGTTACTGACACCACGGTTTGTACGTATAGTTAATTTTTAATGGTGAGGTAGCTTAACTTTAATGCATCTGTATTACGCCCATGGGCGTTGGCACCCTTTTTTTTTTTTTTTTTTAGCGTCGTAAAATCATCAAATGAGTCCTCCAACCCCGGGCAGGGCGGGAGGGACTGTCAGACTTCTACTGACTAAAATCCACGGTGTCCTTCAATAGCCTGTTACGTTCCGGGGTCACGGTAAGGAAATAATCCCGCGACCCCGGCAGGCTTTGGCCCTCTTAGAGGGGGGCCCCGTCATGCGTTGGCACCCCTAAAGGTGTGTATCTGCATAATCACAAACATAAAAAATACCTTACGTAGTAACTTGAGAACGTAGCATAATTTGAGTGAGGTACTTAAATTTTCGGTCTAAAGTCACATTCTGGATCCTCCTGAATATTTTAGACTTACTAATATTATAGGAAAAGTGAACGGCTGAATGGATTTTGACACAATTTGGCAAGCAGATAATTTTAAAACCTGGTTAAGTGGGTGTACCTGGACGGAGGATACTTTTTATGTCGGTATATGATCCCGTAGGACAATTGCAGAATATAACACGAGGAATGCCTCAGCCACAGGTTGGTTTAATGCATAAAATGACAAAATATACCCCAACCTGCATGTTTGAACAAACTGACTTAAATCATGTCCGAGGCAAAGTGCGAGCTAGTTTTTTATTTGTATCTATGTTCTCTTCATTTGTGAGGTCTTCTACATAAGCTTAAAAAGTTAAAACCGTCTTATGTAATTAGGAAAATATTAATTCAAAGATTTTTAAACTCACTTTGTAGAACTAAAGCCGTATTCTTTCAATTTGTTTTGCCGGCAAGCATTTTTATATCTGCTGCTTAATACAGAACAGTGAAATAACTACTTATAAAGAGGAAAAATTGGACAAACAGTGATAAAAACTACAACAAAAAGTGATAAAACTACAAAATTTCAAAAATAAGTGCAAGAATATTATTGACCGCGTTTGAAGACGGAAGACCTAAATAGTGTGAAAAAAGAAAATGAGAAGGGCTATAAAACTAGCTTTGTTTGTTTTTTATCAAATAAAACCTCGTATCACATTCATAATAAATAATATTTGAGTTTATTCTTATACTACAGGAGGTCAAAAAATTGGTCATTTGCATGATGAAAATTTGGTACAAGCATGTTGATAACTGGTCAAATGGCCTGTTCTTGCTAAACTCGAGAAAAAAAACACTTTTTACCTGACTATGACTGATAATGATGTTTTAGTTACATTCTCCAATGTTTATTTTATCTTCCAAAAACATTCATTTCCAACTCGTACATTAGTTTATTTTGCGAAAGAAGCAAGGAAAACTGCTTAAAGGGTCAATAGTTGGGTGTTTTACCCTACTTTAGTTTTTGTTTTTGTCGACAGATTTTGTAGCCATTAGTTATTATTAGTAAATCTATGTATATGAAAATATAGCTACGTATTTATGTGGCAACAGCAAGGTTTTTTTTCAATTTGAGTACTTAGCATTTTTTTTAGTAAGCTATGGTAAAATCATAAAATGAGTCCTCCCACCCAGAGCAGGGCGGGAGGGACTGTCAGACTCGTGCTGACTAAAATCCACGGTGTCCTTCACTAGCCTTTTACGTTCCTGGGTCACGGTAATTCGTTAGACCCGCGACGCCGGCATGCTTTGGCCCTCTACCACAGAAGCCACTAACTTTTTTTGATGTTGTTCACAGCCGAAATACAAAAGCTGTTCAAAATATGCTCTCCAAGGATAGCCTTCTGTCAGAAAGAATTTCTGGACACCTACAACGCTGTGAAGGAGGAACTGGGTCTGAACACAGAAGTCATCTGCTTTGATGAAGGCAAGCAATCTCTGGCCAGCTTCATCGAGAAGTATGACGACAAGGACGATCAGGAGGAATTTCTGTAAGAATTTTGTTTTATTGGATATCAACAGTTTTTCTATTGGCTCCCTGCGAAAGTTAAATGAAGTCGGTTAAAAAGTATTCCGTTTTATTGATAAAATATAAGTACCTACCTACATCCAAGGGACCATTAATTCGCATAAAATGAATCGTGGTTTGACTGTTTATAATATCATCAGAGTACCTAAAGGTATAAATCACGGTTAGCGCAATGGCTGAGTGATTGGACTGATGCGCTGCGGTCGCGGGTTCGATTCCCGTACGGAGCAAATATTTGTATGATCTACAAGTAGTTGTCTCGGGTCTGGGTGTTTGTGTATGTGAGTTTATACATAATGTTTGTAAACGTACCCACGACACAGGAGAAAATTCTGGTGTGGGTCAACGTTTAAAAAAAAAACCGGCCAAGTGCGTGTCGGGCCACGCACAGTGTAGGGTTCCGTAGTTGGCCATCAAAATACTTATGCGAATTAACTAAACTGATTCGCTGAACATAATTTTAAAAAGAAGAATTTTCAAAATCGGTCTAGGAGTCTTTGAGAAATCGGGGAAAATACATAAAAAAAAGATTACGACGAATTTAGAACCTCCCCCTTTTTTTGAAGTAAGTTAAAAATAGTTGACGATAAAAACCTACCTATCCCCAAAAAACATACTGTAAAAACATACCTATTAAAGCTGTAAAAATAAAGTTGACAAACTTACATTTGCAGTTGAAGAGCATGTTCTCCGATACATTTTGTTTACGAAAATATGTTATCCAAGTACATTTTATAAGTTGGTCGACTATTACTCGTAAAGTTGTAAAGCCTACTTAGTCATGATAATTTTTTTTTAAACTTCGTTGTATATACTACTATTGTGAATTTTTTCACACCCCCAAACATAACCGTTTAGCTGGTAGAGGGGGGGGACACTCGAGTCGAGCAAAATTTAGCACTTTAAAGCTTAATATTTCACAAACGAATTTTTTTATCAAAAAATTGTTAATGGAAACTATCAATATTTTTTAAAGACCTATTTAATGATACCCCACACTAAGGGGTACGCGAGAAAAAAAAAAAACATCCCCACTTTACGTGTACAGGAGGTACCCTAAAAAAAAATATTTTAGGAGATTTTATTTTACCACTTTTTTGGCACAACAAATCCGTATATTTACACCAAATTACAGCTCTCTAGGACTGTGCGTCTCTGAGCTAAACTGCGGACAGACGGACGGACGGACATGGCGAAACTATAAGGGTTCCTTGTTGACTACGGAACCCTAAAAAAGAGTAGGCTATGGTAGGTAGTAGGTACCTACCCATCAATCCCGAATTTGTAAAACTCCCGCATGATTATAGCCGAAGCACATTCACAATTATATTCTGGCGTCTAAGATGGGTCATAATAATAACGATGAGCTTCGACTGTACAGTCACGAGCAATAGTATGTATATGTTATAGGCAAACTCCGAAGCTCCGGCGCTCCTAGGTTGGATTGGTCAATCCTCAGGTCAGACTGAATGACTTAGTCAAAGCCCAAACAAATGTAAATTTTCGGCCTTTGACTAAACAATTTTCGTCAAACCTGGGAGAGACTAATTTGGTCAGGCAAACGTCAAAACACAATTTTATTAAATCGGGGTTTGACGAGTCAAACTCCGATATAGGTATGAAGTGTCTTATCTTCGTTTATTTGGAAGCATTTTATCATTTAAGCAGCTTTCAAGTCTTAAGAACCGCTTAACTCTGCCAGTTCTGATACCTGATTGGTCAGCTTACGTGATTTTCACTTTTATATTTATTTATTTATTTATTTATTTATTTATTTATTTATTTATTTATTTATTTATTTATGTACACAGAACATACAAAAACAAGAAATAACATTAAGATAAAAGAGCACAAAGGCACTGCTTATTTCATTAAGAAATCTCTTCCAGCAGACCAGCGACAGAAGAGAGATAGACAACAAAACGTAGACACAGTGTACAAAAAAAAAATGAATAAAATATAAACATACATATTATAAAATAAACATATTATTATAAAATATATTTATACAATACATATTTTAAAATAAACCTAATACATAAATATATTAAATTACAGAGGAGAGGTAATAATCTTTGACTTGTTTTTTAAAAACGGAGACAGTTTTAGAGTCAAGTATTTTAGGTGGAAGTGAGTTCCACAAACGTACTGCATGAACGGAGAAGGAGTAGGAAAAAAAGTCAGTTTTATGGGATGGAAAATTGAGGTGATGCTTAAGATGGGATCTGCACAGAGCATCAGGAGGACGGGTAAAGGAAAAACGCTCGCGTAGGTAGGAAGGATAAGCAGGGTTATGAAGGATGTTGAAGAGGAGACATAATATTCGAGTGTTCCTGCGAAGACGAATAGGGAGCCATTTGAGATCCTTTCGGAATTGAGTAACATGGTCGTACTTTCTTAGCCCAAAAACGAAACGAATGCAAAGGTTTTGCAAGCGCTCGAGCTTATTCAAGAGCTCCTCAGTGGCATCCAGATAACAGGCATCGGCGTAATCGATGATTGGCTGAATCAGAGTTTGAGCTAGGTATACCTTAGTTTTAAAAGGCAAGAAAGTTTGTAAAGATTTAAGAGAGTGAAAAGAAAAATGCACCTTACGACTAACCTCACTCACCTGAGCCTGCCAAGAAAGATTGCTGTCAATATACACACCAAGGGATATATATTTGAGATGCTTTGAGAGAATGCCGTGTGGCATTAGGCCCGCCTTTTGTACGATGTGCAATAAAGTATAAAATAAATAAATAAATGCTTTGGAATATACGGAGGTTAGTTTGTAAGATTAGGTATAAACAGGGGGTCCACCCTTTATAGCAGAACTTTTTGCGTCATAATTTTATTTTGCATAGCAACGGATAGCATAAACCTCTTTACGCAGAAAATCGTTTGGCATATACACTCATTTACCATAACACCGAAACCCATAATTTTGTAAGTCAGAATCATCTTTAGGCATAAATTTCATTTCCATAATAATCAATAAGTATAACCATCATTTCGTAGAAAGTTCACAACCAGAATCATCTTTTGCATAATTGTGTGGTTTTTATTTCCCAGACAGTAAGATGATGCAATAAGCGTTATTTCTTTCTTTCTTTCTAAGCATGCAGCAAGCATTCAGCACATGCAGCAAGCATTCAGCACATGCAGCAGGCATGGCTTCTGTCACGGCTCCGGCGCTGCGGGTCTCTGGCGGTCCCACGCGAGCTAATCGTCGCAGATGATTTTACGCCCACCACCGCAGCTTCGGCTTACTGGCCGGCAAGCCGGCCAGCCTCAGCCGCGGCGGTGTGCGTTAAAACCACCTGCTCCTCAGCTCACGGGCCGCCTCGCCCCTCCGCGCCTACGCGATTATAAATTACACTCTAGGGGTAGGGCAGACAAGACTACGTGAAGTCGGTTTTGCAGCGATTCATTTCTGTCACTAACTTTTGTAGCACACCATATTGATTTTATAAAACAATTTTTTTATTTTTTATTATGACTATTAAATTATTTCTATTCTGAAATTCTGTGATCTTCGAAGTATACCAAGTCAAATTATTCCAAATAATCGGCGCTCTAAATAAACGTTATGCTAAATGAAAATATGCAAAATTGTAACTCTGACAAAAGTAATTATGCCCAATACAATTCTGCCATCTTAAAAGTATCCCAATTTAAATTCGGACATAAAAACATTAGGCGAAAAAACAATTATATTAAAAAAATTTATACCATAACAATGTTCGTTTAAAAAGTTTCTGCCAAGTGAGTTCTGCCAAATAGGTTTCGGAGAAACAAGTTTCTGCCAGATAGAGGGCACCCATAAACAGGAACACCGCGAGAGACATTATGAACCTGTTTAAACATGTTCAGATCAGCGTTTGACCGAGTTTTGCAGTCGCTTCTAGGATTGACTAGGCCAAAACCGAAACAGAATAATTTACTTTCGACGTTTGACTGAAAAGTTAGGAGCTCCTGGGTTTGACTAAAAATACTTCAGGCAAAGGGCGAAATTGAAATGTATTTCGGGGATTGCCTGATGGCTTTGGCCAAACCTAGGATAAACCAGTCCTTCCGCGAAGAGACTGTGTATCGGACTTTGACTATAACATATACACTAAGCAGTATTCTAAAGCGATTTTCTGCTACCATATTGATTAAACTTTTGCCTTTTAATTAGACTTCTATTTTGGAAGTCATACTATTACGAAATAGGTCTTATTTCAAAGTGGAAACCAGTATTTCACGAGTAATTTGCGTTTGAATTTGGTTCAGTGTATACATGTTATTGCTCGGGACTGTACCTACTAGTAAGTACCTAATTTATATTTTATATATTTTTACTTTTTCAGGCCAGTAATAATCGACAGAAATAAGCACTACCTGTGGTTGATTAGTACGGGAGGCACGAGCGGTGTCGTCAAGCTGGCTGCGATTACTCACGGGGCGTTTTTGAGAAAATTAGAAATAATGAAAAACTTTTTTGGATCAGGTTCACCCCCGTAAGTACTGACTAGAACTGTAGATAATTATCTTTGCATTTTTCTGTGAAAGTTTGAAGAAATTAGCTTAGATTAACAATAAACTAACTGTTGCCAGCGGCTTCGCCCGCTATAACTCGAAAATCATGCCACGGAAAGACAAAATCAGTATGAAAATTAACTTATTTTATGTGTTAATGCAGGTTATATTATTAAAATAACAAATTTTACCCAAATCCGTTCAGTAGTTTTTGCGTGAAAGATATCCAAAAATAACATTCACGTTTATAACATTAGTGAGATTAACAACAACATATAAAATAGCATAAAAAAAACTTCTCAACGTTGTCAACTGGTAATGTGCCCAAGAGACTAGCAACGTTGCTTGGTAACGCTTGGCCTACGGCCAAAGCTGCGTCACAAAAAGCGTTAGGTACCTAAAATAAATAATATCGACCAACTCTCACTGGGCCTACAGTGTGGTGTACTAAGACACAAGTAGTCCCCTACCTTGCATAGCGGGAAAGCCCAAACACTTGCTCTTCTAACACACTTAAAACTGTCCAATCTGTAGCACCACAGATTGCACAGTTATACTTAAGTCTTACTTAAGTGAGTTAGAAGAGTAACAAACAAATTAAACGACTTTATAACTGCCTTTGTTACTTCATTACTGCTCTCAATACGATGACATCGCGAGCAAAACGGGATGTCTTGAACCGAAAATATTCAAAGACAAGGTGGCTTACCATGACGTCTTATAGCGTCAGTAATTCCACTGTGGGAAAGAGACAGCTATACAAGTCGTGTAGCACCATCTCGTTTCCACACAAGACGTCATGGTAGGCCACAACGTTTAATGGATGGACATTCAATCCTTACTGGGTCTTTGTGGCCTGTATTGTATCCTATGTATGTCCTAGTGTAAAACTTTATAAGTATCCTGCTTAAGCTAAACATGGGTCCTTATACTTTTCTACTTTAGGCCAAACGGCGAAAACAAGATGGGTCTAAATGTATCCCCAGTGCAGTGGATTTCGGCTTTCTTCAGCGCGATATCTTCTCCTCTGCTACGACAGACAAAGGTTCAGACCTCAAATCCACCGACCCCGGAACACATTGTAGAAGTTATTAATAAGTATAGGGTAAGTTTTTTTTACTACGACCATACTATACGAACACTAATGGTTTTGTGTTGTGAAAAGGAAAAATAAAATAAAAGTGGGATTTGTATCTCCCGCCATTTTGCCAGCTCAGATGGCAAGAGGTTCTGAGGCCATACCACGAGCTCTTAACGCGATCCAGTTTAGGCTGTGGGAAAGAGACAGAGCTATACAAGTCGTATAGCGCCATCTCTTTCCCACAGCCTAAAGACTCACGCTTTAAGAGTTCATGAGCCACCTGATGTAAGTCAGCTGTCAGTAATCTGACGGGACCCCCATAAAGGGCCAAGGCTTGCCGGGTCGCAAGTCTCTCTTAGCTGGTAACTGTCAACCTGGAAAAAGGCCTATTGAAGAAAAACCATGGATTTTTTCAGTACGTGCCTCATAGTCCCTTCCGCTCTACTCTACCCAGGGTGGGAGGAATCATTGGATTTTACCGAGTAAAAAAGGGATGCTTACAAACAGAAGGGATGCTTGCAAAAGGGATGCTTTAAAGAAGGAAGGGAAGGTTTAAAGTAACCTAACACGAAGAGGATGGCGGGGTCTTTCAGACCCCGCTATCCTCTTCGAACCTAACCTGTCCGAGTCGGGGTGCCTCAAGTTCCGAGCTCGCTTCGCTCGCTCTTGCATCCGAAGTCCGTCCAGCTACCTTGTTGAGTAGTAATCAGTAATTTGACTGAGGACGCAAGAGCGAGCGAAGCGAGCTCGGGACTTAATGGGGCACCCCGACTCGGACAGGTTAGGTTCGAAGAGGGTGGCGGGGTCTGAAAGACCCCGCCATCCTCTTCGTGTTAGGTTACTTTAAACCTTGCAAACAGAAATAGGAGCCCCGCCAAGCGGGGCTCCGTCGACTTACCTTGGTAGGTGGTTATCAGCAATTTGACTAAGGATGCAAAAGCGAGTCCGACTTTTTATCCGGTTTCTGTCCGATATTTCATCTAGTAGGTATTTTTATATTAATGTGCCTCCGGAAAACATACAGCATTGTTTATGAAGAAGCAGTGTATACTTAGTCTTATTTGCGCGGTCAATAGTACGGATACTTTAGTTTCACCTGAGAATACTAGATGGCGTAACTATCGCCAACGTTGTCTTTACTCTATGCCAGCTAGGACGCGGTAACCGCTGTCACTTTTAAAATACATAGCGTTGTGTACTTTCGTCGCGTGCGGTCGAAATCCAAAATTACTTGGTTAATCCTATGACCTTTTTAGGGTTCCGTAGTCAACAAGGAACCCTTATAGTTTCGCCATGTCCGTCCGTCCGTCCGTCCGTCCGTCCGTCCGTCTGTCCGCAGTTTAGCTCAGAGACGCACAGTACTAGAGAGCTGTAATTTGGTGTAAATATACGGATTTGTTGTGCCGAAAAAGTGGTAAAATAAAATCTCGTAAAATATTTTTTTTTAGGGTACCTCCTGTACACGTAAAGAGGGGATGTTTTTTTTTTTCTCGCGTACCCCTTAGTGTGGGGTATCATTGAATAGGTCTTTAAAAAATATTGATAGTTTCCATTAACAATTTTTTGATAAAAAAATTCGTTTGTGAAATATTAAGCTTTAAAGTGCTAAATTTTGCTCGACTCGAGTGTCCCCCCCTCTACCAGCTAAACGGTTATGTTTGGGGGTGTGAAAAAATTCACAATAGTAGTATATATAACGAAGTTTAAAAGAAAATTATCATGACTAAGTAGGCTTTACAACTTTACGAGTAATAGTCGACCAACTTATAAAATGTACTTGGATAACATATTTTCCTAAACAAAATGTATCGGAGAACAAGCTCTTCAACTGCAAATGTAAGTTTGTCAACTTTATTTTTACAGCTGTAATAGGTATGTTTTTACGGTATGTTTTTTGGGGATAGGTAGGTTTTTATCGTCAACTATTTTTAACTTACTTCAAAAAAGGGGGAGGTTCTAAATTCGTCGTAATCTTTTTTTTATGTATTTTCCCCGATTTCTCAAAGACTCCTGGACCGATTTTGAAAATTCTTCTCTTTATAATTAAATTCAGCGAATCAGTTTAGTTAATTCGCATAAGTATTTTGATGGGCAACTACGGAACCCTACACTGTGCGTGGCCCGACACGCACTTGGCCGGTTTTGTTTAAATATTATCTACAATAGTGCTAGAAAAATTAGTGCTGCATTCGTTTCTGATTGTATTTTCAATCTAAACCTTAAAGTAACGGTTTCTTCGTTATGAATTCCGTGCCGAGTGACGAACCCGATGAGGCCATCACCGGGGCCAATCGGTCGATCGTTTCAAACTCACCACCTTCCGAGAGGGATCGGGAACAAGAAAAGGAGGACTCCACGTGCGCTAGCAGCTCATCAGACAGCGAAGCCGAACGAGAGGAACCTCCACGCAAGAAACGAAAGCGGAATTCACAGGTAACCGTCGATCCTCGGATCGACGCGTTATACAACCAGGTCAGTTTTCTTACAAATTTTATAATGCACCAACAATACGTGCCGAATACGAATGCAAGCACAAGTGACGTGTACGAGCAACCACGTGTTCCCAACAACGATTTTTTGACCAATCCATCAACAGAAACCCCTAGGTCATTAGATTTGGGCGCTTGTAAAACCGGTTTTGATGAGAAAAAAATCCTTAAATCGGCTGACGAAAAACGGTTACGTCAGCTAATAAGTTTACAACATTTTAACACACCCACGTGGCAGCATATCCGATACAAGAAAGCATTGGTAGAAATGCTGGCGTATCCGGGATTTTGCAATTTAAAAATTAACGACGAACTGTGTTGTTTGAACAAAGGAAAAGATTTCTTGGCCTCAACCGAGGAAATTATGGCTGCAACCACTAACGCCTTGTTACTTCAAAGAGAACTTTTACAATCCGGTTAACAGAATGTCATTGATTGGGCCCATAATAACCCAGCCGAGTTAAAATCTGATAATCTTTTCAATAAAATTTCTGAAACATTCGGTAGTGAATCGCCGTCATATAAATTGTCCGAACAAACCTTACAAATTATTTGCGGTAAAAGGGCTGAATGTATTGAAACTAGACGAAAAAGAATAATTTTAGAGATTTCGGATAAAAGGATTCAAGCTGCGCTTAGTAATATACCTCCAAGTGAGGAGTTTTTATTCGACAAGACAAAACTTGTGTCTCTTATCCAGTCCCTCGGAGGGCCTCATTTTTGGTTATCACCACAACAAGCTTCCAAAACTAGGGACCAACCTAAAACAACATACAAGGAGCCTACACCGTCTACCTCCAAAAACAGACCCCAGACACAAAATAATAAAAATAATTTTTGGGATAAAAAATATCAAACAAAACCAACGTACAAAGGAAAAAGTGACGGTTACAAACAAACAAAAAATTATTCATTTCGAAACAAAAACGGAAAAACGTGACTATCCAACACATTTCAGGGGGGGTTGTTTAACTTCGTTCAGAAACCGTGCGTTGGCAAGCACTTCATGCAAACAAATTTATAATTTCGGCAATTTCGGGTTTTCGAATTCCATTTTACAAAAAACCTCCTCTGATAAAGCCAACAAGAAGGATTATGACCCAATATGCAACCAGGCCATCCCCTGGAATGTCTCAAATAATCAAAGACCTGCTAGATCAAAGGGTATTGCGGCTGGTTCCCAAGAAAACGCCCAGTTTTATTTCCAAAATGTTTCTGCGGAAGAAAGGCGACGGATCGATGCGTCCAATTTTCGATCTTCGAGAACTAAACAAGTTCATCAAAACAAAACGTTTTCGACTGATTTCTCATGCTTCGGTTCCGGATTTTCTCCAACCTGGAGACTGGATGACAAAAATAGACATTTCCCAGGCTTATTTTCATCTACGGGCAGCGACATCTCATCGGCCTTTCTTGAGAATCAGTTACAAAGACCACTTATACGAGATGACGTGTTTACCATTCGGCCTAGCTTCAGCGCCACACCTTTTTTCCTCTGTAACATGCTGGGTCGCGGAGACCTTGCGTGTGAAGGGATGTCGAGTGCTAGTCTATCTAGACGACTTCCTTCTGGTCAATCAAGACCAATCCAAGTTATGTCTTCAGGCTGCGGAAGCCGTGAGGCACTTGGAACATCTGGGCTGGCAAATCAACCGTCAAAAATCTGTTCTGATACCAACTCAGGACTTGGAGTACCTCGGCATACGTTGGCAAACAGCGTTAAATTCAATGTCTCTACCGATAAACAGGAGACAGAGAATAACCGATTCACTAGACCATTCGTTGCGAAAAGTCCAAATCAGCCTTCGGGAACTACAAAGTTTGCTGGGCCAGTTAAACTTCGCCAACTTTGTCATACCCCGGGGAAGACTACACTGTCGAAAAATGCAAATCTTTTTGCGAAACTTCGACAAAACCCGACCTCGTCAAAGAAAGCTGTTGCCTCAAGCTGTGTATCAAGAGATGAAGTGGTGGCGCGGAGCCACAAGTCACACATCACCGATACACAAAAAGCCTGCCACCCATTTTCTTGCGACAGACGCTTCGGATTGGGGTTGGGGTGCTCACATAGACGGACAGCTAATGTCGGGTACATGGCCAAATCTCCAAAAAAGATGGCACTGCAACAAAAAGGAACTATATGCAGTAATAGCGGCGATCAAAATGAATGTGAAGACGTTGCAAAAGTCTCACGTTCTGATCCAATCGGACAACCGAACTCTGATTGCATATATCCGGAAAGAGGGCGGAACCAGATCGTTAGGGTTACTAGCCCTAACCTTCAAACTATTTCATCTTACGGACAAGTTCAATATAACCCTGTCAGCCCATTATCTACCAGGGAGATACAATATAATAGCAGACAGGCTCTCCCGAGGAAAAGCGCCGGCAGAATGGCATCTTCTACCTCAAGCAACAGCGGAAGTCTTTCAGAAATGGGGGCTTCCAGAAATAGACTTGTTTGCGACGCAAGAAACCGCGGTAGTAAAAAACTACGTAACTCTAAACTGCAGAGATCAATCAGCAAATTATATAGATGCCTTCAGCAGGCCATGGAACCATCGGCTAGCGTGGATATTTCCTCCTCCCAGCCTGCTACCCAGAGTTCTGGCACACCTGAACAATGCAACAGGCATTTACTTGATTGTGGCTCCAGAGTGGCCTCGAGCGTTCTGGCTCCAAGACCTGAAATCCAGAGCTCTAGATCACCCACACGTGCTTCTGAACCTATCAGAGACGATGATAGATGTGACAACATCACAACCTCCCCCACAGATACAAACATTGACCCTGAAAGTTTGGAAAATTGGGGGTGGGGTGCCCAAATAAAAGACTGGTCCACACAAGAAAAAGAACTACTAACGAAGAGCTGGCACCGCTCAACTTTGTTAACCTATTTGTCACCACTTAGACGATGGTTGAGATGGTGCTCCGACTCTCAAGTAAACCCAAAATCTCCTCAACCTGCTGACATCGCAAAATTCTTAATATTTCTCTTTCTAAAAGAGAATTTGGCCTATAGTACCATCCTTGTCCACAAATCGGCAGTTTTAACTTTCTGTGGCCCTCATGTGGAACAACAAACTTTTTCTAATTTTATAATAAAACGAGCTTTATATAGTATAAAACATACCCTAAAGGCAATAGGAGTAGCTAAACCAAACGAAGTACGGCCATCAATCACGTGGGATCCACGTATTGTACTAAATTGGTTGTCATTAAATGCACATAAAGACACATTGTTCGATTTAGCACGTAGAACAGCCACACTTTTATTGCTAGCATCAGGCCGTAGGGTTCACGACCTAACTTTGCTGAAAATTTCAAATGACAGCTTCTTGGATGATGGCGATAATATCTATTTAATACCTGCGTTTGGTTCTAAAACGGATACGCACTATTATCGTCAGTCAGCATGGAAACTGTCTAAACATGATGATAAAAATATTTGCCCTGTCACCTTAGTTAGGCTTTTTATTGAAAAAACTGCTGCAAAAAGATCTCAAGACCTAAACAATCTTTTTATCACTGTAGGCAATAACACAAAAGCTGCCTCACGGACTGTAATTGGGAACTGGGTACGCACAGTTCTCAAAGACAGCGGCATTAATGCATCTCCGGGAAGCTGTAGGTCCGCAGTAGCTTCCTTAAATTGGCTAGATAACCAACCGATTGACGATATTTTGTCACGGGGTAATTGGAAATCATCCAATACCTTTTTTAATCATTACTGTCGTGAAATAGAACTCCCTAAGGACAGTTGTAATTCATTTTTCAATACATTTACTTCTAAATAAATAATAAGGAAAATGAATGTCTTGATTATGTAATTATTTGTAAACAATCATTATTTAATATATCATTAGGAATATATTTCCAGAGAATTTGATTAATTTATATAGCATTTAAATAATGATTGTCCTAATATTTATCTGTTTAGATTAGATATAATAATATTATAATTGTCTTAGAGAAATTAATACATGATTACTACTTTATACACTTTACGCTCAGTATAAACATTTGTTATTCATCATAGCGTTGTGTTTTACATCTAATATTCACCAGCAGATAACAAACACGTCTTCATAAACAATGCTGTATGTTTTCCGGAGGCACATTAATATAGCGGTTTTACATAAAAATAAAACCGATATTATGTGCCGAGAGGGAAAACATACAGCATTGTGGGAAGTTCTTCCTGGTGAAGACTATGAATTTTAAAAGTGACAGCGGTTACCGCGTCCTAGCTGGCATAGAGTAAAGACAACGTTGGCGATAGTTACGTCATCTAGTATTCTCAGGTGAAACTAAAGTATCCGTACTATTGACCGCGCAAATAAGTATACACTGCTTCTTCATAAACAATGCTGTATGTTTTCCCTCTCGGCACATAATATCAGTTTTATTTTTATGTAAAACCGCTATATTATGAACTTTGATATTATGAACTGCGATGTATTAAACGTTGATATTTTGAATTTCGACATAACGTCTTTTTACATTCGACACAACATTTTTCGATATTTTGTTACAATCGATATTTTAATTTTCGATATTCTGAACATCGATATTTTAAGCGTAGATATTTTAATCTTCGATATTCAAATATGTACCCAAAAAAATCCATATAAAAAACAACTCTAGGAAATGTACAACTGTCTATTCTATTCTAATGCTTTTTTTTTATCTTTTAGCCCATAAGTACTTTCGTGAGCCCAGCTGTAATAATTTCCTTGATGAAATGTGAGAAGAAATGTGACTTCACCTGTTTCGAGACTATTATGCTATCAGGAGGAAAAATACATAAAGATGTGCTTCTGGATTTAAGGGTAATTAAGATTTAAGGGTAATATTTCATCAATAGTAACTTTCCTGCTTCGTACGGTTTAAAAGACTTGACAGAACATGGTCTACTATATCTATTTCAACTTACCTACTATTATTGGTTCTCTAAATGATGACGAAACTTTGAACAAGTTTAGAAGCAATGGCGGTCACTTATCTGGTGAAGAAATCATCGATCTTTAAATGATACACGGTGGTAAGTGATACGCTGGATAGAAACCGCTGGGAATGCTGGGATGCGTCAGAAGATGCCACTCCGAAGTTGTATAAGATCCATTATAGACTTCAAAGTCAGACCGGTCATAAGGATGGACATGACTTTGATAAATTCGGTTCTCTCAGCATAGGAACAGTCCACATAACCTATCTCCAGTTGTAGAGACAGTATTGAAAATTTTGCCCAGACAATTAAGTTTGCCCAAACTTAATTATCTGGGCAAAATTTAAAAAAAAATATTTAGTTACGATTTTTTGTGGACTTCTGGTGGCCTAACATGACGTCTTAAAGCGTGAATAGTTCCGCTCAGAGAACGAGATTGCGCTTGACGACTTGTATAGCTCTTTTCCACAGTCTAAGGACTCAAGCTTTAGGCCGGCAGCATACATCAGTTTTAAACTGATGTATGCGGCCGGCCTTAAGACGTCATGGTAGGCCACCAGAAATCATCTGAAATATCGAAAAAATCTCGAAGAATCCCAACCTTAACTATACGAGTAGGTAGACCAAGTATCTGAAATGACAGTAGAAACAAAAGTCTGACGAAGTGTTTTCGGTTGTATATTTACAGAAAAGGGTGCGGCCAGGTGCCAGGGTGGTGGAAATGTACGGACAGACTGAGAGTTTGGGACCAGCTCTCATTGGAGTCTCAGATGGTCCTCTTGGTACCTGCGGGAAGACCGCACCTGGATTACCAGCTGTCAAGGTTTGTTATTAAAGACGTTTGTTAAATCCTAATCAATTTGAATACAAAATGGTGGAAGAAAATACTCGTTGTACAGACGCACGTTAGCACATCAAGCTATTCCAAACTGTCGTTATTTATTAGATTTTCTACTTTATCAGGATGCAAGAAGATTAATTTTCGGGTTATGTATTGAGATAATTTGACAAATTGCGGTATGTTGATGTGTCAGCACATTAATTGTACAGTTTGTGGATTGCCATCGACACGTTCCGATGAAGAAGGAACCAAATAAAGTACGTCTTTTGTATTTTTCAGTTAGTTGATCCAGAGACCGGCAAAGAAATAACAGAACCAAATGTGCCGGGAGAATTATGGACAGAAGGAGCCAGTTTTACTGTGAGTTACTTTCGTTAACTCATTGATTATGAGAACTCAGTAGGTAATAGATAATCGCTCACCCATGGGCCAACCTTGGCAAGGTCTATACCAGTAGTTCCCAAACTTATTTTTCTCGTGGACCACTTTCAAAATTTTACTGGTATCGGTGGACCCCCTGCTGCTGTGTACATTTCTACCACATTCTTAAAGTCGCCAAAAAATAAAAATTGTGTCGCTTCTGAGTTCTGTCCCTAATATATTCCGATAGGTAAATAAAAACGAAAAAAATGGTACATAATATAACACTTTTTTTTATTAATTAAAAAGAATTACAAGAAAAAATTAATAAGGTATTAGAGGTTCAGGTCATAATTTTAATGAATGGGAAGGATGTATTTGATGGAGCGTCAGCAAACGATCAATGTTTGGCTTTATTTTTGTGAGCAATAGATAACCGCAAATCCCCCCGCTCTGTGATTTTTTATTTGCTCCTTTTTTTGTTAAGAGGTTTGTTACGGCACTAAAACTCCTTTCGATAAGGTATGACGAGGGAAAAGCTATTAAAAATTTTCTTGCGATTTCCCACAGTCCAGGATATTTTTCGGGTATTTCTGCTTGCAGCCAAAATGTTTGGTAGCCTTTTCTAAATTTCACCACCTCTTGTAATACAACATTGACCACTTCCGTTTCATCAAATGGATTTATAATCCATGGTGGTATATCCATCGTCAGCATATCTTCAAACCTGGTTTTGAAGTCATCATGCAGGACACTTAAATGTTGACTGTAGTTATGGATATCTTCATCAATACATTCTACCTGCGACAGGTTTGGAAATTGAGAGAATTATAAAAACTATGCTTACATTTTTGCTCTTTACTATCAAAAGCAGATAAATTTTTGTGGACCCCCATTACCATCTTATGGACCCCCATTCTTTGTTCATGCCTACGTAGACCCCCAGCAAGTCTCCCGTGGACCCCTGGGTGTCCACCTGGACCACTTTGGGAATCACTGGTCTATACCATGAGAATTCGGGTACTTGGACTAAACGGCCCAAACTGAACGGGACAGGGGCTATACGGCTATAGGACGATAAAGCTTTTTTGTGCAAATTCCATTGGGAACAAGTTTTGAACCAGCGACTTTCTGATTCAGTACCAACCTACACTAGACACTACCATCTAGCTAGGCCATCGGAGTCCTGCTCGGCAACACCAATTTTCAATTCCATTTTTAACGTCTTCGATGACGGTTGAAGCATCTATTGAAGAATTTTAAGAAAAAAAAACCTATTATATGCGCACGAAATATTAAAAATAATATAAAAATTTTACCTTCGAATAAAATTTGTATTATGTTTCCTAAGACGTCCGAAGTCCATTAAGAGAGAGTACACCGTTTCGTTCCGCGAACAGCCGCTAGATGTCGTCACTTTCCGCCTCGTAATCGCGCCACTAGCGACCCCAAACGTCAAACCTGTGAACTACCTTCAAAAACCGCATACAAGCCGCCATGATGAAGTTTTAGATCATTGTTCGGCTCATAATGATGCAAAGGTAGGTATGCACCAGGAAGACCTTACCTGGACTTCGGACGTCTTAGGAAACATAATACAAATTTTATTCGAAGGTAAAATTTTTATATTATGTGTTCCGTTTGACGTCCGAAGTCCATTATGAGAGACGTGTTTGTTATCTCCTGGTGGATTGTATGAATGAAAAGCAACAATGTGAATTATAATTTTGATAATATTCATATAAACAGGTTTTATATGAAACAAATTCTAGCTATCAAATTGTTGGCAGTATATAGAATTATTAAATAAAAACATAAGGATAATTGCAATCTGTGCAATATCTTTAATAGTAATTTGAATCATGTCATGAAAACATTGGTTGGTTAATCAATTGGGGACTTGAAATAAAGATAACGAAAGCACCGAGGACATTTCGTTACTTGATCTGATTTCTTTATGATAACATTTTCTGAAAATTGATTTATGCCTCCAGTTTACTTTAGATAAAATATCATTTAAAGGATATTTTTCTAATCAATTTAATGATGAGACAGCCGATCTAAACTACCTGGAGGGGCCTGTATTTCAACACCAGATAGAATATACGCTTTATGCAACCACCGATTTTAGTTGGAGTTGCTGCTCTAACAGGAACTCTAATAGTTATTATGAACAAATTTATTAATGAGCCCCACCTGTCCATTGATAGATTTTTAACCGTGCGGAGCCAAAATAATAAAATAGTCGCCGTTCGCTTAGACACTTCATTATAAACTATTAATGCAAGGGGTATTATCCTGTAAACAAGTTATCAATACCCTGGCGTACCATGGGTACCTTAGGCAAAGGCTTGGCAATTGAAATTGCTTTCAAAATGTGATTTACAGTGTGACTAGAAGAAATTCTAAGGATGGCGTCTCATTTTGAGGCGCATTATGGCAGCACGGTCGATGTCTCGCTGCAACATGCTGACCACGACCACTCTGTCAAGAGTGAACCGACGAAGAAGAAGAAATTTTAATATTTGAAGTAGTTTCACAAATAGATGCAATAACGGACTCATGCACGAGAATGGTTCTGTAAGCTAACTTTTGATCTAGATCTATATAGATATGCTAGATATTTTGCAATATCTGCTGGATTTGGCGTACGAAAATGTACATTAATTTTGCTACACCACAAAGACCACTTACCCCAAATAGGCGTGTAAGTTTAAGGGTCAAAGTTCGCCAGCAAGATAAAAGATCTTTCTCTTGTGGAGACCCATTTCTAGTCATGGCGTCCCAGCCGAAATGAGCCAGGCTTCCAATTTCAGATCGTTGACATGAGCTTGTGGTAAGCCGGTCACCGTGGCTATCAAGGTCTTTAGGTCTCTGATCTTCTTGGGCCGTGGCATGGTTCGACTCCTCAGGTCTGGTTACCAAAAACGGTTTATTCCACTTGGGTGCTACTATAATGTACCGCTCTAATACTGAGTTTAAGTGGTACAGAACTCGTGGAAGCAGCGCCGGTGGTGGGAACACCCATGCTAGGTCGTATTGCCAGTATCTGCTAAACGCGTCGTGATAGCAGGCGTTGGAGTCTGAGGAATCTAGAGAAACGTTAGTTGTCACCACGTGTGTGGTTTGGGATGCCAACAAATCTATGTCCGGTTTTCCCCAAGTCTGAAATATTTTCGAAGTTGCTGCCACCCGTAGGTGCCACTCGCTGCCGACGCGATTTCGCGACAGGTGGTCGGCTTCGATGTTGTACACCCCTGGTAGGTGGTGCGGGATCAGTACAACACCAAGGTCGTCCTTCAGAATCAGCAATTCCGTGGCAACTCCATTAATCGGCGTGATCTTGTGCCGCCTTTCTTGTACGAGAATGTACGAGACCACTGTTTTGTTGTCGGTCTGGAGAGTTATGCTGGAGTCTCGGAGGGCTCTGGATTTCTGGGACAACAGAGCAATCACATCATACATCTCCTTGAGATTGCAATGCCATTTTTTCTGGTGGGCACCTTGTATCTTGTTGTTGTTGACTAGTGCACCCTATGAAACGTCGGAAGCGTCCGTGATGACAAAGTGTGTATGGCACATTTGTGTGAATCGCTGTCTTTTGACTTACATTTTCCATCCACCACTCTAATTCCTTGCGAATGTCTTGTGTCAATTGTACTGCTCCGAGAGGATTTTGACGCAGTACTTTTATGTGACACTGCAGCGCACGGCAATGCATCCTTCCCCGGTGGGTGATGAAGGACACAAGGTTGAGAAGCCCTAAGAGGCGTTGCGCCTGCTTCAGGGTCCAACTGCCCGCTGCGAGTCTGGTCGAGAGGTTCTGTTGAATTTTTCTCACCTTGTCTGGTGGCAGGAACTTGCGGTTTGTTTGTGTGTCCCAATCGATACCGAGATATTCGATCGACCTCGTTGGTCTGTTGATCGAATTCTCGTAATTTACACACCAGCCCAGACTCGACAGGAAGCGTACAGCTATGTTTAGATGCGTGCTGAGTACTTCCTTGTTCTGATGGACTAGCAATAATAATAATATTCCACAACTATCACACAACGCCATCTAGTCCCAAGCTAAGCAGAGCTTGTGTTATGGATACTAGACAACTGATAACTAGTAAATAAACGTCGAGAAAAACGCCAAAGCGCAGACCTTTCTTGCGAAGGTATTCTGCCGTCCAGTTTGTTATAGTCGCAAGCATTCTGGGAGCGGCAGCCAAGCCAAATGGTAGACATGTCATCTGCAGAAGTTGACCCCCGTAACTGGTACGCAAGAAGCGTCTGTGTTCTGTGCGTACTATGAGGTGATTATAGGCCTGGCTGAGGTCTAACTTCACCATCCAATCACCTTGTTGAAGAGACGAAGGCATTTGTTGATGGTGGATAAGATGGAAATGTTTTGGCTCGATGTACAAATTTAGTGCATTTAAGTTGAAAATTACTCAATTTTTGCCATTTCTCCATTGCTCTTTGTAATTATAAAAAGAGGGCAAATGAAATATGTGGGCAAAGGAGCAGGCTCTAACACTCGTTCTTATTTCCGAATTCCTAATGTCATTTCTTCCGAAACAAGGGTTTGAAATTTTGGCAGGTTGCCTAAAGGTACAATTAAGGGCGGTGCCTGATTGAAGGGGATACGAGCTCCCGATATCATTTTTACAATAGTCTTTGTAGGGTTGAAACTATTCCAAATTTCTATGTTATGCTGAAGACAGCCGCCCCAAAAACTGGGTCGCCTCCTGATGTTATCTTTTCTCCCCTCTCCCCTCTTTTTTGAAGAAAAATCGTCAATTTGTTTGTCTTTTTTATTTTTAGGTACGCTTCGATTTGTTTTGTCGCGAACGAAGTGTTCTCTTGAAAAGAGGTCGAAGGATCTAAGATATCGGGCGACTTGGTCCCGCACTATTAATTTGTTTTTCTAATTTATCTACAGAATCTACACCCCCAATTTTTAGTAGGTAGTTGGATAAATTTTTAGGATTGAATATTATTCGATCGAGGGTGGAATTTTTTTCTATGTTCGCGTATGTATTTGCTTTTTACGTTTTTTAATAACGATCGGCGGCGTGTCTCTATAACTTCAGCTCGTATACCGCCATTAGAAGAATGTCATGTGATATCGTTCTATGAATCAGCACCAAACAATTCTTCGAGTTTATTAAAGAGGGTAGTTGTTTTATACACCCTCAATCTTGTGTCAGTTGTACTGCTCCGGGAGGAATTTGACGCAGTACTTTTATGTGACACTGCAGCGCACGGCAATGCATCCTTCCCCGGTGGGTGATGAAGGACACAAGGTTGAGAAGCCCTAAGAGGCATTGCGCCTGCTTTAGGGTCCAACTGCCCGCTGCGAGTAAGATAATTGAGCGTTGGAACTAGCAGACCAATCAACAAGGTTTTGTAATGCCGAGTTCACATCCTCATTTTGCGCTAAAAATGCATTTGGGTAGCTGTCGATGTTGAGGGTAGCGCGGCGCCAAAATAATTTGCGTGGCGGGTAGGTTTTGTGCTAATGGAGCACTATTTGCCATGATGCAATTCGATAAAACATTATTGACATGACTCACCAATTGTTGGGATAGTAGATCAAACCTGCGATCCAGTTCGGAGTCTAGCGAAAAAGGGCGCCCGCGTGACCGTGGGGGCTGTTTGCGCGGTGCTGAACCACCCCCCTCGCTCTCCGATGACACCGTGTCACTTCCTTTTGATGACGATGAAGAACTCGAACTCCGCGTCCTTTTCCTCGAAGTTTCCTCTGGCACGATAGTTTCACCGTCCATTTTGTTTTAAAAATAAACTCAACTCACGAGACGGAACGTTAATTTTAAATTTTATTAAAATCTAAAACACTAATATAATGAACTTTTTACTTTAATCTCAAAAGTTCTAAAACTAAAAAATATCGTTAATTCGAAACGATTTAACAATCTAGCGGAGCTGCGCACAGTTCGAAAAATGACGCAACAATGATCTAAAACTTCATCATGGCGGCTTGTATGCGGTTTTTGAAGGTAGTTCACAGGTTTGACGTTTGGGGTCGCTAGTGGCGCGATTACGAGGCGGAAAGTGACGACATCTAGCGGCTGTTCGCGGAACGAAACGGTGTACTCTCTCATAATGGACTTCGGACGTCAAACGGAACACATAATACTATAATCATCTGCCTAGCCTTTTCCCAACTATATTGGGGTCGGCTTCCAGTCAAACCGGATGCAGCTGAATATCAGTATTTTACATCATGGAGCGACTGCTATCGGTCCTCCACAACCCAGTAACTGGGTAATACGATACCCATAGTAAGACTGGTTGTCAGACTTTAGAGCTTCTGACGAACCGTTAACGACTATCAAAGATCAACAAATGACAGCCGGGACCAACGGCTTTACGTGTTTTCCGAGGTACGGAGGAAACTCGCTATGACAGATGGTCAGGAAGATCGGCCTGTGCGGCTGTTATTATTTAGCCAAGAGCTCTTCTCAGATTAAAAATATTAATATGCAGTTCAATAATAATACTTTACATTTTCAGGAATACTACAACAACCCGGAAGAGACCGCAGCCTCCTTCACAGAGGACGGCTGGTACAAAACAGGAGACATTCTGTACAGAGATGAGAATGGATACTTCTTCTTCGTCGAGAGGCTGAAGATGTTGATCAAATACAGGGGTTTACATGTAAGATTTTTTTCTTTCCTAAAACCCCTATAGTAAGACATCGCGCCCTGGAACACAAAAGGCTAGGTAGTAGCTAGTAGCTAGAAAGAGCAGGATGGTTACTAGAAGTGTGACTCCCGCCCCGCCTAGGGCGGGAGACACTGACGATATTAACAAAAAAATCGCTACTGAACAAACGCGATTTTCGATTACTTTTGAAAAATGAACATAACATTCTTTTTTTTTTAAGTTATTTTACTTTTTATTTTTTCTTGAAATTAGGCCAAATTAAAAAACTAACCTGGATAGTAATCTAACTGATAGGTATCCACAGTTTGTGCAACAATGCATGTAGCAATTTGTTTATTGAACTTGTCGTTCGAATACCCACTTACCGTCTCCTCAATACGTTTCCTTATCATAAATGCTTTTATGACGCAATTTTTTAATGTGTCAATTATGTTGTCCGTTTTGATTGCGAGCTGTATTTACTTTATTGGTCGCCTAGTGGCCGAAATTCGATTTTAGGCTCAGGGGGGGTATTACAAGCTTTTTTAATTCCTTGCAGTTTTCGAGCAGTTGACTTTACGGCCTTAAGCAGGCTTGTTCTATTTCGTATTATGACGTACGTAATTCTGCAAGGAATCATCCTGGATTACTTGTCTCTGGATGATTATGACGGGCTAGCGAATTCGTTCAAAAATCGAATCGAAAATTTACCGATGATTACCGGTTTTATAAATTGTGTGTGAAAAAAATCTTTTTCATTGTAGGTTTAGGAGATATTTGAGTTAAACTGTATTTTAATAACAATTTAAATATTCACAATCAAATTGACCAACATTAACTGTCATTTTATGCAAAAACTTAATACCAAATAAAACTCTCACAAAGGGGTTTGTTTCTGAACGATCGTATTGCGATACTTTTTTAGTCTGTGGCGGTTTTGTTTACCAAAACAAACAAGATTATCGTATTCTATTTATTTATAATGCCACTATGTAGTGCTTTTTACTGCATTAATAAAGAAGCACACCGTTTTCCTACCGCAGAGAAAGTAAGGAAACAAAATAGACTAAGTCATGAGCGGAAAATTTTGAAAAATGGAGCTGTTCCAACACAACAATGTTCTAATTTTTAAAGCAAGAGCTAGAAATGTTTCAACAAGTGAAGGAATGATAAAACCTAGGACGTTTATTCAAACCGAAAGACAGTGTACCTAGTTCTCTTGAAATTGGCTGCGAAATTGTGGTACCAGAAGCAATCGAGGAAGTGAAATTAAAAATGTCTGCTGATACATTAAAGACTGCCCAATGTACCCAAATAAATATTGAACACAAGTTTTGGCTCCATTGGACTGTACCATTTCTGGAATGATGCTGCGCGAGGCTATTAATTTTAAGTGTTTGAGTTGATCATACATTTTGTTTGGTTTATTCAACCCTACATCCATTGCTACGAAAGATTATTTATTTCGTCACCATGTCTCAAATCTAAGCTCTGTATATTTTTTTTCTTACACTGATGGAACTACGACAAATAAAACAATTTTTTCAGGAGTAACATGTTTTTTATTTAGAACAATATATTACTATATGAGTAAATGTTTACGTATATGAATAATTATATTTATTGTTTAGCGTTCAGTAAATGAGTGTATATGTGTCTTAAAAGGTAAAAACTTTGGCGTCTTTTTATGTAAAGCTCGTCAGCTGAGATTATATCGTGTATGCACTCTCCAGATATTCTGTAGTGCCTCCATTATTAATACCAAAGCTTAATTTAGTTAGTTTCAACTGTTTAAAGACAAATTAAAAGAAACAAGTCAGTAAAAGTTACTAAAAAGTGGCGTAAACTGAATGATTTTGGAGATGCCAATTTTGACAGTTAATCCGGCCTTGAAATGTCATTATGTAGCTTGTAATACGAAATTTCCAGGCACAAGCACAGGCAGAAGTCGGTATGAGGTCACGTGACCGTTTTACTGCCCGTCATTGTGTGATCGTAATACGACTAAGCAAGGCAGTTCACTTTAAGGCGTAAACTGACAGGAATTAAGAGCTTGTAATACACCCCCAGTACGCATCAAGACGGGACGCGACGCTACTGGAAAAGAGTATCTTTTCGTGTGTTTAGATTTGGACCCGCTATTAAAAACTTTTGGATTTTGGTTTCCATCTTCATAACCCACACGAAAAAAAGAATGTCCATGGAGTTTCTTGCCCATTCTTCTCCATAGAGATCTACGCATTGGAATGTTATGGGCACCTACGGTACTTTCACAGATATTATGTCTTATGGCTGCGACTATAGCACCATAACTACATATTTTTGGACTGTTTTTATTTTTTTTTATCTTTTGACAATTCATTAGGTAGTGCTGGGGGGGTATTACAACCTTTTTTAATTCCTTGCAGTTTTCAGGCAGTTGACTTTACGGCCTTAAGCAGGCTTGTTCTATTTCGTATTATGACGTACGTAATTCTGCAAGGAATCATCCTGGATTACTTGTGTCTGGATGATTATGACGGGCTAGTGAATTCGTTCAAAAATCGAATCGACAATTTACCGATGATTACCGGTTTTATAAATTGTGTGAAAAAAATCTTTTACATTGTAAATTTAGGAGATATTTGAGTTAAACTGTATTTTAATAACAATTTAAATATTTACAATCAAATTGACCAACATTTACTGTCATTTTATGCAAAAACTTAATATCAAATAAAACTCTCACAAAGGGGTTTGTTTCTGAACGATCGTATTGCGATACTTTTTTAGTCTGTGGCGGTTTTGTTTACCAAAACAAACAAGATTATCGTATTTTATTTATTTATAATGCCACTATGTAGTGCTTTTTACTGCATTAATAAAGAAGCACACCGTTTTCCTACCGCAGAGAAAGTAAGGAAACAAAATGGAATTAGTCATGAGCGGAAAATTTCAAAAATGGAGCTGTTCCGACACAACAATGTTCTAATTTTTAAAGCAAGAGCTAGAAATGTTTCAACAAGTGAAGGAATGATAAAACCTAGGACGTTTATTTAAACCGAAAGACAGTGTACCTAGTTCTCTTGAAATTGGCTGCGAAATTGTGGTACCAGAAGGAATAGAGGAAGTGAAATTAAAAATGTCTGCTGATACATTATAGACTGCCCAATGTATCCAAATAAATATTGAACACAAGTTTTGGTTCCATTGGACTGTACCATTTTTGGAATGATGCTGCGCGAGGCTATTAATTTTAAGTGTTTGAGTTGATCATACATTTTGTTTGGTTTATTCAACCCTACGTCCATTGCTACGAAAGATTATTTATTTCGTCACCATGTCTCAAATCTAAGCTCTGTATTTTTTTTTCTTACACTGATGGAACTACGACAAAATAAAACAATTTTTTCAGGAGAAACATGTTTTTTTATTTAGAACAATATATTACTATATGAGTAAATGTTTACGTATATGAATAATTATATTTATTGCTTAGCGTTCAGTAAATGAGTGTATATGTGTCGTAAAAGGTAAAAACTTTGTCGTCTTTTTATGTAAAGCTCGTCAGCTGAGATTATATCGTGTATGCACTCTCCAGATATTCTGTAGTGCCTCCATTATTAATACCAAAGTTTAATTTAGTTAGTTTCAACTGTTTAAAGACAAATTAAAAGAAACAAGTCAGTAAAAGTTACTAAAAAGTGGCGTAAACTGAATGATTTTGGAGATGCCAATTTTGACAGTTAATCCGGCCTTGAAATGTCACTAAGTAGCTTGTAATACGAAATTTCCAGGCACAAGCACAGGCAGAAGTCGGTATGAGGTCACGTGACCGTTTTACTGGCCGTCATTGTGTGATCGTAATACGACTAAGCAAGGCAGTTCACTTTAAGGCGTAAACTGACAGGAATTAAGAGCTTGTAATACACCCCCTGGCCTATTGAAATAAATGCTTTGATTTTGATACATTTTCTTCACAGATTATTCCACCAGAAATCGAGGCTGTAATCCGGGAGCACCCAGGGGTGTATGACGTCAGTGTCACCAGCATACCTCATGAGGAAGATGGAGAGCATCCCGTCGCCTGCGTCGTGAGGAATCGAGGGTCCAATGTTACAGCCGAGGAGATTAAAGAGATTGTTGCCAGTACGTATTATTGAAAACCTCGTCGGTTTTGCTTTCCTTTTGTTTCTGGAGACGCCTGACTAGCTCTTTGAACGAGGTCTTAAGTGCAGTCATCACAAACACATGAGCGTTGCGCCCGCAACCCGAGTCTTTTGTTGTATGTTTTGCGTCGCAACGCTTCTATACATTTTGTATGAAAGGGACGCTGAAGAGTGTAGAGACAAATGTCCGCGCCCCGTCTTCGTCTTACGTCTTTTCTGTGTGTCCAGCGCATTAGTGCGTCAACAGAAAAGATGACAGCACCTACAAATTCTAAAAAAGTATGTAAAGTCAGGCTCAGGCAGATAGATGATAGAAAAATAATGACCTCACGTTTTTTCACATCATTACATTTTTTTGATGAAAATAAAACGTATCATAATCGAGACGTCAGAACCCAGTAAAAATGTTACCAAGGCGTGACGTAATGTTAATTTTAAAAGCGTTGTATCTTTGTCAAATTTGATTATTATTAACAAAAGGCAGGTAGCCAAGGTTCGGCCAAAGAAACCAGGACTGCCCGAAAGCCCGTTGAGTTGACGATATCGTCTCTATCGGGGAACAGGTGTATGAGAGACGTCACCCAGCAGTGTGTGATTCCAGGTTGATTTGATGATGAACAAAAGGAAAAATACGTTTCGAATGTTTTATGGTCATTTATCTGATGGACTAAATCGTGATGTGCGATTGGAGAGGCCTATGTCCAGCAGTGGATTACATTGCTAGGCTTAATGATGATTAAATCATTTTTTTTGGATATCCTGTCACAGGATCTGAATACACTGTGATGAAAAGTCGATGATCAAAAGCTAATATTTAAATAAAATTATCGTAAATGATCTACATAAAATACTGACGGAGGTTCATTAATTTCAGATAAACTATCAGATTCTCAAAGACTACGAGGCGGTGTGATCTTCATGGACCAGCTCCCTCTTACCTCATCAGGGAAGGTCGCACGCGGTGAGCTGCGGAAAATGGTGCTCACACTCAAGAGAGAATAGATCCCCCTATGATAATAGTAAGGGAGCTTCCCCATGATGCGATTAGTGCGATTTCGACAGGCCTGTTGGTCTAGTGGTTAGTGACCCTGACGGCTATGCCGGAGGTCGTGGCTTCGATTCCCACCCAGGACAAATGTTTGTGTGATGAGCAGGATCATTTGTTCTGTGTCTGGGTGTAATTTATCTATAATGTTTATGTATTTAGAAATATGTATGTTTATCAGTTGTCTAGTACCCATAACACAAGCTCTGCTTAGCTTGGGACTAGATGGCGTTGTGTGATAGTTGTAGAATATTATTAGGTATTATTTATGATTATTATTTACAATTTCTACTAACTAAAAAAAAACTTTTTTAAAAAAAAATGAAACCGACTTCAAAACAACCACAAAAAAAGTTCAAAATAATCTACAAAAAAACTTTTCTTTCGAAAGTCGGTGACTTTCTTTTTTATTTCATTGCCTTTTTGTCACCGACTTTCGAAAGAAAAGTTTTTTTGTAGATTATTTTGAACTTTTTTTGTGGTTGTTTTGAAGTCGGTTTCATTTTTTTTTTTTAAAGTTTTTTTATTTTATCCTTTTTAGTTTCACTATTCAACCCAAATTATTGTCAAATACATAATTTTCTTACATGTGCACTAAAATTTTGTAATCCGTAGCACCGGAAAATAACAACGCCCATGTATAAAAACTAAAAATAAAAACTACTGCACCAAACTTAATGAAAATTTTGTGGGACCAAATGGCAGATATACTGTATCGAACAAAAAAAGAATCATCGAAATCGGACCAGAAACCTCGGAGTAATCGGTGTAGACAAAGTTGAAAACTTTTTAGGTTTTTGTTGATTTATGTTGATTTTTCAAAAAGTGCTAGTCCGATTTCGATAAAATTTTAATGGGACCATTCCAGAAGTATATCCTATCCAACAAAAAAAGAATTTTTCAAATCGGTTGTGAAACGACGGCGTTATGCCCGAACAAACATTAAAAAAAAAAAAAAAAAAAATACAAACATCCGAATTGAGAACCTCCTCCTTTTGGAAGTCGGTTAAAAATGAAAATCGTCATTTTAACTACGATATTATGTTGCAATTCGATTGAATTGACGTCGTCGTGGCGAGCGTGTTTCTTTTTTCAACTACCCGTAGACAACCGAACGTTTTATGTCATATAGTGGTAATGATGATTTTCAGTTGTAGTGGGAATCGGTCGTCTTTCGGAAGCTCCCTTAGGCTAGTGATATTAGAAACTAGTTTATGGCCATCATAAAAGCATACAAAGTGGAAAATTCAATTGCACTGCCCAATTCGGGGATCGAAACTAAAACCTCACACTCAGCAAAAGTGTTTTTTACCACTATACAATGATAGAATATTAGATGACATTCCAATATTAGGTGACTATTTGGCAATTCTGACACGCGCGCGGCGCTAGTGTTTATGTCATTCCATCTGATGTAATGACATAAACACTAACGCCGCGACAAAAGGACTTCAGTTGTGGCGTAGACTACAAGGAAGCTTAAGCCGGAAACACATTATTTAACACGCCACGCGACGCAACGTGTCGACACCCGATGTGCAGTGAGCGCGTGTCGTCGCGTCGGGTGTTCATAGTGTGATTTGACCCAACACGCATCACGTTTCATCGGGTGGCGTCGGGTGTTAATAATGTGTTTCCGGCTTTACCCATAACGCGATTCGTGCAATTTGCAATGTTTACTAGCTAAAAATGAAAATCGACCTTGCTACTACGATATAATGATGCAATTCGATTGACTTGACGTCGTCGTGGCGAGTGTGTTTTGTTTTTCATCTACCCTTAGAAAACCGCACGTTTTATGTCCTATGTCGTAGTGGTAAGGTTGATTTTCATTTATAGTTGGAAACGGTCGCATCGCATTACCAGCCAGCTCCCTTACTATTGTTTTTGATGTGTAACATCAAGGGTACTCTTGTCGTAATTTGTATGTGGTGTGGACTGGGTTGGCATTTTTATTTTAGCGAAATATCTATTTCAGTATTGATCTTGTTTAAAAATTAGAACCTTATAGGTAAATGTGTTATTATTGTCCGTTATTTTAAGATTTTTATGCTAATGAATAAATAAATTAATTTAATGTTGTTATTGTAAGTACAACTAGAATAAAAAATAAAATAAAAAAAAATAATTTTATTATATAAGAAACTTATGGAAGAAAGTGACTAAGTTTGCAATAAATCTATTTTCAATATACGGATATCTTATTTTTAAACATACTTTATTCTCTATAGGCGATAGCAGCAATATGTTTCAGTTTCGCGCGGGCCACTTTCCCAGTAGACGTTCGTGGTAATCCCTCCATGAAGACAACTCCTCCTCGCAAACGTTTACTGTACGACAGTTTGTCTGTAAAAAACAAATATAATTTGAATTGGATACGTTATTAGATTTTTCAAAAGGGGGCTGAGAGTTGAAATTCAGAGAGGAAGAGCTCGAAATCGCGGGCGGAGCGCTAGTTTCTTATAGAGTGATAACAAAAGGGAAATTAAGTAGAGCTACCTTCATTGTACGTACTTATCTGCATTCAGTGGTATGACGAGGAAAAAGCCAAAATATTGCGGTAAACTATTGTAAGTAAATATTTTAATAGCTACTGCTAAGTTTAACAAAAGAACTAGTTTCTGCAGTCCAGAAAGCGGCGCCTCGAGACCTCGTAGGACATGGCGGGACCAACTGTACCTACTGCTTTATAGACTCAGCACCGCGGTAGCGCCAAAAGTGAGCTTGTCTTTAGTGGATTTTCAACTTTATTTTTTAGGACATAAAGTTGAAAATGTTTTACGAACTCGCTAAAGACTCACTAAGGGTCAAATTTTATACTAGCGCAGAGTCGAAGCGCATCGAAGCGTCTTTCCAAAACTGAACATAACAATTTCAACCTTAACTCCACAGCGTAACTTACACATTACTTCTGAGATTTTAAAAAGTCACGCGCATTCTTCGGAATTCGCGTGAACAACGCTGATCGTGAATCGTGCGGCTTCGCTTTAGTTGTAAAGAAATTGACCCTAAGACGGGATTTTATATTCGACCCAAAAGCAGTTGTTTTTGGGGTTTATAGTTTGTATGAAACTTCGTTAGTATAAGTGCTAGGAGTGTCAAATTTTGGATGGGGGTTAAATTATCCCACGGAAACGTAATACTAGCCGAGGTGTCATTCCAGACTAATATCGAATAGATCCGTTCTTGAATAACAAAGATCTATCCATCCATCCCATCATACATACGCATTTAAGAATTAGTAAAATTTCAGGGGTTGCGGGACTAACGTTTTACCGTGACCCCGAAACGTAAAAGGCTATTGAAAGACACCGTGGATTTAAATCAGTACATGTCTGACAGTCCCTACCGGCCCTCCCTGGGTGGGAGGACTGATGATAATAACACGATAAAAAAAGTTAAATTCTACTCACTAGCAACTAGTTCCTTGATCTCATGCGCGGTGACATCGGAGCCAGGTCGTCGTACAACGCAGGCGACCGGATGCTCTCCATCGAACACATTGTGCACGCTGGTCACACTCACATCCTGCACGCCAGGGTGTTGTCTGATCACCTCCACTAACTCCAAAGGAGCTATCTGGAAAATCATGCAAAGAATGCGCTATTTTACGACAAAAAAAAAGTCCAAAAAGAGATTCATCATCATCATCATCAGCCTATAATGTTCCCACTGCTGGGACACAGGCCTCCTCTCTGTGAGAGACAGTGGGCCATATTCCACCACGAGGGCCCAGTGCGGGTTGGTAGAATGTCACATGTCTTCGAATTTTTAGGGTTCCGTAGTCAACAAGGAACCCTTATAGTTTCGCCATGTCCGTCCGTCCGTCCGTCCGTCTGTCCGCAGTTTAGCTCAGAGACGCACAGTCCTAGAGAGCTGTAATTTGGTGTAAATATACGGATTTGTTGTGCCGAAAAAGTGGTAAAATAAAATCTCGTAAAATATTTTTTTTTAGGGTACCTCCTGTACACGTAAAGTGGGGATGTTTTTTTTTTTTCTCGCGTACCCCTTAGTGTGGGGTATCATTAAATAGGTCTTTAAAAAATATTGATAGTTTCCATTAACAATTTTTTGATAAAAAAATTCGTTTGTGTAATATTAAGCTTTAAAGTGCTAAATTTTGCTCGACTCGAGTGTCCCCCCCCTCTACCAGCTAAACGGTTATGTTTGGGGGTGTGAAAAAATTCACAGTAGTAGTATATATAACGAAGATTAAAAGAAAATTATCATGACTAAGTAGGCTTTACAACTTTACGAGTAATAGTCGACCAACTTATAAAATGTACTTGGATAACATATTTTCCTAAACAAAATGTATCGGAGAACATGCTCTTCAACTGCAAATGTAAGTTTGTCAACTTTATTTTTACAGCTTTATTAGGTATGTTTTTACTGTATGGTTTTTGGGGATAGGTAGGTTTTTATCGTCAACTATTTTTAACTTACTTCAAAAAAAGGGGGAGGTTCTAAATTCGTCGTACCTAATATTTTTTTTTTTATGTATTTTCCCCGATTTCTCAAAGACTCCTGGACCGATTTTGAAAATTCTTCTTTTTAAAATTAAATTCAGCGAATCAGTTTAGTTAATTCGCATAAGTATTTTGATGGGCAACTACGGAACCCTACACTGTGCGTGGCCCGACACGCACTTGGCCGGTTTTTTTGGTTCTAGGACTTGCCGGTTTCCTCACGATGTTTTCCTTCGCCGTTTTTGAGAGCAGTGAGGATTAAATAAATTACACAAAGTAATGCGCCTGGCGGGGTTCGAACCCACGACCTAAAATAAGTCGGGACCGATATCACTGGGCCACCACTGAAAAAGAGATTAAGTATGAAAAATATTTGACCCGCATTTTTTCTTTTCTTGTGTAAATGAAAATTAACGAAGATACAACGCTTCTAAATATCACAAAACGTCACTTGGTCGGTATAATTTAAGCGTTGGTGTGACGTCATAAGCCCCCACTCCCGAATGTCAAAGCGTTTTATCTTTGTCAATATAGATTGATTTAAAAAAGTTAAAATACGTGTGTATTATTTTAGAATACTCTAAATGACGGAGTAACAGTATTCTACCCTATTTTCTGAAACTGGCTTTAAAAAGTTAAAGTCAGGAAAAGTGTGGTAGTCTTGGCACTATTGGCACAATCCGGTTCGATCGGTCAAATATTCATAAGACCCACAAGTAATTGTTCCGGGCCTTGATGATTGTGTAGTTTTTATGTTTGTAAACGTAACCACGACACATGAGAAATTCCTAAATTGGGACAAAGTTTAAAAAAAAAAGTAAGCAATAAAAAAGAAGGTTAGAAGTTATTTAATCCTCACATGATAATTCCTGTACTTGATGAGCATGCCAAGCCGTTCCACAAAGAAGTAGTAGTCATCAATGTCTCTGTACAGTAGATCTCCTGTCTTGAACCATCCGTCTTCTGTTAAGACCTCGGCGGTTCTCTGTGGGTCGTTGTAGTATTCCTGTAACATTCAGTTATAAACATCAGCATAAAACAGGATCTTTCTTTTAAATTGGCCAAAAGGGAGAAATCCTCATTCATAAGACATACGAGAAAACTTTCTGAGGAACCTTTAGCTCTTTTTTTTATGTTGACAGTTTTGGCGTGTTTATTATATTGTTCAAGTGTTCACAAAAATGAGTGAAAATGACTAAATTACTACTAAAATAAATGACTAAATTATGACTATTTTTTTGCCGTTCGACTCAGTTTCATGTAAGGATCATTTCATTGTATCGGAAAAACAAAATCGGGACGGCGAAAGTTGGTCAAATTTTGCAAAAGAGATGAGTCCTCACACCCAGGGCAGGGCAGAAGGGACTCTCATACTTGTACTGACTAAAATCCACGATGCCCTTTACGTTCCGGGGTCACGGTTACTCGTTAGTCCCGCGACCTCGGCAGGCTTTGGACCTCTAAGGGTCCCCATCATTGTGCTGACAGTTGTTTGTAGCGCGTGTGGAACACAACGCGCCATCGACTCGGGCATGGTCCGTCCATGATCGGACGTCGAGTCACCTATTATTCGGGTTTAATTCTCTCTAAAATATGAGCGAGCACGTCTGCCTAAGCCAGCATTTTTTTAGTTTTACTATACTCACTGTAAACATGGGTCCTTTCACCCACAGTTCTCCTGGTGTATTTGGCTTCGTTATTTCCGTTTCCGTATCAGGATCCATTAGCTGTAAACAATAAAACATCAACCGTGGTACCACAAAAACTTTTAAACGTCTGTTGAACACTTGTCTAAAAAAATGTCAGATTATGACATTGAAATAAGGTCCGTTTTGCAGTCACGCTTTTTTTAGACAAGTGTTCAACAGATGTTTAAGTTTTTGTAGTAAGGCTACGACAGTTTCAAGTTATCGCTCTATTTTGATACATTGAGTAAAAAGATGGTGTGAATGTGAAGTGCTAGGGTAATAAGCAAGGTGATTGATAAAATTAGACCTCTGTTTTTTTCCTCCGTCCCTTCTGAAGCACTTCACCAATAAGGTCAGTGTAGGTGCCTTATTTTCTTTCCATTCTCTCAACATGACCGACCCATCTAAGCATACCCTTTTAAATTACGAGTACATCTTACTGATATTTATATTTTTAAACTGTACCCCATGACTTACTCATTTATTCAAGTTCCGCTATACCTCCATTAATGGGGATAAAGATCAATGGGATAAGTTTCAATTTCCTCATTAATGAAAAAATGGTGGTCTCACAGAAGCGAAGAAGCTCTAGAAGATTTATTTTTCACCATCACTGTCACAATATAGGCGGGGTTTTAGTTTTATTACCCATTAATCGAAAGGCATGCTCTTACCATGACTTGGTGCATTTTTGTGGGCTTCCCACAACTGCCCAACGGTCCATTAGCTTCTAGAGAGAAGACCTGGCCCAAAGTTTCTGTTTGTCCAAATATCTCGGCCGCAACTGCATCATTTCTCATTCTTTTCTGTGGAATTATTTTTTAAACTGAATTGGCTGTCGAATAGCATCATAAATTGCAAATCTATATTAGCCCGTCATTTAGAATTTTTAAAATAACGGACACCGATTTTTTTCTTTTCTTGAATCAATGAATATTTACAAAGAAATAACGCATCAAAAGTTGAAACAGCGTGCTCGTGAGATCTGAACTCAACATAATTTTATCACGATTTTACTAAGTTGTTTAACCGATTTTAAAAATGCATTTTACTTTGGCAATCAATCTTCTGTATAATATAAAAATCAATAGCTGTTCGTTAGTTTCGCTAAAACTCGAAAACGGCTGGACCGATTTGGATAATTTTTGTTTTGAATTATTTTTGGAAGTCCAGGGAAGGTTTAAAAGGTGATTTTGAGGCGGTACGAAGTCTGCCCGGACAGCTAGTTCATTAATAAAAATCCTACACTCCTTGTGTGGGATTCCCACCACACTTAAACCACCCCAGTGGTCATCAGCACATGTAAGAGTTGACTGGGACCTCTTAAAAGACCATCTTCAGAACCTCCTCAAGCAGGCACAGCCCTGCTTATACGACTAGCAAGCAATAAACGTAATCAGTATAGTCTTTGATAGATTTTCAACTTTATACTTAAAGGTATAAAGTTGAAAATCAATTAAAGATTACAGACCGTTTTCGTTCGTTCCGATCGTTAACGCTCAGTAATCTTTGGTTCCTACGTCAAAAGTATTGATTACTAGCTGTTGCCAGCGGTTTCACCCGCTGCAACTCGAAAATTATCCCACGGGAACATAAAATCGGGATAAAAACTATCCTATGTGTTAATCCAGGTTATAAACTATCTGTATACCAAATTTTAGCCAAATCCGTTCAGTGGTTTTTGCGTGAAAGAGTAACAAACATCCATACATCCATACATCCATACTTACAAACTTTCGCCTTTATAATATTAGTAGGATGAGCTAAATAAAAACATGGACGACATACCCTTAGTTCACAAATGAGATCCTTGTGCACCTTCGCTCCTGATACCATAACTCGATCAAACGAAGTGAAGTCGCACTCTTTGTCGTGTTTCAATATAGAACTCAACATGGACGGCCAGAAGAGTGCGGTAACTGGCTGCAATTCAAATATTAGGTGTAAAGAGGTAGCATAAGTAGGTCAAATCTTGAGACATTGACTACTATCAACACGACTCTAGGCTATTTTAAGAAAAATTACTTTTTGACCCTCTTTTACTGTCCAGTTATTTTCCTTCCGATACAATGAAATCGCCCTGACATAATAATATGAATTGTTATATTATTGAACAGCTTCATAAAAAATTGGTAATTTTTTGAACAAGTTGTATGAAAAAATATTTTGCTAGAAACAAACTTCCACCGCCGTCCTGATTTTTTTGTTCCTAGATTGAAATGATCCTTACATAAAACAAAGTCGAATGAAATAAAAAATGCCTGTTTCACTCATTTTTGCGGACAAACATTTGACCAAAAAAAAAATTAGGAAAGCCAAAAATTTTTAAAGGAGATGTTTCATTTTGGGCCCAGTCTATGTACACCATATCAATAAATAGGAAAAAAATAGGAGAATTTCATAAAAATACTGAAAAAATCATTTGAAGACGGGTTTAGCTGTTAAAAAATAATAATTAGGACTGTTTTTTAGCACGATAACCCTATTTCAGGGCGGCCATGACAGCACTATTTGACGTTTACTATCATGACGTTTGACAACTTTGACAGTCCCATGCAGTGACGTTTGAAGAATTTAAAGATTTTCTTGAGTTAGAATTATTCATATTTTTCGGAGTTAGTAATGATTGTATTTTTTTTTTTTTGTACAATTCAGAATACTATTATTTGACCACGGCCTTAAATCGCCTGTGATTCGGATTTCGTCGTGTGTTATTTTACAATAACAAGTTCAGTTTCAGGTATGTCTTATATCCATGTTTTTGTTCAAATATTTTTTCTGTGTTGTTTTCTTCCCCTGTGTCTTATTCACATTATATCGATAAACAGGTCAGTGGGTCGTCTAACACTATATACTTAACCATTTTTTGTTTGTTTTAGGTTAATGTAAATGAAATAATGTGCCCACAATGCTTTGGCATCAAAATGTTAAATAACTAACATTAAACTAAATGTTCGTACACAAGGAGATCATGAACTGACCAGCATCGCCATGATAGCAATGTTTGTGTCTGTTGGGCGTAGGACATCATTGTTTTGTGAGGCGCACTCACTCTATTTCAAAGGAGCGGAAGGGCAATGATTATTATTGCTGAAACAATTTGTTGTTCCACGACAGGTAAACACTTTTTTATTCATACAGAGCAAGCACAAATGCAGAAGTTTCTTTTTATTATGATTCAAGACAACATTGTTGCGGAAAGGAAAAGAACTGATACAATCAATGTTTTGAAATGTGTGTAACAGATTCATATCTACACATTTCACACTTCTATCATTTCCTTGGTCAGATCTGTAAAGGTGATATAAAAATAACCAATCTTGATTAATATTATTTATTTAAGATTGATATCCAAATAAACCTTTATTTATTTTTGTTTTAGGTACCCGAGGGTTACTTGCTATATTTTACTTCTTGGGTGCATTCAGAGTACAATACAACAACAAGGACTCATGCCAGCTCCAGTTACATTATAAAATTATGAATGCATGTGTGTAGTGCCAACAGTTTTGTGTCGAAACACACAGCCCCTCCATCAATAAAGGTCCTAAACAGACCGTAATAGCACAAACAGTGTTATAAAAAAAGAGGTAATATTAGCAACTTAATTACCAACTTTTGGAATGAAATAATTATGTGAATAGCGAATATGTATATCATATTCTTTTGTTTTATTCAGATTCCACCAAGAGGTATGGTTTGCTATGCTTGTTGGGTGGCAGCATGTAGAAATATGAAAACAGTAGCACATAGCAAAAAGGACGATGGACAATGAATTGCTGTGCCCACATTATGATGATTGTGTTGTATTCCAGTTGGGCTCGGTACCGTGAGAACATACAAGAGATGATGTAGAAAATAAATAAATCATAAGTCTCAACAAATTGTTTTATTAAAAATATTCTTCATGGCTGAATTGACATCCTTTTAACATCACTAATAATAGTTATTATGTATAACTTGTTTCAAAAATTGTTAGTGCATGGTTTGACATGATGTGCATTCCCTCGCAGAAAGGGGGTCTATCAGCTCATTGGATTAAAATGTTTGGTCTTCCTAGCTGTGAGCTGTTACTGTGTAATAGGAATAGTTAACATTTAACAATAACCTGTAGTTATCAGATACTGCAATGTCACTGCTTTCCTAAGAATGATACATACATCCAAAGTATACTGAATAGGCATTATAGAATGAAGCAGCAAGGCAGTGTTGAAAAACAAATAACGTCCAAGCTTTCGTTTCGATTGACCCTTGTCCCTGAAATAAAAGATAGGTGATGCAAGATGTGCTGCCGCTCTCTCTCTACTAGCTACTATAACAATAACTTGGAGTTGTTAGGTAAGTACTGCACATGTCACTGCTCTCCAATGGATTATCGTGGTTAAAAGAACTTTGAATAGGCACCGAAGAATGAAGCAGCAAGAGTTGATAAACATAACGTCCACGCCTGCGTTTTGTTTCTTGGCATTGAGAGATAAAAGACATAAGTTCTGCCGGAATCGAGTAAAATATCCTGTAGGTACTATTATTTTTATCGAAACCCAAGATTCTTGAGATCAAAAATTCTTTTTTTCGATTTTTACACCAATTTATATCACGGTATGTACACGTCAATCAAGTGTCATTGTCAAAATAAACATACTACTGTCAGATCCACCATGTTTGATTTTTGTCGAGTGTTGTTATCCTTGACAAATAGCCCAAGAGCCCGTGAACCCCAGACCTACGTTATTTTATAAAGGCTGAAAGTTTGTCAGCGGATGCTCCCAACACTGGTAAGAACGATGACCATTTATGGAGTTTGGGTTATGGTGGCTTTGGCAGGTAAACGATATTATAGGTGCGTAAAATATAAGTTTACTTACGTCATAGTATAAAAGCTGATTTTTATGTATAATACTCGGGTAATATGTAGATGATGTTTCCTCATCAGCCAGACACTTATCATGGTGGCAACCCCTTGCCAGACACCCTTAATGTTCACGAAATTATAAGTTTACTTACGTTATAGTATAAAAGCTGATTTTTATATATAATACTTGGGTAATATGTAGATGATGTTTCCTCTTTAGCCAGACACTTTTGATAGTTCCAACCCCTTGCCAGACAAACATTGTAAATAGCACAGTCAACGGGTGTTCAAAACAAGGTATAGAGGGAAAGTCTTGGAACACAATTTTTGACTACACAAATTTGTTTGGACTAGTTAGGAGGAGAACATATCGAAAGTCCCCATCCCTAGCCCTTGAGCTAAGGGGGAGGGAGGGATTTGAAGGTACCACTTTTTGGTTTTTCGGTTATATCTCGGAAAGTCGGAAACTATGGGTCCTAGCGGCATAATATGTATGAACAAAATAAAAGCTGAATAAATTCTGTATAACTTTAATCCAGTAAACATTTCCAGGTCTTGTTTAGTTTTCGAGATATCTGCTCTTGAAAGTCTGTAATATTGGTTAAAATCATTTTTACCTCTTTGCATGTGGAAAGTTGTATTTGATGTCGCCAAAGATCCAGAAAACAGCATCAGTGTTTCAGACCCTCCAAGTTGCGCCGAATGTCATTTTAATTTATATTAGGTACATTACAACTTGAGTTAGATTCGAGTCGTTTTATAAGATTTGACCCAATTCTGTTGCCCAGATATTATCCTTCTCATACAATTAAATTATCCTAACATGACACTAAACCAAATAGCATCATAAAAAAATAAATTATTTTTTCATTCATACAATTTGTATGAAATTTGACCAACTTCCGCCGTCTTGATTATTTTATTCCAATTTAATAAAACGATCCTTACCTGAAAGAGAGTCGAAGGGCATTAACAAAATTGGCAACTCATTTTTATGGACACCTCGCACTTGATTAAAAATTAAATACATATGCTAAAATTGTTTACATTATAAAAAGCTAAAGGTTCCTAAGATCGTTTTTCTGTAGCTCTTATGGAAGCGGATTTCTCCTTATCGGTCAACTTAGAATCAAAACCCTGTACATGTACCTACCTAATATGTAATTATAATCTAGAATGAGTTTCTGAGCTATTTTTACTGCTCCCTCGGTGGAACGAAAACATAAAATATCAAGCTTGATGGTGGCTACCGCGAATTCAAGAATTGTTATAACTTTGTGAGCACAGTAAGAGACCCTTTTAGCTGGAGGCTCATATCGCCTCAAGATGCAGGTTTCACTTGGCTTTGTTCATTGTAGGTGGTAAAGGGAGGGTCTGAAAAGACTGCTCATGCTTTCTGGACCTTTGGCGATATGAAATACAACTTTCCAAATGCAAAAAGGTAAAAATGATTTTTCAGAATATTACAGACATTCAAGAGCAGATAGCTCGAAAACTAAACAAGGCCTGGAAACATTTATTGAATAAAACTTATGGGGAATTTATTCAGCTTTTATTTTGTTCATAATATATTATGCCGCTGGGTCCTAGCGGTGGGTCCGACTTTCCGAGATTTAAGCGAAAAACCAAAAAGTGGTACCTTAAAACTCCTCCCTCCCGCACAGCTCAAGGGCTAGGGATGGGGACTTTCGATATGTTCTTCTCCTAACTAGTCCAAACAAAGTTGCGTAGTCAAAAATTGTGTTCCAAGACTTTCCCTCTATACCTTGTTTTGAACACCCGTTGACTGGGCTATTTACAATGTTTGTCTGGCAAGGGGTTGGAACTATCAAAAGTGTCTGGCTAAAGAGGAAACATCATCTACATTACCCAAGTATTATATATAAAAATCAGCTTTTATACTATAACGTAAGTAAACTTATAATTTCGTGAACATTAAGGGTGTCTGGCAAGGGGTTGCCACCATGATAAGTGTCTGGCTGATGAGGAAACATCATCTACATATTACCCGAGTATTATACATAAAAATCAGCTTTTATACTATGACGTAAGTAAACTTATATTTTACGCACCTTTAGTACCGTTTACCTGCCAAAGCCACCATAACCCAAACTCCATAAATGGTCATCGTTCTTACCAGTGTTGGGAGCATCCGCTGACAAACTTTCAGCCTTTATAAAATAACGTAGGTCTGGGGTTCACGGGCTCTTGCTCTAAAAGTTAATTTAAAAGCGCAATTAAACGAAGTGAAATTAAAGAGAATTAACAATTAAAAACGGCTTATCTCATTACTGCGACCCCGGAACATAAAGGGCTACTGAAGGACACCGTGGATTTTAGTCAGTAGAAGTCTGACAGTCCCTCCCGCCCTGCCCGGGGTTGGAGGACTCATGTGATGATTTTGCCACGTAAAAAAAAAAAAAAAAAAAGATCCACCATGTTTGATTTTTGTCGAGTGTTGTTATCCTTAACAAAGTTAATTTAAAAGCGCAGTTAAACAAAGTGAAATTAAAGAGAATTAACAATTAAAAACGTTTTATGTATTAAGAAGCTATTTTTACATATGGTGTACATAGAGTGGGCCCAGGCTCCATACATTTTTGGACCATCTCCTTTTAACAAAAAAATTTCGTATTTAACGCAATCCTTTTGGTAAATTTAAAAGAAAAACATAAACTTAGATAAATATTTAAAAACCTTTTGTTTTGTGTAAAAATTGCAGTTTTACAAGAAAGATCTACGAAGAAAAACATAAGCTAAAATATAAAATTTTAGCTAAATTGTTGGAGTCTTCTCCGAACGCGTCATTACGTAAAATGTACAAGAACAGGTCACCTGCTCGTTGGAACTTATTAGAATAATAGCACACAACGCCATTTAGTCCCAAGCTATGTAAGCAGAGCTTGTGTTATGGGTACTAGACAACTGATAATATATATTTCTAAATACATAAATATTATAAATAATAAATTACACCTAGACACAGAACAAATGATCGTGCTCATCACACAACATTTGTCCTGGGTGGGAATCGAACCCAAGACCTCCGGCATAGCCGTCAGGGTCACTAACCACTAGACCAACAGGCCTGTCAAATGAATGTATCATCTTACCCGGTACTCCATGATAATATCGATGAGGTGATCCGTAGTGAGTTGTAGGGAGGTCTGCACCTTGCACAGGTTGAACAGGGGCATAGCTATCGCATTGTAGAACCCTGCTATCCATTGTACGGGCGATAGATGTAATGCTGGAGAATTTCTGGAATTTCTGTGAAGGTTTTTACTAAAATAACATTTGACACCTCACTTTGTTAAGAATGATAGGCGGCGACCTCTCGCGCCCGGCATTGGTCGAGGCCATGCTGCGGGGGAGACGGTATGGGAAGCAGTCGCCTCTTTCTGCGGAGCAGTCGTTCTAGCGAAGTAGGAGGCGGGACGCGTGAGGGAGAGGACAGCGTCCTCCTTACGACCCAGCCGCCACGGGAGACGCCCACGGCATCGGACCTCACGAGGCGATTTCTAGCCGCCTTAGGCGCGAACATGCAGACGGTGAGTAATGGGTGACTCGCCGTCCGCTCATGGACCATGCCCGGGTCAACGGCGCGTCGTGTTCCACTTAGAGGGCCAAAGCCTGCCGGGGTCTAAGGACTGTCTCATCAAGTAACATCCCTCCCGCCCCGACCTGGGTAGGAGGACTCATTTGATAATTTTGACACGATTAAAATAAACCTTGGTAAGAATAAGTAACACGACTTTAATTTTCAATAGATTTAGGTATCCCCAGACCATTTGACGAATACTTCCGCCCGCTCATTAAACAAATAACGATAGCGCTTCACCATCCGAGAGGACACGGCGGGCGGTGCTCTGCACAAGTGGGGCACATCTCCATGTCGACTCCCGGGGGTTTCCTCCCGGCATTACGACACAGCTCCCTTAAACATCCGTGTCCGGTAAGGACTTACATCAGGCAGAAGATGAGGACGTAGCACCTTTCCAGCCATGCTCAAAGGGGGTGTTCCTGGGTTGAGACCTTCGCTACTACCACGTGAATACCCTGTCCTGAGATACTCGACTATATTGTAAAAAAAAAACTTACTCATCATATTTTAATTCTTTCCTCTGTTCTAGTATCCTGTCAATCCAGGGTTTATGTTTGAAAGCAGCTACCTTCAGTACTCCGGTGGTCCCGCCCGTGCTGATCAGCCAGAGATAGATCTTGTTCGTGTCGAATTCTGCTGGTCTGGAGGCAAAAAGTACATGTTTTGGTATTCGCTATGTGCGAACTCGACGGTGGGGTCAAATCGATCGCAGCACGCGATGTGGCAGAGATTTGAAATAACTGGGGATTCTAGGGTGTGACGTGAGTCAAGATTATTTTTTACTTTGCCCATGGGCGTAGCGAGGGGGAGGCAGGGGGGGGCAGCTGCCCCCCCCTAGCAGGCGGGCGGGCTGGCGAACTGAGCGAATTTTATTTCACCTCTTTATAGAAATTTACTGAGCTAAGCTATGTCATACTCATAATTATGGTAATATTGTTATCTTTCGCCTCGCTAGCACAGTTTAGTGTTATTCTATAGTTTAGTTGAGTTTAGTAGCTCGGTAGACAGACGTTCGTTCCTGCCGCGCCGCGCCATCGCCGGCCGCACGCGCCGCCCCGTCGAGCCGGAGCGGGGTGCGGGTACGGGGTGAGAGGGGAGGCAGCTGATGCACAGCGCGCGTGCGCGTAACAACAAACAATATTTTGTACACAGATTTTGTATTCAATCTTGTCTCGGTGGTCCTCATATAACGTCTGTTCGTAATTATCGTGCAATTCGAAGTCGTGAATCGAGATTTTTGTTGTAATTTAATTTGTTTTTTCGCTGTCGCTTCGCTGGTGTTTGGGTGGGTGTGTTGGACGACTGGTGTTTGTTTTAAAAAATGGATATAAGAAAGTTTTTCAAAGGTAAGGTATTTTTTATTATCACAGTTAATTTTAGATTAATAACGATATGATATTTATATTTATTTAAAAACGCGTGAATTTTTGTTTAAGGGACTTTAAAAAGAAAAAAAGCAGAAACTAGTAGTGAAAGTAGTGATGACGACAAAAAGGAAGAAAGTTCGCTGGCGCTGGCTCAAGCTGGATCTTTTAGAGTTCAAAATACACCTGAAGTGGCTGCAGATGAATTCGTTTGTGATAACGATTTAGGCAAATGGGTAGGGCGAACTTCTTTGATGACCACAAGTCAAAAATTGGATATGCTTAAACGTTGTTGGGTGCCCCCTGAAAATTATGACTTTTCTAAGGATGCCAAAGCTGCTGATCTGCAGCGAAAATTCAATCATAGTTGGTTGCAAACTTATTCGCCCTGGCTTGTTTATTCGAAACATCTTAAAGGTGCGCTGTGTTTATATTGCGTACTATTCTCTCCAAAGACAGTTGTTGGAGTTTTGGGCTCATTCGTAATTTGACCTTTTTGCCGTTTCAAATATATTCATGAATGCATGTCTCATCACAATATCATAAATCAGCAGTTACCGATGCAAAACATTTGTCGGAGAAAATGCCTGTGGATATAATGATGAATACTGCTCACCAGAAAGAAATTGAGACAAATAAAAAGATACTGGCATCTATAATTTCTTCAGTAATTTTTTGTGGCACTCACGATTTACCTTTGAGGGGTAAACAGAATCATGAAGGCATTCTTGAAGACCTTCTAAATCTAAAAATTGAATCTGGTGATCAAGATTTAAAGCAGCATTTAGAACATGGCAAAAAAATGCTATGTATACTTCCCCACAGATACAAAACGAAATTATTGAATTGTGCGGTTTGGTCGTAAAGAATGAAATTATACAGGAAGCAAAGAAAGCTTATGCGTATAGTGTCATGGCAGATGAGTCATGTGATATAGCGGGTAAAGAACAACTATCTATCGGAATCCGTTTTTTTGACGAAGATCAAAATATAATACGTGAAGAATTTCTAGGATTTGTAGAATCAGAGGCCATGGATGCTAATACAATTGCGACAGAAATTGATAAATTCTTAGAAAGCGCCGGACTAGAATCCAATAAGTGCGTAGGCCAAGGCTACGATGGCTGTTCGACTATGGCGGGGAGTATTAGCGGCGTACAAAAAAAAAATTAGAGATAAATATAAAAAAGCCTTATACTTTCATTGCGCTAGCCATAGGCTTAATTTGGTAATAAATGACTTGAACCAAGTTCCAGAAATTCGTAACACCATCGGAACAATCAAAGACATAATAATTTTTTTTCGAGAATCTGCTTTACGTAGAAAATACGTAACTAATATTCCGGCGTTATGCGAGACCCGCTGGTCTCACAAATATAAAAGTGTGGCCATGTTTTACAAGCATTTTGAGGAGATCATTCATGGACTCGAGAACATATATCTAAAGACGGAAATGCTGCAGCCAGAAAAAATGCTTATCAATTACATTGTGCTGCAACGAAATCAGTATTCATCATATGTGTGACACTGATAGCCAAATATTCTGCAATACTGGAACCTGTTGCTAACGCACTTCAGTCGAAATCTATTGATATGCATACATGTACGAACCATATTAAGAGAATTATTTCTCTAGTAAAAGATCACCGTCAAAACGTAGACACAGAAAGTGAAAATATAATTGAAACTTCTCAAGGAACTGCATCTGCCCTTGGTACCGACTTACAAGTCCCACGCATTGCGTCTCGGCAACAACATCGGTCCAATCACCCGGCACAGAGCTCTTCAGACTATTGGAAAAGATCCATTATAATACCCTATTTAGATTCCTTAATTTCCGCACTCGATCAACGCTTTTCGAATGAGCATCTGCCAGCCTTCAGCCTAATGTCATTGCACCCAAACACAATGTTATCAATGACCCTCAGTGATTTCCAAGAGAATTGCAAAGCATTCACCAATTTTTACGAGCTCGCTATCGAGCCTGAAGCAGAATTGTGGTATAAATTGTGGAAAGACAAGGGGATTCCAAATGAAGAGTTAGAGAAAATGGATTTTACCGACACGCTTAAAGAGGCAAATACTTTCTTCCCCGCCACAAAGAGGGCCATACTTATTTTACTGGCGCAACCATGCACCACAGCCAATATAGAACGGTCTTTTTCCACCTTACGGCGAGTAAAAACGTGGTTGCGGTCTACAATGTCAGAAAATCATCTGAACGGCCTATGTATGTTAAGCGTACATAGGAAAATGGTAGAAGGAAAGAAAGGCGAAGTTATTGAAAAAGTTTTAAATAGATTTTGTGAACAACCACGCAAGTTACTGTTTAAGTAATTAAAACTATTCTGTTTCTGGTTAAAATTCGTTTTTTTATTGTTACACTTGCTGACCCGGCGGACGTCGTCCTGCCCAGTTATCAATCTTACACCTACCCTAACTAAACTAAACCTACCCTACACCTACCCTACCCCTATCTATATATGTGTTATTCTGAGTCTTCAGCTACCTACATACCAAATTTCATCGTAATGTGTTCAGTAGCTTTTGCTTGAAAGAGGTAACAAACATGCATCCGTCCACACACACTCACAAACTTTCACCTTTATACCTAATGTATGAAAACATAAATTCAGTTTCTCTATGATTTTCTCAACCTGCCCCCCCCTGTACAAAATCCTGGCTACGCCCTTGACTTTGCCCCACACTACGAATTTCTCCTGACTCGTGGGTGAGTTCGGAGACAGTCCCGCGACCCCGGGATCCTACGTCCTACTGCGGTTTGGATGGATGCATGTTTGTTACTCCATTACGCCAGAATGGCTGAACGAATCTGGATGAGCACAGAGATCGATTAAAGTCTGGAATAATATAAAAGGCCCTTCTAGTTCTATCCCGACTTTACTTTCCCGTGAATTAATTTTTGAGTTACACGAGGGCAGAGCCGCTGGCATATGCGTGTTACCTTAAAATATCTCTTACCGAAATTCCTTCCAATCTTCTTCATCGAACTCTCGGATGAAGTTCTCCATAGAGTATCTGCCATCAGTGAAGGTTACGATCCTGGTGTCCAGTCCCAGTTCTGAGACAGCGTCCATAAAATGCTCACATTGGCAGAACGCTATCTTCGGTGTCGTTAGCTTGAATAGTTTCTTTATTTCCTCTGGGAACAATAAAAAAATAATTTAATATCTCTAGATGGAGATCTGCGTGAATTTTTAGGTTTGATACACATTGAAAACTTGTCACAGTAACGCAGACCTGCGAAGGACCGGGGTTGAACCAAGCCAGACGTATTTAAAGATGTTATTTTTTTTGTGATAATAGGGTAGTTTCCTGCATAAATAAATTGAAAAACATTAGACCACCATCAATTAGGATATTAAAAATAATGGACACATATTTTTTGTTTGTATAAATCAATGAATATTGTCAAAGTTAAAGCGCTTCGAAATTCGGGAGAGAGGGCTTGTGACGTCATAACGCCAGAAATATACCGACCGAGTGACGTTTTGTGATTTTTAGAAGCGTAGTATCTTCGTCGTTATTGGTTTACGTTACAAATGAAAAAATACGGGTCAAATAATTTTTTGATAAATTATTTATTCGCTCTTTCCCCACTGCTCAACTAAACTGCTCAACTGACTGCTCAACTGAGTTGTGCCGTTTACATTCTCCACTGCTCAATTAACTTTCGGACTAATCAAATGTTTTGAGTAAAATAGCCTACTGCTGGAGCAGTCCGTAAGTGAGCGTATACCTACATAGGTTTCTGCTTTACTCGACAAATCCATTTACGGATCTTTCTTTATACTTACCAAATTTAAACATAGGGTCAACGCCAACAATAGGCATGCCGTTCATCAGCGCAGCATAGTACGGTATGTGTAGATCCAGGTGGTTCTTGCCATGTAAGGCTAGCACGTCGCCTGGTTTGGCTCCAAAGCGGCGCAGACATCTCGCGAGACGAATGGACCGGGCTAGAACTGAGGCGTTAGTCTCTGACTTCCCGGTTGCTGCATCTATCTACGAGAAAAACATCATCAATTCATCATCTTCCTACCTTTATCCCATTTAACCTTTTAACCACCAACGCCGGATATAGATATCCGACAAATATTTTCGGGCCCATTACGCCAGAGTCGGATATATCCGACAGAGAATATTCAGGATTTTTGTTGTTTTGTTTGATTTTATTGCATCTATTCTATATCTCTCTGTTTATGTAGATAGGCAGATATAATACTTTTGATTGTACACCATAATATTTTACGAATTAGAGCTTAAGAGGAGCAGAAAGAGAGGAACTTGTATTTCACCGATTCGTAGCCTGGCGCTCTGGGGCACGACAATATGAAGTCTGGCGGTTAAAAGGTTAATTGGGGTCGTCACAACACGTTTTTTTCTTCCATTCTCTCCTATCAGATGCCACAGTATTATTTACTCCTTTTTCTTTCATATTATTCCTTAGACAATCCATCCATCTTTTCTTTAGCCTTCCTCTTCCATCAAAATTTATACTCATCACTCTCTTAGTTACTCGAGAACAAAAATCTATACTAATATTAAAAAGCTGAGTTTGTTTGGTTCAACGCGCCAATCTCGGGAACTACTGATTCGAATTTAAAAAACGATTTTTGTGTTGGATAGTCCATTTGCTAAGGAAGTCTATAGGCTATAAAACATCACGCTAGGACCAATAGGAGCAGAGCAGTGGGAGTAAAAACTACGGAGAAAAGTCTGCCTTTATACTGTGTCTCTGCTATTTTTTTTCTTGTCTCTAATGAAAGTGGACCACGTACTTAATAGAGTAAATTCCCTAAGGATCTTTTCTTCTCTTTTCTAACGGCGTGATTTGAATGAATTTGGTATCAATATAAAGTTAACAGTTAAAACTTTAGAATGGTACTATTTTTATTTATCTTAAATAGTTATTAAGTACTCAAGATCGCGCGGAATTAGAGTGATTCCAGACTTTTTCTCGCGAGTGTACTAATACGAAAATAAAAACTTGCAATGATGCAATTCTCAACTTTAGATACTTGCTCAGCGCTATCATTGGACAAATAATAATTATAAGAGGTACAAAAAGTCCCAAGGTTGTCTGGACCTATGCCAAAACACTAATACTAAATAGGTTAGTAATGACTTAATTATTTTGACTTAATTAATTATTGGCAATCATAATTAAATGCCCAGTCATACTTGCTAAATTACTTCCGGGCGACGGGATTTTGAGAACTATCATATCTTAATACTAGGTGTTTCCCGTGGTTTCACCCACGGTGCTCGGCTATTATTGACCGTAGCGAGCTATTATATAGGGTGACTGGTAATTAGTGTACGATACTTAAACACGTGATTGTACTCATGATAACAAACAATTTTTATTATGGGAGCAAAGCCGAAATCGTGAAAAAAATATCAGCTGTTCAGTACATTAGACAAACGTAAATTTTCGCGATTTCAGGTTTGTTCCCATCGTAAAAGTTGTTGGTTATCATGAGCACAATCACGTGTTTAAGTATCGTACACTAATTACCAGTCACTCTATATAGTCTTCTATTGCCTTCTTCTATAAATAGACTATCCAGCTAAAATATTTTTTTAATTCGGGCCAATAGTTTCTGAGATTAGCGTGTTCAACCAAATAAATTCTTCAGCATTTTAATAATAGTAAGTATGATAAATTAGAAGGAAAAGTTGGAAATTAACCGTCTTCCGTGCAAAACAGGGGCGGTACGCTAGTATAAGTTCTACAATAAATTAAAAAATTAATAGTCACCAACCTGACATATAGCATCTGGCCGTTTCAGCATGTGTTCGAAAAACAAATGCCCGAGATGTTTGTTATCATTCACATCCATTACAAAAAAAAAGAAGTACCTAATTAACAACACCACAATATTTTGACTCAAACATACGACAGACTGTTTTGTATTAAAAATAATCCTATATGTTACTCATAAGTGCTAAAATAATAATCTACGAATCCGGTTTTCGAAAAATATTGATGCAAGCTATGGAACTTGTCTGTCGAGTTTGAATTTAGAAGTAGGTACTGATTGTCTGTGGTCTCTTTTTTCCTTAATAGATCGAATAATGTCGAGTTTCGAGAACTAGGATTTTCGTAATTATCTAAATTAGTCTTAGATACTTACGTAGGAGGCAAATTGGGCAGATGGTCATACAGATTTGCCGTCTCTTTCCAACTAAAGATATTTATTGAGATAAAAATACTTCTTTCTGGTAATTATAAGTACGGATATCTTTATAACTCAATTATATAGGTTAATTGATAGCGGAAGTTATTCTCGGTACGACATTTTGCAAGGTTAAGCTACGCCTTCTAGGGTTATACTTTGGATGGAAGGCCGTTCTTCTAATTTTAACTAATTGTAGCTAAACTGGAGGTCAAGAGGTAATCATTTGCTTAACGGTCTTTGTTGATGTTAAATACGTTTTTTTTTTTTTTTAGCGTGGTAGAATCATCAAATGAGTCCTCCCACCCCGGGCAGGGCGGGAGGGACTGTCAGACTTTTACTGACTAAAATCCACGGTGTCCTTCAGTAGCCCTTTATGTTCCGGGGTCACGGTGAGGAAATAATCCCGCGACCGATGTTAAATACTGGTGCCTGTTTTCAAATCTTTATAATGCGTAAGGACGCTTTCACCTGTGCTTTCACATTAGAAGAAAACGGTTACGACATGACACTGTTATATCGACTTTTCTCGCTCCTTTTCCATAGAAATGAATGTAACTATCCATCCTGCCGCTATCGTGTCGTTATCGTCTATGAAAGTGCCCGAAGTCGGTTATTTACTTAGGTACATTATCTATAATATATTTTCAATTTGACCAACAAAGGCAATCCAAGTCCGTGATACAGAATAACTTTCTTTTTTTTTTCTGTCTTTTTTTGATGGAAATGACAATTTTGGCTTAGGTATTTTTTTTGGTCAAGTGTGAGTTTGGTTCGTCTATAAATCTTTTATTTCTGACTCGATTACGTAGAGAGACTCCTAGCATAGCCCTCTAGCTCGTTGGACTATCTTGAGCTTACAAATTATCGCTTTTCGTGTGCCAAATGAATGTAAATCGAGTTTATGTGAAAAACTCTGCTCGGCAATAGTCGTTACGGGCAATGGCCTGATGGCTAATACCCTCGACAAACACCTTTCAAGGCTCTCCTTTGGGTTGGATCAAGGACCTGATTCAGAGGGCAGATCCTCGTTACAACTCGCAGTGCGACGAGGTTCCTGTCTCTGGAACCTTGGACCCACACCACTACTTTGTATGTTTTTAAGAAATATTTAATAATGTAAAAAGAATGTAGAGAAACGGAATACAAATACGATTCTAAGAACTAAAAATACCAATATGTTTTTTTTTTAAATAGTCATATTATTTGCAAACTACGTAAATACATAGATTTTGTGTGACCTTAGTTTCATCACAACCGGATCTATGGATCAGAATGCAGATAGGACAACTTATTATTGATTATTGAAAAGTTATGCCACCTATTCACCTGTTTTATTATCCGAGGTACCTATAATACAACATGGCATGGACAGACCACTGGGCCTAACGTCAGGGCTTTAGAGTCCGTTTTAGGACTGAAGTCTGGCAGAAAATTTGTGGTAGGTACTACATTTTTTTATAATAATAATAATATAATAATATTCCTCAACTATCACACAACGCCATCTAGTCCCAAGCTAAGCAGAGCTTGTGTTATGGGTACTAGACAACTGATAAACATACTTATATATTTCTAAATACATACATATTATAGATAAATTACACCCAGACAGAATAAATGATCGTGCTCATCACACAAACATTTGTCCTGGGTGGGAATCGAGCCCACGACCTCCGGCATAGCAGTCAGGGTCACTAACCACTAGACCAACAGGCCTGACATAGTCACTAGTGCCGCATCAAATGGAATTCAGGACAGTCGTGGCGTGGTCTCTACGTGCCTTGCGAGGCACTGAGGAAACTATAAGGTATTTAACTTATCCACGGGCCGACCTAGGCGAACACGGAATAACATTAAAGGTACGACTGTCATTATTTAGCCACGGTAAAGATATCCTTTTAGAATGGTCAAAAGGAAAGGGAAACCTATAGATAGCCAATTAAACAAAATACTCACAGAAATTCCTCCTGATCGTTCTTGTCATCATACTTTTCGATGAAGCTGGTCAGCGATTGCTTGCCTTCATCAAAGCAGATGACTTCTGTGTTCAGAGCCAGTTCCTCTTCATCTTCACAGCGTTGTAGGTGTCCAGGACTTCTTTCTGACAGAAGGCTATCCTTGGAGAGCATAATTCGAATAGTTTTTGTGTTTCAACTGCAATTTCATCAAAAGAGGTTCAGAGATTTTTAGGCGTTAAAGCGTATCAAGCAAATAAAATTTTTGTCATTTTTTTTTAAATATTTTCACAAAGAAGAAATGGAAAGCATTTAAAAATATAAAAAAATAGCAGGCTACCAGCAGCGGGTCCAGGCTGCCGGCGGTGGTCAGGGCTCCTGAGAGAGGAACCTCCTAACAATATGCTGCTCCGTGTCCAGAAGTACTGCCTTCTGAATCAGGCGCTTGATCTAGCTGCCAAGCGCGAGCCTCAGATATTGGTCGAGGCTCTTGGCAATTAATCTATTGGCAGACACGACTATCGGCTGCAACGACTGCTGTATTCACGTCCCAAATGTCAACCTCGCGAGCCAGAACAAGATACTTGAATTGGTGAAATACAAGTTCCTCTCTTTCTGCTCCGAATTGTAAAATATTATGGTATACAATAAAAAGTATTGAATCTGTCTATCTACATAAACAGAGAGATATAGAATAGATGCAATAAAATCAAACAAAACAACAAAAATCGTGTAATATTCTCTGTCGGATATATCCGATTGGCGTAATGGGCCCGAAAATATTTGTCGGATATATCCGACGTTTGTCGAATCGCCGAACACTGCTACTGCTCTCCTGCAGGAGGATGATGGGGTCATCGGGAGTGACAAGGGTATGGCTTGGACGATGAATCTTACTGATTCGAGAAGTATCGTATCGGGCGGCCGAAAAAAAACGTGCGTGTCTTTAGGTAGGTACCAGATGTTCTCCGTGGTTAAAGCCCCGCTGCTCGGCTGCTTTTGGTCGTGGCGTGATGTTATTATACCCTTCAGCCTTCCTCGATAAATTGACTATCCAGCACAAAAAGAATTTCTCAATTCGAACGAGTTCCTGAGATTAGAGCGGTCAACGATTGACCTGCATGGTCCTCGTACAATCTGATCTACATTTATAATGTCTGGACTTCAAAAGAGACAATGACCTATGAGTTTGTTTCGGCTGTTTCTTCTCAGAGTAGTCAGGTACGAAACGCCGGCCCCACCTAGTTTTATGAAAAGACGTGTAAGTGTTGATATACTTGCATAAATGAACATCATTTCATTTCAACAAAGCAAACTATTCAGCTTTACTGCATTATAATATTAGATGCTCACATTCTGTAAACAGTGCATCAACTCCAGTAGCAGGCAAGCCATTCATTAGTGCTGCATAGTAAGGAATGTGCACATCTAGGTGGTTCTTTCTTCCCAAAGCGAGAACATCGCCAGATTTCTCGCCAAACTTTCGGAAGTGTCTTGCCAAGTGGATCGAACGAGCAAGGACAAAGGCGTTTGTCTCACTCTCTCCTGTGGCTGCGACTATCTGTGGAACAGAGACAGATTATCGTGATTCTAAGATTTAAGCAAGAAATGAACTAATCAATGAATATTGACAAAGCTAAAACGCATCAAAACTCAGTAACAGTGATAAATCAGAACTATGTTAAAATATAGTGACGTATTGTGAATTTTGAAATTGTCGTATCTTTACAAATTTTGTAAGAATTTATTGATATTTAGTCTGAGGGACTAATTAAGTAGTTACAAATTAATTTATGGAAAAATCCAATAACTTTGAAACGCTATCTGGGAATTGAACCAACTGAAGCCGTTTTTAGATAAGATCTAACTGGTATTTTTATTTCAAACTTACCTAGCAAACGGCATTAGGTTGTGCCCTAAAGCTATCCACAATTAAGTGTCCCAAATTATAGTTTTCATTGGTCCAGTAAAAGGCGGTAACTTAATTTTTATCACTTTTCAAATCAAAAAGAATTTACTTCGCGACAAACCGACAGCGTTTAACTTCGCATTGTAGATTTTCATGCACCAAATAAAAACAATAAAACCGAGTCACCCGAACCCCGAAGAAAAATGATCTGCAAACGATCAAATAGTTTATCGACATTATTTTGCAATATAGCGAATGCAAATTAAAATAATATATAATATAATAATATAAAGTGATAGAAAAAAAATACACACAAAGTTGCTAAACTATTTTATTTGGAACAGTAAGATAAAATGGTAGATCCCAACTAAACTTAATACATTTTAGATTAACATAAAAGGCACTGTTTACCCGAGTTAGTTAAAGCTGCTCAATCAACTACACAATTATTATAACTTATAATTATTGCTTTGTACAGGGTCACATTAGATTAGCTAACGAAGTTACAAAATCAGTGTAACATCTATTTTATAATAAAGGTAAGCGTCCACAGGTCGGCATCGTACGTATCGGACGCATCGCATCAAACGGATTTCTGTATCGGCAGCGATCGGATTGCCGACGCGAGTATCAGCAATCGGATTGCCGATGCCACCTTCATCGCGTCCACTGATCGGCATTCCGTATGACGTCATCGGTACGCATCGCATGTAGACATTGCCGATGAGCCGATGAGTGGACGCAATTGTATGAGTTGTAATACAAGGCAAACTAAAATCCGCTACGTACGATACGTGCGATGCGGACCTGTGGACGCTTACCATTAATCTCCGAAAAAGATAGCTAACGGCCGTTCGCGACCTTACCGCTGTGAGCAGTGACTTTGCGGGCGGCTAGCGGTAAGATCAATTGTACAGAAATATTTGACATACGCCACGACGCGCCGCCTGTCGCACCGCTCACCGCTTCGACCGAAGTCGTGAAGAGCTGTCATAAGTGTACTTATGGTAGAGGTGTACCCTTGGCAGAGTTTTACCCTTGGCAGAGGTGTACCCTTGGCAGAGTTGTAACCTTGGCAGAGCTGTACCCTTGGCAGAGCTGTACCCTTGGCAAAGGTGTACCTACGGTAGAGGTATACCCTTGGCAGAGCTTCACCCTTGGCGAGTAGTAGCCTTGGCAGAGCTGTACCCTTGGCAGAGTTGTACCCTTGGCAGAGGTGTACCCTAGGCAGAGTTGTACGCTAGGCAGAGGTGTACCCTTGGCCGAGCTGTACCCTTGGCAGAGGTGTACCTATGGTAGAGGTGTACCCTCGATAGAGGTGTACCCTTGGCAGAGTTTTACCCTTGGTAGAGCTGTACCCTTGGCAAAAGTATAACCTATCCTTACTTGTATTGCGCCATGAAACAGGACTTATTTTATTTTCTATGTTTAGATATCGATAAATTTACATTTTCCATTTTTCTCTAGCTACTTTAATATGACTTTTTGTTTAGACGTTTATAATTATGGAATATTTGTACATCTCAATAAAATTAAAATCGTTAGAATCGCCTTTCCGCCTCTAAAAAATATAAATATGTTTTGTTGATAATGTCATTTGAAAAGTATTGTCTAGCCCACAACTCATACTACAAATCGTATATTTATCGTTACGGTATGTCTGAGCTCTTCTAAGGATTTAAATCATTGTATCTTATAAACATGCTAATTTAAAACACTTATTCTAAAGTAAAACGAATGTTACAGTTTTTTAATCAAAAATAAATATTTAAAAATAACTCTCCTGAATTCTCCACCAAACAATAATTATGAAAATTTTGTTGTATACAAATCAAATTACATAAAATAATGGAAAAACTTCTGAGTACATTGTTTACCAAAAATTAGTTCAGTTTGAACGAAACAATATAAATATAAAAACAATATAATACCTGTGATAATACATACATCTCATTTCAAGCTAATATTATAAAATGTGAGTATTGTTGTAATAATAATTGTGGGTATACTGTATCGAACGAAAAAAGAATCGTAATAATCGGTTCACACAATTAGTATGATGAGGTGACAACCTTAACGCCGGCTCCACACGTTAGTCGTGTTGGCCGAACAGAGGGAGACGGCGCTATACTAAGAAACGAGATAGAATTATTTGCGTCTTGCTTTCTGGTATAGCGCCGTCTCCTGTTCGGCAAACACGGCCAACGTGTGGAGCAGGCGTAAAAAGTGATTGGCAACACTGCTGGCGCAGTGGCTGACGAACGGCAGCGTGTCGCGGGTTCGATCCCCGCACGGAACAAATATTTGTATGATCTGCAAGTCGTTGTTCTGGGTCTGGGTGTTTGTGTATGTCAGTTTCTATGTTTGTAAACGCACCCACGATACAGGAGAAATTCCTAGTTTGGGGCTACGTTTTTTTTTTTTTTTTTAAAGTTCGAATTGACAATCTCCTCCTTTTTTTGAAGTCGGTTAAATAACAGCATTTTTTGTAGGTTTTTTTAGAAGACTTGTGATTATAAACGTAAAATTCTATATAAAATATTCTGCCACGATTCTTACCACGATCCAGTTTAGGGTGTGGGAAAGAGACAGAGCTATACAAGTAGTCTAGCGCCATCTCTTTCCCACAGCCTAAAGACTCACGCTTTAAGAGTTCATGGTAGGTCACCTGTTCCTGTTTTAACACCATTGTTTTCAAAAACATTAAAAATACGTACACTATAAAGTTTTTATGGCTGACTTAAATATACCAGTACTCGTCTGCATGTTGTGATATATTATGTTCATATACCGATGTCCTGCTGAACTACTAGTACTTCTTTCTGTAGGTTGCCAGTTCCGATCTTGCAGTTATTATTGACTAGTAATCCTTCCACTCTGAAACAAGAAATTAATAAGTGAGCATCAAGTCTTCGTCATTGCTGATGCAATGGGGATGGCAACTGGGGAACTAATGGCGCTAGTATAGCTTGTTCCAAGCATCGTCATTGGTTCAAATGTTATAGGTACTTCAAAATAGTACTACGTCATTGGTCGGATTACGACTAAGCTATGGTGGAGCTATCTACAATTAGCTTTGACTTGCCTTCCCCATTCGACCAATTTCAACTACTAGTGAAAATCATCCATACCACTACGATATAATTATGACGGAAAATGTTTGGTTAAGTACGGATAGATGAAAAACAAAACACGCTCGCCACGAAGACGTAAATCAGTCGAAATACATAATTATTTCGTAGTAGCAAGGACGATTTTCATTGTTACTTAGTAGGTAGATGTTACAAATCGCACGCGTAATGAGCAAGCTCGCTTAGGGACCCCTAACCCCTTTTTATACTTTTTTGATTAAGGCGGGCTTACAGTAATTTTTATGATTTTCGAACGTCTGAAAGTCTCATTAACTATGATATTTTTAATAAATAAAAATTATAATATTAAAGTTGAACATATCCTCGAGTGAATGGTAAAGATAGAAACACGAATTGGAATAATTGGCTCGATAGAAAAAAATGTCAAACATGACACTAATCACAATTTTTAAACGTCCACTGCTTAGAGATTTCACAATGAATTTATATGAAACTTATATAAATAAAAACAGCTCATTATTTAGAAGTGAATGGTAAAATCAGATTTTAAAATTTCGTTATAATTTTTCTCCAAGAAATAAAAAACCCAAAATATTGGCATTATTTCGCTCGCCGGGCGCCCCGCCAGTGCCCGCCGAGACGTGATGGAGGATGGACGTACGTCGTTGCTGCGCAAAAATTCCCCCCGCGGTTACGTATTAGCAGGCAAAGAACTGAACTACTACATAGAAACAAAGTCACACACACAAGCGATTGCGTGTTAGTTGCGGGAATAGAATAAAATAGTCAAGTGATCTAATTTTGACACGATGTAAATTTTTTTTATGGACTACGTATTTTTTAGCTAAGATGCGAACTTGATGGAGTGACTTGAAGGTCTACATCGGTGGCTGTCACTGGAACTCGGCAACAAATCGAACTAGATGTACCGAGTTTGGGCTCGTTTTGTAAGTTATGATGAGATCTTACCACCGGACTTGATGGAGTGACCTGAAGGTCTACATCGGTGACTGCCACTGGAACTCGGCGACGGATCGAACTAGATGTGCCGAGTTTGGGCTCATTTTGTTAGTTATGATGAGATCTTACCACCGGACTTGATGGAGTGACCTGAAGATCTACATCGGTGACCGCAACTGGAACTCGGCGACGGATCGAACTAGATGTGCCGAGTTTGGGCTCGTTTTGTTACTTATGATGAGATCTAACCACCGGACTTGATGGAGTGACCTGAAGGTCTACATCGGTGACTGCCACTGGAACTCGGCGACGGATCGAACTAGATGTGCCGAGTTTGGGCTCATTTTGTTAGTTATGATGAGATCTTACCACCGGACTTGATGGAGTGACCTGAAGGTCTACATCGGTGACTGCCACTGGAACTCGGCGACGGATCGAACTAGATATGCCGAGTTTGGGCTCGTTTTGTTAGTTATGATGAGATCTTACGTCCGGACTTGATGCAGTGACCTGAAGGTCTACATCGGTGGCTGTCACTGGAACTCGGCGACGGATCGAACTAGATGTGCCGAGTTTGGGCTCGTTTCGTAAGTTATGATGAGATCTTACCACCGGACTTGATGGAGTGACCTGAAGGTCTACATCGGTGACCGCCACTGGAACTCGGCGACGGATCGAACTAGATGTGCCGAGTTTGGGCTCGTTTTGTTAGCTATGATGAGATCTTACCACCGGACTTGATGGAGTGACCTGAAGGTCTACATCGGTGACCGCCACTGGAACTCGGCGACGGATCGAACTAGATGTGCCGAGTTTGGGCTCGTTTTGTTAGTTATGATGAGATCTTACCTCCGGACTTGATGGAGTGACTTGAAGGTCTACATCGGTGGCTGTCACTGGAACTCAGCGACGGATCGAACTAGATGTGCCGAGTTTGGGCTCGTTTTGTAAGTTATGATGAGATCTTACCACCGGACTTGATGCAGTGACCTGAAGGTCTACATCGGTGGCTGTCACTGGAACTCGGCGACGGATCGAACTAGATGTGCCGAGTTTGGGCTCGTTATGTAAGTTATGATGAGATCTTACCTCAGGACTTGATGGAGTGACTTGAAGGTCTACATCGGTGGCTGTCACTGGAACTCAGCGACGGATCGAACTAGATGTGCCGAGTTTGGGCTCGTTATGTAAGTTATGATGAGATCTTACCACCGGACTTGATGGAGTGACCTGAAGGTCTACATCGGTGGCTGTCACTGGAACTCGGCGACGGATCGAACTAGATGTGCCGAGTTTGGGCTCGTTTTGTTAGTTATGATGAGATCTTACCTCCGGACTTGATGGAGTGACCTGATGGTCTACATCGGTGACTGCCACTGGAACTCGGCGACGGATCGAACTAGATGTGCCGAGTTTGGGCTCGTTTTGTTAGTTATGATGAGATCTTACCTCCGGACTTGATGGAGTGACCTGATGGTCTACATCGGTGACTGCCACTGGAACTCGGCGACGGATCGAACTAGATGTGCCGAGTTTGGGCTCGTTTTGTAAGTTATGATGAGATCTTACCACCGGACTTGATGCAGTGACCTGAAGGTCTACCTCGGTGACTGCCACTGGCACTCGGCAACGGATCGAACTAGATGTGCCGAGTTTCCGACTCCCCGATGTAAACCTTCAGGTCACTCCATCAAGTTCGGAGGTAAGATCTCATCACAACTAACAAAATGAGCCCAAACTCGGCACATCTAGTTCGATCCGTCGCCGAGTTCCAGTGGCAGTCACCGATGTAGACCTTCAGGTCACTCCATCAAGTCCGGAGGTAAGATGTCATCATAACAAAACGAGCCCAAACTCGGCACATATTAAATATACTGCTGCCTAATAAAGTAGGCTCCATTGCATGCACTTTGTAAAATCAAAACTATCTCGAATATCATTTTACGAAAATCTAATCCGGACACACTCGAACGTAATTGACTAACTGCATTACGCTACGCTGTGGCATACACACACACGGTCCCTCCCGCCCGCACCGCTGTCGACTTGCCCCGCCCCTTTGCGGGGGCTGAGGTAGTGCGCTCATAGCTGCGGACTGTACTGGAACCTGGCCTTAATTTCGTTGCGATATCCAAAGTAACAGTTAATTTTATTCTCCGGGATTTTTTCGAGATTTCGTTGCTTCGACGCGTTTCTGGTAGTTGCCACTGTTTGCCAACTTCGTGGCTAAAGGCCAGCTGTTTGATTAATTGATAATAGTAAATTTTTTATACATTTTCCAAATCAGATCTTAACAAAGTAATGTTGCGGGCATGCGGACGGCCAGTAATGGGTGCCCCCATCATGGACCATGCTAGGGTCGACGGCGTATCGTGTTCCACACGCGCCGCAAAGAGCTTTCTGACTGCCATAGAGGGCCAAAGCATACCAGGGTCGCAGGACTGTCTTATAAGGAAACCGTGACCCTGGAACGTAAAGAGCTATTGAAGGAAAACTGAAGATTTTAGTCAGTTGGAGTCTGATAGTCTTCGCAGGGCGGGTGGACTCAATTGACGATTTTAACAAGTTAAAAAATGCCCCATCTTCATTATTTCTTCTTTAGATATAAATAGGGTGACTGGTAATTAGTGATCGATACTTAAACACGTGATTGTGCTCATGATAACCAACAACTTTTACTATGGGAACAAACCTGAAATCGTGAAAAAAATATCAGCTGTTCAGTACATTAAGCAAACAGAAATGTACTGAACAGCTGATTTTTTTTCGCGATTTCAGGTTTGTTCCCATAGTAAAAGTTGTTGGTTATCATGAGCACAGTCACGTGTTTAAGTATCGTACACTAATTACCAGTCACCCTATATAATGAAGATTAAATTCATACCCATTGACCCCCTTCTGTTTCCCAACGCCCGTTTCCATAGACAAGTCGATCTCACATCGTATGCACTGCTCGCTACATTGCTCTATGACCGTCTCGTTCAGTTCCACTTGTGATCCAGAGTACATCTGTATGCCGACGCCGCAGTTTCGGATTGTACAGTTTCTTAGTTCCACCTGAAAGAAGTTGATATTTCATATAATATTAGACTGTGATAAGCTGAGGAGCTCGTGGCTACATAATTACAGTCGCACAGGCCGATCTTCTGGGTTAAGCCGTGCTTGCGGAATTTGGTCTGTGGATGGGTGACCATTCGTCATAGCGAGTTTCGTCCGTGCCTCGGAAAGCACGTAAAGCCGTAGGTCCCGGCTGTCATTTGTAGATCTTTGACAATCGTTACTGATTAGTCAGAAGTTCTAAAAGTCTGACAACCATTCTTACCATGGGGTATCGTATTAACCAGTTACTGGGTTGTGGAGGTCCGATAAGCAGTCGCTCCATGTAAAATACTGATATTCAGCTGCATCTGGTTCGACTGGAAGCCGAGCCCAATATAGTTGAGAAAAGGGTAGGTAGATGACCAGAGTGAAATAAAGATTGTATGTATTCGTAATAGTGCTATTAAACTTGCGTCGTTAGCTCGTATTCGGGTGGCCAAAAGCCCTTAGTCGAATTCAGACATCCAATGCATTCGGGCCTTCCGGGGTCGCAGGGCTATCTTATCAATTAACTGTGACCCCAGAACGTAAAGGACTATTGAAGGACACCGTAGACTTTAGTCAGTACGAGTTTGACAGTTTCTCCCCTTCCGCCCTGGGTAGTAGGACTAATTTGATGATTTTACCAAGATAAAAAAATACAGTACCTGTGCTCCTTTGTGAACAACGATTCCAGAATAGAAGTTGTCGAATGTGCAGTCTTCTAGAAGGATCTTCGCTCCTGACATCGCGACAATACCCTGTGCGAAGTCGCTCTGAAACAAAAACATTGCAAATTATTGAGTGTTACTTGTTATTCTTATAAAAGAGAGTACGAATTTTGTGTGTGCCGGGATTGGGTTTGTGATTTCCAGTACTACGGTACCAATCCACCATTTGAAAGGTACTTTATAGAATTACGTATTTTTAATTTCTATAAATTGATTTTCAAGAATTCCTTACTTTCATAATAGAGTATCTTTACTAATTATCTATTACAAAGTGTAAAAGTTTGTTTGGATGGATGGATATTCGTTACTCTCTCACGCAAAAACTACTGAATGGTTTTAGATAAAATTTGGTACACAGATAGCTTATAACCTGGATTAACACATAGGGTAATTATTTTTATACCGATTTTATCTTTCCGTGGGACAACTTCTGAGCGGGTGTCGCTGGCAGCAGCTAGTCTACACTAATAATAAAAAGAGGTAAGATTTGTATATCTGTTCCCGTTTCAAAAATGTTTTCGCCATTAAAAACTTCACCCTGACTAACATAATTAGGCTAAAATATATCATGTCCATCCGAGCGCCGCCAGGACGGGCCGCTAGTAATATATAAATATCCAATTACCTGTGAACTGCTAGATTGGTCTTGTATGACGCAGTTTACAGCATGCAGCATACCGCACCTCATGACGATGACCGTGTTCACCGAGGTACACAGTAGCCTCAGCTTGCGCAGGCGACACTCTTCAGACAACATCAGCAGACATGAACGCATGTCGGACGCTTCTAGGGTCGCGTCTGAAATAAAATTTACAAGTTGGAGATTTTTTGTAGAGGCAAAATTAATAAAATTAAAACAAAACTCATTTTGAACGTAAAATCGGGTTAGAAGTTGTCTATAGGAACCCAAAAGAGTGGTGATCCAGTGATATCGGCCACAACTTCCGAGTGGGTTCGAAACCAGCCACGCGCATTACTTTGTGTAATTTATTTCATCACCTCTGCTCTCAAAACGGTGAAGGAAAACATCGTGAGGGAACCGGCATGTCCTAGAACCAAAACTTCAAAGACTTGTGAAGATGAAGAAGATGTTAAGTTCAGTGGTTTAAGCGTGAAAAGGTAATTAACAAACTTCCTTTCGCATTTTTAACATAGTGAAAGTGGTAGTTTCTGGTTGACTGTTTGTGTATGCAAGTTCAAATGTTTTATTTGCAAAGATATAACGCATCAAAATTCGAGAGTGGGGGGCTCGTGACATCAAAAGCAAGTAAAAACTGTACTTGCTAGTGACGTTTATCCAATTTTAAAAGTGATGTATCTCCGTCAATTTTGTTTATAATAAATACTAGCGACACGCCCCGAATCCGCACGGGTGCAATCTCTACTATGCAATGCATGTTTTATACACACAAAACTTCCTCATAAATAGCTCTATCTATTAAAAAAAACCGCATCGAAATCCGTTGCGTAGTTTTAAAGATCTAATCATACATAGGGACAAATAGAGTGAAGCGACTTTGTACTATGTAGTACAAAGTCGCAGTAGGTTATACTATGCAGTGATAACTAACTAGAGCGTCAGCAAAATGACGGGCCCCCCCCTCTAGAGGGCCAAAGTCTGCCGGGGTCGCGGGACTTATCTCATTACCGCGAACCCGGAACATAAAAGGCTAATGAAGGACACCGTGGATTTTAGTCAGTACAAGTCTGACAGTAAGGGTGGGAGGACTCAATTGATGATTTTACTCTATTGTGTGTCTGTATCACAGTACCGTTAAAACTAGTGATGTTGATTTTGGACAGCGGCACGTCAGGCACCGTGTGGTTCCTGCTGCAGACCACCAGCTCTTCAGGCTCCAGCGCCAGCGCATCCTCGGCTGACGTCATCATGCTGAGGTGGTACTCGCTCGTTAGGTGGGACGCCAGGAACTTTGATATCTCACCAAACTCGAATATTGAACCACCTTCCCAAAGGGCTACTACCTGGAAGGTGAAAGGAAATCTGATTAATAAAAATAATAATATACTAGCTTTTTTATCATTATTATACTAGCTGTGCCAACGTTTTTGAACCGCACTTGCTCGCAAAATGTCCTTTATAAACATTCCTGTGTTATAAATACTTAAAAGGTTTGCAGGTCGAAACCGGCGCAATGACAGAAGATAATGATCTAGCTCTGGTGCGGGTCTGGCGAGGCCTACACCGCCAATAGAATCGCTCAGTCATCACCATCACCACGGGTTATAGGTGGCCTCATCATCTGCCTGCCTTTTCTATATTGCAGTCGGCTTCCAGTTGAACTGGTTCGACTGGAAGTCGACTGCTATATGCATCATAATAATATGCATCTGAATATCAGTATTTTACATGGAGCGACTACTTACCGGACCTCCACAACCCAGTAACTGGGTAAGACGATACTCCATTGTAAGACTGGTTGTCAGACTAGAGCTTCTGACTAACAATACGAATATCAAAGATCTACAAATGACAGCCAAGACCAACGTGCTTTCCGAGGCACGGAGGAAACTCGCAATGACAAATGGTTACCCATCCAAAGACTAACCTCGGCCGGCGCGGCTTAAACGGAAAGATCGGCCTGTGCGTTTGTAACTATTTTGCCACAAGCTTCTCAAATAGGTAGCCTATGGTGCCGTTATCCAGGTTGGGCCGCTAATAGGTGGGTCTTACCCACAATTCTACGAGAATACCTTAGTGCCGTAGCAGACGGCGCGTTGCGGCACCGCACCGCAAAAATTTCGCCCTACTGGCAGACACACGTGACAAATATTTGAGAAAAAATCTAATAGGTGCGGCACCGCAACGCGCCGTGTGCTCCGGCACTTACCGGAGGCATTACTACCGCCGTATCAGCCGTATCAATTATACAAGGCCCCCAAGTGTCAAGGGGCCCCGACGATCGAACTAAAAAACATAAAGTGTTGCTCTTAAATAAACGAGGCCATAAAGCTCCAATTATCGAACTCCTAATATAGCTCAATTTTCAAAAAAGCTATAATGAAGTTGTCATAAATGGGCTACGCTATACGACCAGTCGATCAGCATTCTCCAATTTTTTAGCTCCCTTCAATATTCTCTTAATGACATCAGTAACATCAGTTACACGATTCAGGTTGCTATTGTCTTTATTCTGCAAAACTATACACTTAGATTAGAAGGGCCCTCTAAACTAACATGATTGTGTTGATACGGGGCCCCTTCTGGCCTAGCTACGCCATTGATACTTACATTCTTCTTGCTCTTATTCTTCTGCCACTTAGCACGTTCTCTGGCGAGGTACTGTTCCCTGATAAGCGAGTTCTCGTACAATGTCCACTTCGACATTAAGCCGTCCAAACGCGCGTTCATCTCCGCGCACAGGGATATGTAGTTTGGCGGCAGGAGAGAATCTGTAAGACATGTGTGGAGATTAATTTATTGTTTGTATCATCGCGTCACGTGTACTAACCCTAAGACCTTGTCCAGAAGGGGCGAATTCGCCGAGAAACGTTTCGCGCGTTAGCGATTTATTAGGCACCAGTACATTGCGTCCGCAAGCATAGCGGAAGTTCAAAATACGCGCGAAAACCGCGAGCCCTTCGCCAGACTCTCGAGTCGCGCTTGATTCGCGCGTTTATCGCGTGAGTCGAGATACTAGAGACGCCTTATTGCGTCCCCAAATGTTCGCGCGTTGGTACGCTCCTTCTGGGCGCAACGGTAACGCGTAATACGCGCAAGAGAATCGCGGTTTCGCCCTATCTGGATAAGCTCTAAGAATTAAAGAAATTTTTCGGTTTAAGGATTCGGAACTCACCATCATCACTCGCTAAGTCTCCTTCACACAACGAAGAGTCCAGCTGCCTCAGTTTCTCATGGGCATCAATAGCACTATTCCTCAGCAATGTTATGGACCGAGCCACGCAGTTCGGTATGGTACCATTGTGCATATCAGACCAGAGTTGCATGCGTTCTTCTATTGTATTTGGCAGGAGAATTTTATCGTCAGCATCGTCCCATGGCATCCAGATATCATTGTAGTAGAATCTGAAAGCATATATTTGTTTGAGGGGTCTAAACATTGGGGTTATTGTCTTATTGGGTAACCGTGACACTGGAATGTAAAGGGCTAAGTTTCACCCTCGCTGCTCGACTCCTATTGGACGAAGTGTAATATATATCATAGCCTGTCACCTTCCTCAAAACACTGAATATTTCATAACGTACCAGTACTTCCTGAAATTAACTCACGCAACCAAAGAAACAATCTCCTCAGCTTATATCGAAAGATTTTGTATGGAAAAAAAATTTGAACCGCGAGCAGGATTTGAACCTGCGACCTCCGGATTCAGTACATACATTCGACGCTCTTTCCAACCGAGCCATCGAGGTTCCTGCGTACAGCGTCGAATTCTTCAATCAATTTCTAACGTCTGAGGGTGACTTGCAGTTCAAATTTTTCTTTTCAAAGAAATTCTTTGAAACTCGCGACGCATGCGTTAATGTGTATAATATAAGTATAGATTTATAATTACCTTAACAAATCAATGAACTCAGCAGTCGTAGCCACGTTGATGCACTGCTCTCTTTGTTTCGTAGTGGGCCAGAGCTCAATCAACGGAACATCAACAATGTTCTCCGGTAGAGACACAGACTCATGTTGTACACTGAGCACGTCCACACAGGCGGACAAGTTCTCAAAGTCCACTGAAGTGACAGATACGTATGCAATGCAGGGGAATCTTACTTCTGTAAAACATTACCTAAATAGTTACTGTTGTTAAAAGCTTGTGGCAAAATAATCACAGCCATATTGGTGGTGATGCTAGCTTGCGTACTCATAGGTCAGTTAATCCATTATAAACTAATCTTCTTCCGTGCCTCAGAAACCACATTATGCCGTTTGTCTTTGCTATCATTTGGCAATTGTTATTGGTAGTAGGTTGTCAAAGTCAGATAGGCAGGCAATTCATATTAAATGCTGGTATTCGGCATAGTTAGAATCTTATGATGTTGGTATGAACCAGTGTCATCCCTCTCTAAAGGGAAGGTACCATCTAATTCCATTCTCCTTATTTAAGCTATGACAGACCATTTCTAAAGTCATTTGATCATCCTGCTGCTTAAGTAAAATATTTAACAAATAAAGACATACTTTGACAATTGATCATTTCAATTCTTGCTACAATGAAGTCAATGACTTCTTTATTCTAAAAATTGAATTGAATTATGATAACAGAGTCAAAGGTGAACATAAAATGATTCTTACAAACCAAACAAAAAGGTTTGTTCTTCTCAGTATCCAGAGGTTTGTTGAACTATCATAATTGGCCTAGACACCAGTACCCTTAGCACGAGTTTACAGTATTTGAGACGTAAAGTAAACTGCAACTTTGACAATTTCAAATTGATAATTTTCAAGGAAAACGCACACCAGAGTTTGTTTAGAAACGCTGTAAATCCTACAAAGACGCTGTAAATTAAAATAGTAAAAACTCGTGCTAAGGGTACAGGTCTACTCTTTGGGAGAGAATCCACCATATGGGGCAGACACATATATTTCTGAATTTATTAGTTCTAGGACATGCATACAGTTGAGGAAAAAGGAGCAATAGTGATGAAGATGAGAGTTGGCCGGACTTAAAAGCTTATAAGTTGGACCACTAGGGTAGGGTAATACCACAGGCATGGGCATAACGTCTTCTAACAATAAACCAAGCCATTCCCATTCCTTTCCCACATTCCTTGTGTTTTGGAAAATAGCAGTAGTAAAAAAGTAACAGGTAATTAAAAAAAATGGAATTTCTATCTCTTTCTGATCTTTCATAAACAAGTCCAAATTTTCAAGCCAGCAATTCATGGGCCAACAATAACCATCTGTGTCATATTTCTGACCCACAATGGAGCACAGTTTATTTAGAATGATAAATATTTTTGCAACAAACTCACCAAACTTTTTACAGAAATCTTTGGACAGTTTCCACAGGGCATCCCAGCCAACGGGCTCCACCAGTAACTCAGCCTGCATACTCCACTGTTCACGAGCCGTCCCGCGACCTGAACTGAATACACGGAGCAACTCCTGCATGATCTCATTGTCGCTGCGGGAGAATGTGTACACTGATGGCATCTGAAACAGGAATTTATATATGATTTAATAGCTATTATTTAGTTTACCTAAAAATATTCATTAAACTTTAACTCAAAACAATGTATTGTAATGGAACCATTTAATTTTTAGCTTTAATACTGGATTCTACCTAGAGGCCTCCAGCTAGCTTTTTTAATACATTAGAAACCAAGAAATAAAAACAAAAATTAACAATTATTTAAATAAAAGTAAATTTACCATGTTATTTGTATAAGTGGCTCATATTGAAAAAATTAAGCGGTTTTCATGGCAAAACATTGCAGAAATTCAAACAAAATCATATTTACCATAATATTGTCTCACTATTTTGGAAAATTTAATGTTTATACAGACTAAACATTTTAAGAACATGGACTTGCACACCTAAATGTTCTTGGGGTTCACACAAACCTAGTGAATGTCCTATTACAAAACAGCGCAAACTCGATTGAAGAAACTTATATTTTCAAAAGGAAAAGGAAATTGCGATTATGATTGTTTAGAAAAACAATGTTTCGCGAATTACTCCACGTAATTACGGTATTTCAATCTTTTTTGGGTAAACACGCTTTCAAAATATAACCGGTGAATTAGTGACTCATCTCTATTCATAAACTTTTCGTAATTTGCATCTTTAAAACAATCGTAATTATTTTACCTTTTACTGCGTCGTTTTCTTTTGTAAATGTTATGTTTATTAGCTGTTTTTCTCTTGCGATGCGTATCAAAACTTTTTCTTAATTTTCAACCGCTACACACAAAACTTTTGAAATTCAAACTGGCTGTCAGTTCTTGTCATTTTGTTTGACAGTTTGACGTTTTAATTTATTCTGTTTGTTTTTGGTAACATTCCATTCTACGCAGGCGTGCGTTTAAATCTTCCGGCGACATTTCGCCGGAAAAAAATTAAACTAGCGAGAGTTCTCTGAACGGAGTCATAAGTTTCTGTCAATGTTAGCTGTCAAATTCAATTGACAGCTCAGTTTTTTAAACAAATAATCAATTTTCCGGTGTAATATTAATGAAATCCATAATCTACAAACAACATTCGCTCTCTTAAATAAAAATATTCGTTTTTACGCCGCGAATCGAGCAAAACAACAAAACTTAATGTCAATCTGACAGCAGGATAAAATTTTGCGAGGTAAAAAGGTCGCAAAAATTTATTCCTTTCAGTAAAAACATAGACCAGCGGACGACCGTAAACGGGGCAGATTAAATTTTAATTGGTATAATTTTTCACCTCTCGGTGTACTTAAACGGGCTGTTTGACATTTAGTCAGTATAAATTTAAACTGGATAAAGGATTTAAACGCAGCCCAGAGTATGTACTCTATGGCTGCAATAAAAAAGGAAAGTGTGGAAGTGGAAGGAGAAAGACCGTGGTGGTGACGTGGTGTAATTTTGTAATTTTATTTTTACCGATTTTCATTCTGAATACACTGACTAAACTGTCACTATTGGATATATCTAATTATTACAGGGTCTGATGATGAAGCCAGAAATTAATTTCGAGAACTCAAGATTTTAAATAGGTACAGTCACACTCAAAAGTGGTTTGGTGCACTTACAAGGCAATAGCTTAACGTTTAGTTTGACTTATGACCTTCTACTTTCGAGAGACACAAGTATCATCAACTGATTGCATGGGATTCATAATTTCAACATTGTAAAGCATGTCCATTTGACTTAGTGGTTATGCGTTAAGACTACAAAATCACTGTGATCAAAAAGATGCGAGTTCAAACCTCACGAAGTGATAATCTTTTTGTAAGTTTTAATCAATTGTTCGTTTTACAACCAATATCTAAGTTATTTATTAAAATATTGTGATGATTTTAAAGAAACAAAAACTGCAAACGTCGTTATTAAGATTCGAACTCAGAACTCTGTTGATCGTGAATCCACTTAGCCCAACAGAAACACTGCCGTCATATTAAAGAAGGCCGTAACTGACATTTTTGTCGAAAATGAGTTATAAACATATTCGGAATCAGCAAAGAAAATGCTATCTTATGGACTTACACACAAAGCTGTAACTCGTATGTAGACCGAGATATCATAAGGATTTTAGCCGTAACTACGACACAAATTCTGGTTTTTGAATCTGAAAAGCCGCAATTACAAAATAACGGCCTTTTTTGTTAATATTTTCGTATTGCTAGTCAGGAAGGCCGCAATTACCAATTAGGGCTTTTTAACTAAGCAAAACTTTAAATTTACTACAAAAAAAAGGGTGCCCTCTATCTGGCAGAAACTTGTTGCTCCGAAACCTATTTGGCATAACTCACTTGGCAGAAACTTTTTTAAACGAACATTGTTAAGGTATAAAAAATATTTAATATAATTGTTTTTTGGCCTAATATTTTTATGTCCGAATTTAAAATGGGATACTTTTAAGATGGCAGAATTGTATTGGGCATAATTACCTTTGTCAGAGTTACAATTTTGCATAATTTCATTTAGCATAACGTTTATTTAGAGCGCCGATTGCTTGGCATAATTTGGCTTAGCATACTACGAAGATCACAGAATTTCAATAGAAATAATTTTATTAGTCATATTGAAAAAAAAAAATTGTTTTAAAAAATCACTAGGTATGGTGTGCTACAAAAGTTAGTGACAGAAATGAATCGCTGCAAAACCGACTTCACGTAGTCTTGTCTGCCCTACCCATAGAGTGTAAGTTAAACCCGCAGCGCCGGAGCCGTGACAGAAGCCATGCCTGCTGCATGTTGCATGCTTGCTGCATGCTTGCATGCTGCATGCTTGCTGCATGCTTGCTGCATGTTTGCTACATGCTTGCTGCATGTTGCATGCTTGTATGCTGAATGCTTGCTGCATGCTTACTGCATTATCTTACTAGCAGCGAAATAAAAACCACGAAAAAAAAAACTTTTATTAAACTTTTATTTATGGACAAAATTCAATACAATTTTGTGCTTAAATAAAATTTTAAACATGTTTAATATTCTTATTGATTATACATATAAGATTCCGTATTCAAAAGTGTTCAAATAGTTTTGTTTAAAAGTAAAAAAATCTGATTGATACTAAGGGTGACTTTTACCAACGGTTAACATGTGAAATAATTAAAATTAAAATGTTAAACTCACACTTAGTCCGGTTTCATATGATATTTATGTTATGTTTCATCCACATTTACGTAGGGCTATAATATTCGCCACCAATGTTTATATGTGAAAATTCCATTGTTTATATTGCACTGCAAATCGGTAATCATAACAAGTTTAATCGGAGATTCAAACACTCGTTACACGCAATAACCAGGAATCAACAACGTTCTAATAATACTCGTAGGTGACTCGAAACGGACTAACATAATTTGTGTCTACCCTACAAATAATTTACTTTTGTTTTCTGAGATCTACCGACAAAACTTTATTATAAATGAGAACATAACAAACTATTACACACAACACTAATGACGATCGAACTAATATATGCAATTATAAAAAAAAAGTAATTTTAACTATCAAAATCCTTTTAAAAGTGTATTAAAAATAACAAAAAGTATAAAGTAACTATTAAAAATCAAGAAAATGAAATTATGAATGGTAAAAAAAAACACAAAGCAGATGATTTGATCTCACGCCACAGCTCGTTAGTTAACGCACTATCTGAGCGGTATAGTTTACCACTGCGCCAACATCACTTGTAGGAAATTGGTTGAAATTATGAAGTATACCATAAGTTGATTTGATTTGTATAGTATTAAAACAACTTATAACAAAAGGACGTAAGTCACAGCGAAGCGTCCAGCTATTGCGTTGAGAAAATTACAAAGGATTTTGGAATTCGACTGTACCTTAGACTAGGACGAAAAGACGGAATAGAAATGCAGGAGTGTAAATGGTGGAAATATTTTGAAATTTTGAACGGGATATACACTCTCACTTTTTTTTAAACCTTTGTCTACACTGGGAATTTCTTCCAGTATCGTGGGTGCGTTTACAAACATGGAAACTCACAGACACAAACACCCAGACCCGGAACAAGTATGGGGGTTCAGTTTAGTACCTTTTACCATTACGTTTCAGTTCCTTAATTATTACCAATACACCGTGACTTTTTAGTCGTCTTAAAAAAGTGGTCCACTTAATGTATCCGACCTAAAATACCTCTAGGCGAGTTTTCTTTTTTAATCGTAATTTTATTTTTAAGAAATAGGTACATTAGAAATATGAAACACCCTGTTAAAATGTTTACGTATCAAGCTGTAGAGTATACCTACCCAGCGCAATAGTCGGGCAGATCATTCCATTCCATTTTTTTGAGACAAGGGTGTTTCTAACTACGCCTTGCGATTGCGTCATAATAACGAATTAAAATTTTATTATTAAATTTTTCAAATCTCATAAAAACCTAGGTACTATTTTATTAAAAACGTGTTCTAGTCATTAGATACATGAACTGGGCTGCTTTTGTAAGACGACTAAAAAGTCACGGTGTATTATGATGAATTAGGGGCGATTGGGGTTCGCGGGGCTGTCTCATCAGGTACCCGCCGTGACCCCGGAACGTAAAGGGCTATTGAAGGATCACCGTGGATTTTAGTCAGTACAAGTCTGACAGTCTCTCCCGCTCCGACCTAGGTCTGAGGACTCACATAAAGATTTGACGAAGATAAGAAAAGGTAGCCAGTTTGGCGAGCCAGAAATATTGTCTGCAACTGAGTAAATCCTGATGGAAAAACACTTTGTCCGATCCGATTTGGTAATCGAACCGGGACAGCAGTCGCGCTTGCCACCAACACACTGCAATGACACTGAATATTTTAGTATATGTATAGGGTGACTGCAGGTAATTAGTGTACGATACTTAAACACGTGATTGTGCTCATGATAACCAACAACTTTTACTATGGGAACAAACCTGAAAACGTGAAAAATATATCAGCTGTTCAGTACATTAAGCATTCCCATACTAAAAGTAGTTGGTTATCATGAGCACAATCACGTGTTTAAGTATCGTACACTAATTACAAGTCACCCTATACAACATTATTTTTAGTACTTATACGCGAAACCTGAATATAGTTTGTTCAGAATCAGTAACTGATTCGATTCCAATATTTTTTACACCATGTTATATTTTTTTTCAAAAATATTTTAATTAAATTTTATTACCAGTTAGTTACAATACAATCACCGTATGCTTAGGTACCTATTGCCAAACTATTATCACGAGTGTATAACACACTAGACGCGGTTTACGCGAGTGTACCGCGAATTGAACATGTTTTTGAACGGATAACCAGGTAATAAACAAGCTTATAACTTTGTGATTTTTTATGATACGGTTTTAAAATTTTGTACATAGATTCTTTACACAAAAATATTGGACAGGTGTATCGGGTTTCGCATAAACAAAAAATAATGTTGTATAGACAACTAGGTACAGATTAATATTTCTAAATATTTTATGAAGTTTGTTTACTCATTCTGAGGATAATCTCTATATTTTCTGTCAGTCAAATTAATGTAGGTACATGTAGAAATAAAAAACCGGCCAAGAGCGAGTCGGACTCGCCCATAAAGGGTTCCGTAGCAGCAAGTAACATAAAATATCTAAAAGTTCTTGTAGTTGGTTGTAACTTTGAAAGGTAAATTGCGGTTTAATTACTTGATCCCGTTCAAGTCAATTTTCAATGGAAGTTTGCATGGTAATGTATGTACATCTTATATTTTTTTTTTGTTTTATCATTCTCTTATTTTAGAAGTTACGGGGAGGGGACACACATTTTACACCCTTGAAAGTGCCCCTCGGGCAAACTGTTCAGTTTTGAAAAAAATGATTTTAGTAACCTCAACATCATTTTTAAAGATCTATTCATAGATACCCCACAAGCATGGGTAAGGCCAAAAAAAAAATTTTGTTTTATTTTTGTGTGAAAATTCTGATGCGGTTCACATAATACATCTACTTACCAAGTTTTAACGGGATAGCTATTATAATTTCGAAGAAAAGTGGCTGTGACATACGGACGGACAGACAGACAGACATGGCGAATCTATAAGGGTTCCGTTTTCTGCCATTTGGCTACGGAACCCTAAAAAACCGGGAAAGTGTGAGTCACACTCGTGCACAAATGGTTCCTGAGAAAAACGGCAAAAAAAAACATTGAATTGAATTCCAACTGTCTATCACAGAGATACAGAATAGTAACAGTTGGACAGACACTAGATAGAAAGCGGAGTCTTAGTAACAGGGTCCCGTTTTACCTTTTGGGTACGGAACCTTAAAAACAGTGATTTATAAAGCGTCTATCGACGACGGCGACGTTACGAAAATAGATTCTAATGTGTTGTATTAAGGTAGTTATTAATTTTACTTCTGTACAAGGACTTTGCCATTCCATGGTCAACGGATCAATTTATTTAATCCTAATATACTCAGTACATAAAATTTTGTAATAAGTAGGTACTATTTTTTTTTACAAATCTTTGGTCTTGACCTTAATCTAGCCGAAAAGCAATATGAGAACTTTTTTTGTTTGAATAACGCAAAATGGCAATGTTATTTTAAATTTTATACTTAGTTTACAAACTAACTTCTGTTTTCACAAAGTTTAAAAAATAAACAATACCTAGGTATATAATTATGTTTGCATGATGTCTAAGCAGCGACTGATTAAGAGTTCTGACCGCCCTAGGCTAATTATGAAGATGCGCCCCCGCCACCGCCATGCCAGGTGTGTAACGGACGACGGCCTAAAAAGTAGTATAGTAGTGTGAACATTTTAAGATGGTTCACTATCAGATACTACCTATAAAAAATTTTAAGATCGATCTGCAAGCGAAACTGACGTTGTTTTTTAATCTGCATGACATTCAGCCTTTTTTTCCGTCCTGGTAAAATCATCAAATGAGTCCTCCGACCAAGGGCAGGGCGGGAAGGACTGTCAGACTCGTACTGACTAAAATCCACGGTGTCCTTCAATAGCCCTTTACGTTCTGGGGTTACGGTAATGAGATAAGTCCCGCGACCCCGGCAGGCTTTGGCTCTCTAGAGGGGGTCCCCTTCACAATGCTGGCACTCTTTGAGGTGCGCGTGGAACACAACGCGCCGACGACCCGTGCATGGTCCTGGTCGTCATCAGTGAGTCGGCCTTTACTTGCCGCCCGCATGCCCGCGCCTATGGTGGCCGGAGATCGTCTGCCGACGTCCGTCGCCGTAGGCGTCTACCACTGCGGCTTGGGTGGAAAGAGGACGCTATACTCTCCCTCACGTAGCCCGCCTCCTCCTTCGCGAGCATGACTGCTTCCCAGTAGGAGGCGACCGCTTCCAACTCGGTCTCGCCCCGCAGCATGGCCTCGACCAAAGCCGGGCACAAGAGGTCTCCGCGTATCGCCGCCGTGAGGACACTGCGGTGCTCTGCCCAAGCGGGGCAGTCCTGCACCGTATGCTCCATCGTGTCCTCAGGGCGATTCTCGCAGTAGTGACACCCAGGCGTTTCCTCCCTCCTTATCAGACACAGCTGTACCTCTCGAAACTTCCGTGTCCGATGAGGACCTGCGTCATGCGGTAGGTCAGGTAGCCGTGACGTCTATCCAGCCACTCCTCGAAGAGGGGACTTACCGCCGCGATTGCGGCGTGCCCGATGACATTCAAGGGTGGCAAACCATTTTTTTAAGCTGACCGTACAAAAGGCAAAGTACCTCACGCATTATAAGACCAAAATCATGACAAGTGACTGCAGGCTACCAAGTAGAAAACCAAATCTATGTCGTGTTTGGCTGCGTGACTTGTATTGGCTTAGTTTCTATAGACAACTTAGTTGCCATTGCCATTGACCACCATGAACGTGGTCATCTAGTGTGTGAAGTTGATTCGACTTGAGTATTTTTGAACAATTTACTCTAGAGAAAAAATAAAAATGAAATGTTTAAAAAAAAAGAGGAGAGGCATCATCATAGACACGATTTCAGCGCCCCCTCCGATCCTCGCGCCCTAGGCTGCAGCCTAATTTGCCTAAGGGTTAATCAGGCCCTAAGCTGTGTCTATGAATCTCACCAGTCTGTAATACAATTAAAACAACAAAAATCTTAATTCGTTGTATTCAATAAAACTATATTTTAAAATTTAATTACGGGATTAAACCCGAAGTCGCGAAGTTAGACGATCATAAAATGTACTAACAACAGGTTTTTTTAAACTTACCGACTTAAATATAACGTTGCATAGTATTCTCGTCGTGACAAAATTTCTTACAAACATTTAAAAAAATATACAATAATTCGAATATTTGCTTTTTAACCGACTTCAAAAAAAGGAGGAGGTTATCAATTCGACTGTATTTTTTTTTTTTTTTTTTTTTTTTATGTTTGTTACCTCATAACTTGCGACTGGGTGAACTGATTTTCATGATTCTTTTTTTATTCGAAAGCTGGTGCTTCCCGTGTGGTCCCATTGTCACAATTTCAGGATCTGCTGATTTGATCTTGGAGAAATCGAGGGCAACCCTCAAATTTTATTGGCTGACACATATCTAGTTTTTCGCAAATCTTATGAAGTAATTCAAGTACTTGCGTATGGAAATCATCATCTCATGTAGCTGAGCTGATGATGGAAGGTACAACTCCTCAAGTAAAAAATTATGTTTGTGTTCGCATATCTCCGGAACTACAAGTCCGATTTAAGTAATTCTTTTTTTTGTTGTACTAGGTATCGTTCAACTTAGGGAATACTGCAAATTTCATCAAAATCGGTTCAGTAGTTTTTGAGATAGGGAATGAATGAAAGAGATGTTAACGATGTTATTACCGGTGCTACGGATTACAAAATTCTAGTGTACATGTAGGAAAATGATGTATTTGACAAGAATTTTGGTTGAATATTTAAACTAAAAAGAGTAAAATAAAAACTTTTTTTTAAAAAAATGTGACCGCCTTCAAAAACAACCACAAAAAAGGGTAAAATAACCTACAAAACTTTTCTTTCGGAAGTCGGTGGCAAAAGAGACAATGAAATTAATAAAAAAAGTCACCGACTTCCGAAAGAAAAGTTTTGTAGGTTATTTTACCCTTTTTTGTGGTTGTTTTTGAAGGCGGTCACATTTTTTAGAAAATCTATTAATCGAATATCAAATTCATCGAGTATTTGGAAGCCCTAATCACTGCTTAAAAAATCGAGTACTTACCTAAGTATATTTTTTTGCAGAAAATATACTTACCTATTAAAAAAATACTTTTATGGGTACATAATACCGAGATATCGGTCTCCTTAGTGTTATTCCAATCTTTAATATAACCTATCTTTGAACGATTCATCAAGATCCGTTAAACCTTTTTCTGTTAATCCATCCATCCAAACATCCAAAGTTTCGAATCTATAATAATTGTTCCGTGCGGGTATCGAACCAGCGAAACGCTGCTGATTATGTTCAATCATTATGCTTTAGATGTAGCTGCAGATAAAGAAATATTTATCATTTGTATCCGTTCAAATCTATTTCCACTAAATTATAATATTTAAACATTTAATGACATAGATTTCAGCAAAAAACGCCAGATTTCTTATCTTACTGGCCCGGGAAACTTCGTACCGCCTATAACTAACGTCACTCAATTGTTTTAAGGTGCGTACAGACCATGTAACAACGTTATATAACATTGTTATATAACACGTCCACACCATGTAACATTGTTAGGTATTTAACATTGCAACATAAAACAATACCACACATTCATTAGTGTAACAAGGGCAAAACATGAAAACGGCTGGACCGATTCGGATAATTCTTTTTTATAACATTCCCTGACGTACGGAGATGGTTCATATGGAGAGTTTTTTTTAAGCCTGAAAAGTCTAAAAACAACTAATCTACAGGGTGAAATTTTATTAATGAGCAACATTTTAAACTTGGGCATTACTAACGATACTAATCGTTTTACGGAACTCAAAAACATTATTAATGCAAGTATCTTCGCATAATATTATTTGATGTTTGTTTACTTTTCGTTCCGCGCGCGGTGTAATGCCCTTTAAAATTTTGATACTCTACAACTTTTGGGGCTTATGATTTATTTTTTATTACTTTTAGTGCTTATTTACAATAATTAGCCTCTGCAATGTGACATACTACATTTTTAAAGGTGTCCATAATTGCATTAATAATATTTTTGATTTGCGGTTTATTAGCCGTAATGCAATCAGCATCGTGAGTAGAGCGTTAGATTCAAATATTGCCCATGATTTCGATTACACCCTGTATATTCCCATACAAAAGATTCGTAAATGTGCGTACAGACGGTCACATTTGACCAAAAAAATAAAAACGCCAAAATTGTCAACATCAAAAAAGAGCTAAAGGTTTCTAAGAAACTTTTCCCGTATCTCTTGTGCATTCTGATTTTTCCCTTTTGTCCCATTTTAAAGAAACACTCTGTATAGCAATGTTATATAACAATGTTACATGGTGTGGACGTGTTATATAACAATGTAACCATGTAAAAATGAAACACATTTGGCTTTCCATCTATCTATCTTCTATCTATACTTATAATAAATCTGTAGAGAGGTCAATTCTGTACATGACATTTCCAAAATAACTATCAGGGGGTGATTAGGGATCGATACTGATGCCAAAAATGCAATTAATAAAATTATTGTCCGTCTGTCTGTCTGTTTGTATAACCGTTATAGAAACAAAAACTACTCGACGGATTTTGACGAAACTTGGTACAATTATTTTACATACTCCTGCGCTGGTTATACTCGTAGTATACTTTTCATCACGCTACAATCAATAGGAGCAGAGCAGTGAAGGGAAATGTTAGGAAAACGGGAGAAGTTACTCCATACACGCTAATCTTCGGGTCACGGTGATGGAAATAAGTCCCGCGACCAGGGCCGCGCCGAGCCCTGGCAGCGCCTGTGTGCAAAATCGTTGAAGCGCCTCTTTTTAACCGACTTCAAAAAAAGGAGGAGGTTATCAATTCGACTGTATTTTTTTTATGTTTGTTACCTCATAACTTGAGACTGGGTGAACCGATTTTCATGATTATTTCTTTATTTGAAAGCTGGTGCTTCCCGTGTGGTCCCATTGTCACCATTTCCGGATCTGATGATTGGATCTTGGAGAAATCGAGGACAACCCTCAAATTTTATTGGCTCACACATAGTTTTTCGCAAATCTTATGAAGTAATTTAAGTACTTGCGTATGTAAATCATCATCTCATGTAGCTGAGCTGATGATGGATGGTACAACTCCTCTGATTGAGTAAATTATGTTTGTGTTTGCATATCTCCGGAACTGCCAGTCCGATTTAAGTAATTCTTTTTTTGTTAAAACAAGTTAAAATTGATTTAACCCTAAGTGAGGAGAAACTAGTGTCATACGGAGTGCCCCAAGGCAGCGTTTTAGGCCCTACGTTTTTTAAAATATACATTAATGACCTCTGCACAATGTCTGTACCTAACGCTAAAATATATACCTACGCTGATGACACAGCTGTTGTGATAAACGCTCCTACCTGGAACGAGGTTAAATTAAAAGCGGAATGTTGTTTTAGAAAAGTTATACACTGGCTCAACTCCAACCCTCTCACTCTTAACTTGGATAAAACAAACTGTGTTACATTTGCCATCAATAAGCACACTAAACCACCTAAAACTTTTACTATTATTGCCCATACTTGTTTAGACGGAACTCAAAATTGTAAATGTCCAATAATCCCTCGATCTACTGCTGTTAGGTACCTTGGTGTGGAAATTGATGACCAATTGCGATGGGACAAACATCTAAACAAACTAAAATCAAGGCTTAGGAGTATGATTTATATGTTCAAAACACTTAGAGAATCTGCATCAATTGAGCTTCTTCTTAAAATATACGTTGCCTTGTGTCAATCTGTTACTCAGTATTGCATCACAGTATGGGGGGGCGCGGCAAAAACACGGTTCCTTGCCATAGAACGAGCACAGAGAGCTGTTCTCAAAGTGTTAACCAGAAAGCCATTTCGATATTCTACCACTCAGCTATATTCCGACTGCAAAGTGCTTAGAGTCCGACAGCTTTTTGTGCTCGAATTCATCTTGAGGAAGCATCGATCGATTCCCCATCCGGATCCTGATACTCCCAGACGTAAACAGAAACCAGTTTGCCATACTCCTCCACATAATACATCATTTGCGAGAAGACAGTATTACATAATGAGTAGCATACTCTATAACAAAATTAATAAAAAACTAAATATACCTAATACATTGTAGTAAACGTGATCCTAAAATTTCAGTTAAAACATGGTTGTTACAATTAGACTACCTAAATACCGAAAATCTTTTATCTTAACACACAAACACATACACACACACTCATACACTGAGTGCATGCACAGCCACACACAGACACATACATACACACTAACACATACTTTTCTTCTTTATTTTTATTTCATCTTTTTGTTTTTACTCACTATTCATTTTCAGTGTTCAAACAAGACAAATACAGCAGCACACAATGTCCATTTAACTTATATATTTTTAGGTTTATACTAAAGAAATTGTCAGCTGAGTGCTACCTTCTGAGATACAGGCCTTGCCTAGTTCAGAAGATACAGTCCTATCCTATGTCAACCTTCCTGACCACCACAAACGCATTGTAACTTTATTATTTTCATAGTAAACTGTTTTAATATTAAGTCACTTAATTTTTTTTTTGTTACTCTTATTGATATGAACGGTGAGAAATAAACGATTTTTATTTTATTTTATTATTTATTGTTGTACTAGGTATCGTTCAACTTGGGGCCCACTTCACCAAAATCGGTTCACTAGTTTTTGAGATAGCGAATAAATAAAAGCGATATTAACGATGTTATTACCGGTGCTACGGATTACAAAATTCTAGTGCACATGTAAGAAAATGATGATGACAAGGATTGTGGTTGAATAGGTACTTAAACTAAAAAGAGTAAAATAAAAACTTTTTCTAAAAAATGTAACCGCCTTCAAAAAAACCACAAAAAAGGGTAAAATAACCTACAAAACTTTTCTTTCGGAAGGCGGTGGCTAAAGAGACAATGGAATTAATAAAAATAGTCACAGACTTCCGAAAGAAAAATTTTTGCATTTTTTATCAGTTTTAACACTTTCATCGGTTCTGTTTCGAAACACTTCTATGATTCCTTAGTAGTAAACGGTGGAGCCGTGAAATATTTACTTATTTTAGAAGTGTTCATCACGTGTTTATCACGTTCTTCCTCTCGTCTTCTTTTGCTCAACACACAAACACACATAATATCTTTATTTTTTCTTGTTCAGTATCACTCATCGTGAAAACACTTTAAAATAATCCGTAACACACCAACTAAGTATTGTAATTAGTGTTAGAACTCAAACTTAATTTTAAAAGGTAATATAAAACACGGGACGTTCATATTGCTTATATATATATGCTTGGTTCACCTACGGTATTATTCTATGGGGAAATAGCACGGACGCTCCTTCCGTATTTATCTTACAAAAACGCCTTATAAGAATAATAACGAACATAGAACCAACAGATAGCTGTAAACCATATTTTAAAGAACACAAAATCCTCACCTTGATTGGCATTTATATTTTGGAATTGTGTAAATTGGTGCGCAAATATCCCGAAACATATAAGACACGAGGAGATATACAAACAAGCCATTCCCTTCGTCATCAGAACAGACTAAATTTACCCCAGTCCCATCTTAAAATGCACTCTTCTAGTCCTTATTCAATGTCAATAAAAATATACAATAAATTACCAGAGTATTTAAAACAAATAGAGAAAACAAATATATTTTTAAGGAAAGTAAAAGAATTTTTAATTAACAAAAGCTATTACTCATTAGACGATTTTTTAAATGATAAATAAAGTTTAACCAACTAATTTGACTGAAGGAATACCAAACTATAAACTATAAATACTTAAATAAATAAATGACAGATAATTAATATATTACTACAGAAATAAATAAAATATAAATAAATAAATAGAATATAACTGGAACACAATAAATATTTTTTTTTATAAATTATAATTACATAATATATACAATCAAACATGATAGAATAGACTATGTAAATTAATGACATCTACACTTTTTTGTTGTTTTAGTGCAATGGGTATAATCAATAAAAAACGCTCTTCCTCTCTCCAACCATATCCAAACTTTGCTGTGCCCGACAGGGTCCATAACTGTTTCTCTTTAATTGTATCTTTACCACCTGTATATGTACATTATGGATTGCAATAAATCAATTGAATTGAATTGAATATTCAATGAACACCTAGCAACCACTTTGCATAAAATGTTTTAAATTGTTTATTAGGTACCGTTGGTTAAAATCATGGACTTTATCGCATCACGTTGCGTTAATATAAACTCATGCTCCACAGCTCGCCTTTGTAATATGATAGTCAGCTATTGTATTGACTGCGGCGCTTCTTTTGATTTTAAAACGCAGACGCAGTGCTTGAAGTTTGTATGTGTAAACTCATACCCGAAATATAAACAGTGGGTCAATTCAAATAGTGCTTGTCTTGGGAGACTTGTATCTACCTATTTATCGATACTGAGGTATAATGTATGTTATTATGTGAAAAAATAATTTCAATAATTGGCTTTCGCATTTCATCCGGCGCCCCTGTAGTCCTGGCGCCTGTGCGCGCCGCACACATCGCACACAGGGGCGGCGCGGCCCTGCCCGCGACCCCGGCAGGCTTTGGCCCTCATAGAGGGGGCCCCGTCATTTCGCTGATGCACTTTGAGGCGCGCGTGGAACACGACGCCTAACGACGACGATAAAGGTTTCGAAATGCCTCAAACACTTTTTCTTGGACCAAAAAAAAAAATCGCATCTACATATAAATAAAATTCTTTCTACGCTTCGTCCAATACCAGGCCCTATAGACAAACAGCAGACGACAACAGACGATCAAAATCTATTGGAGTTTACAGATCGTTTTCGTTTGTTTCGTTCGTTATCGCTCAAGAGTCTTTAATAGATTTTCAACTTTACGCGCTGGGGTTTAAAGTTGAAAATGTATTAGTGACTGCTGAGCGATAACGATTGTCGTCTGCAGCTGTTGCTTGCTGTTTGTCTATAGGGTCAGTTTCTCTGAGCAAGGTCTGCATTTCTGAGTTTAGTATAACTGAACAAGTATTGAGCAAGTTTTCAGCGTGCCTCAAGCATTTTCGCAAAAATTCGCAGAGCTCTCGAGCTATTATAGCGGTAAATGCTATAGCGTCGCTGAAAGTAGCTCTCTGTGAATACCAAATTAACTTTAGTGTCAGCGTTGCGCGAGCGCTGCGGCCGCGCTAGGCTATATTTATAGAGATTAGCCTGTGCAGAGCTATCTCTCTTGCGCGGCCGGCTGCTGGTTTTCAATAGTTGATGTCTTCAAATTTTTAGTCCTAGAAGGGGTTTCGTCTCAATGTTTTCTTCACTATTATTAGAGCAGTCATCATCCTCATCAGCCTATAAAATTTTCCCACTGCTGGGACACCGGCCTCCTCCCTGTGAGAGGGAGTGGGCCAGAATCCTCCACGCGGGCCCAGTGCAGCTTGGTAGATGTCACATGTCTTCGAATTTTTGGTTCTAGGATATGCCGGTTTCCCCACGATGTTTTCCTTCACCATTATGAGACCAGTGGTGATATCTAATTTAAGTAAACATTTACACACCCACACATTTATCATCCATTATAGCAACCAATTTGACGTCGGCGTGTCTGCTCCCGCCTTAACAATTTACATACACAATATAAGTTTATCCGATTACATTAAAAGCATTAATTTTAAAACGATAGAAGTAGCGAAAACACATGCACTTGTACGTTTAAAAATATTTTTTTTTATTTTTATAGTGAAGTGTGGGATATTACTCAATAAGTGAGATTTGTTAAGCTAGGTGAGTTCAATTTTACTATAATTATATCTTTTTTCAAATAAAACCAAGACAAGTACTTGTAGATAATATACAAATATTTTTTCCGTGCAGTAATTGCTCAGCCACTACGCCAACAAAAAAAATAATTTAAAAAAAAGCCGACTTCCGAAATATTAGTTGTTACACACCTTTTTTGTGGTGGTTTTTGAAAGTCGGTATTTACAAAATATATTTTTTTAAGTTTTTAATATCCCATACATACCGGATGTAACAAATAGTTTAGGTAACTGCTGATCAAACAAGTCGTAGGTATAGATTATTACTAGTGACCCGTCCTGGCTTCGCATGCAATTTATTGTTTTAAAGTTGACGTGAAATAATGTAGAATTGAAGAGGGTCTATATTTAAAACTAGCTTCTGCCAGCGACTTCGTACGCGGATCCTGTTGCTTATGCCAGCGACAATGGGGTCGACAAAATCGAAGATCTGAAACGTCTGATGTCGAATTCTTAGAGCCTGGGGGCGGGAAAACAACGGGACGCGCATGAAGATTCCAGACGTTCCAGATCTTTCATTTTTGTAAGTCAACAGGAAATGCCCATCAGACTAAACAACTCTTGCTAAGATGTTATTCATATATGTATATGTTATAGTGTAGCTGTGCTCTTGGAATTCCACATCAGTTGTTCCAGATCTCAATTTTCATACGTCAACAGAGGGTGCTCATTGGGCTGAACAACTCTTGCTAAGACGTCATTTCTATATATGTTATAGTGTAGCTGGGCTCTTGGAGTTCCACATCAGGTGTTCCAAATCTTCAGTTTTTATACGACAACAGGGAGTGCTCATCAGGCTGAACAACTCTTGCTAAGACGTCATTACTGTATATGTAATAGTGTAGCTGGGCTCTTGGAGTTCCACATCAGGTGTTCCATATCTTGAAATTTATTTTCTTAGCAGAAAATGCTCTTCACGCGGAACAATTTTTGCTATGGCGCTATTTTTGTATCTCTTATAGTTTAGCTGATCTATTGCAGTTCTGCATCAGGTGTTCAAGTTTCCAAGATAAATTATAGCCTATATGTTGCCCAGACTTAATAGCATTACAACAAAAAAAAAAAAAACAATCCAATCCGTCCTGTAGTTCCGAAGATTAGCGTGTATGGAGTAACTTCTCCCGTTTTCCTAACATTTCCCTTCACTGTTCTGCTCCAGCGCAGGAGTATGAAAAATAATTGTACCAAGTTTCGTCAAAATCCGTCGAGTAGTTTTTGTTTCTATGTATAACGGTTATACAGACAGACAGACAGACAATAATATTTTGTTAATTGTATTAATGTGCCTCCGGAAAACATACAGCATTGTTTATGAAGAAGCAGTGTATACTTAGTCTTATTTGTGCGGTCAATAGTACGGATACTTTAGTTTCACCTGAGAATACTAGATGGCGTAACTATCGCCAACGTTGTCTTTACTCTATGCCAGCTAGGACGCGGTAACCGCTGTCACTTTTAAAATTCATAGCGTTGTGTACTTTCGTCGCGTGCGGTCGAAATCCAAAAATACTTGGTTAATCCTATAACCTTTTTTAAATATTTTATACAATAGTGCTAGAAAAATTAGTGCTGCATTCGTTTCTGATTGTATTTTCAATCTTAACCTTAAAGTAACGGTTTCTTCGTTATGAATTCCGTGCCGAGTGACGAACCCGATGAGGCCATCACCGGGGCCAATCGGTCGATCGTTTCAAACTCACCACCTTCCGAGAGGGATCGGGAACAAGAAAAGGAGGACTCCACGGGCGCTAGCAGCTCATCAGACAGCGAAGCCGAACGAGAGGAACCTCCACGCAAGAAACGAAAGCGGAATTCACAGGTAACCGTCGATCCTCGGATCGACGCGTTATACAACCAGGTCAGTTTTCTTACAAATTTTATAATGCACCAACAATACGTGCCAAATACGAATGCAAGCACAAGTGACGTGTACGAGCAACCACGTGTTCCCAACAACGATTTTTTGACCAATCCATCAACAGAAACCCCTAGGTCATTAGATTTGGGCGCTTGTAAAACCGGTTTTGATGAGAAAAAAATCCTTAAATCGGCTGACGAAAAACGGTTACGTCAGTTAATAAGTTTACAACATTTTAACACACCCACGTGGCAGCATATCCGATACAAGAAAGCATTGGTAGAAATGCTGGCGTATCCGGGATTTTGCAATTTAAAAATTAACGACGAACTGTGTTGTTTGAACAAAGGAAAAGATTTCTTGGCCTCAACCGGGGAAATTATGGCTGCAACCACTAACGCCTTGTTACTTCAAAGAGAACTTTTACAATCCGGTTTACAGAATGTCATTGATAATAATAACCCAGCCGAGTTAAAATCTGATAATCTTTTCAATAAAATTTCTGAAACATTCGGTAGTGAATCGCCGTCATATAAATTGTCCGAACAAACCTTACAAATTATTTGCGGTAAAAGGGCTGAATGTATAGAAACTAGACGTAAAAGAATAATTTTAGAGATTTCGGATAAAAGGATTCAAGCTGCGCTTAGTAATATACCTCCAAGTGAGGAGTTTTTATTCGACAAGACAAAACTTGTGTCTCTTATCCAGTCCCTCGGAGGGCCTCATTTTTGGTTATCACCACAACAAGCTTCCAAAACTAGGGACCAACCTAAAACAACATACAAGGAGCCTACACCGTCTACCTCCAAAAACAGACCCCAGACACAAAACAATAAAAATAATTATCGGGATAAAAAATATCAAACGAAACCAACGTACAAAGGAAAAAGTGACGGTTACAAACAAACAAAAAATTATTCATTTCGAAACAAAAACGGAAAAACGTGACTATCCAACACATTTCAGGGGGGGTTGTTTAACTTCGTTCAGAAACCGTTGGCAAGCACTTCATGCAAACAAATTTATAATTTCGGCAATTTCGGGTTTTCGAATTCCATTTTACAAAAAACCTCCTCTGATAAAGCCAACAAGAAGGATTATGACCCAATATGCAACCAAGCCATCCCCTGGAATGTCTCAAATAATCAAAGACCTGCTAGATCAAAGGGTATTGCGGCTGGTTCCCAAGAAAACGCCCAGTTTTATTTCCAAAATGTTTCTGCGGAAGAAAGGCGACGGATCGATGCGTCCAATTTTCGATCTTCGAGAACTAAACAAGTTCATCAAAACAAAACGTTTTCGACTGATTTCTCACGCTTCGGTTCCGGATTTTCTTCAACCTGGAGACTGGATGACAAAAATAGACATTTCCCAGGCTTATTTTCATCTACGGGCAGCGACATCTCATCGGCCTCTCTTGAGAATCAGTTACAAAGACCACTTATACGAGATGACGTGTTTACCATTCGGCCTAGCTTCAGCGCCACACCTTTTTTCCTCTGTAACATGCTGGGTCGCGGAGACCTTGCGTGTGAAGGGATGTCGAGTGCTAGTCTATCTAGACGACTTCCTTCTGGTCAATCAAGACCAATCCAAGTTATGTCTTCAGGCTGCGGAAGCCGTGAGGCACTTGGAACATCTGGGCTGGCAAATCAACCGTCAAAAATCTGTTCTGATACCAACTCAGGACTTGGAGTACCTCGGCATACGTTGGCAAACAGCGTTAAATTCAATGTCTCTACCGATAAACAGGAGTACAGGAGACAGAGAATAACCGATTCACTAGACCATTCGTTGCGAAAAGCCCAAATCAGCCTTCGGGAACTACAAAGTTTGCTGGGCCAGTTAAACTTCGCCAACTTTGTCATACCCCGGGGAAGACTACACTGTCGAAAAATGCAAATCTTTTTGCGAAACTTCGACAAAACCCGACCTCGTCAAAGAAAGCTGTTGCCTCAAGCTGTGTATCAAGAGATGAAGTGGTGGCGCGGAGCCACAAGTCACACATCACCGATACACAAAAAGCCTGCCACCCATTTTCTTGCGACAGACGCCTCGGATTGGGGTTGGGGTGCTCACATAGACGGGCAGCTAATGTCGGGTACATGGACAAATCTCCAAAAAAGATGGCACTGCAACAAAAAGGAACTATATGCAGTAATAGCGGCGATCAAAATGAATGTGAAGACGTTGCAAAAGTCTCACGTTCTGATCCAATCGGACAACCGAACTCTGATTGCATATATCCGGAAAGAGGGCGGAACCAGATCGTTAGGGCTACTAGCCCTAACCTTCAAACTACTTCATCTTACGGACAAGTTCAATATAACCCTGTCAGCCCACTATCTACCAGGGAGATACAATATAATAGCAGACAGGCTCTCCCGAGGAAAAGCGCCGGCAGAATGGCATCTTCTACCTCAAGCAACAGCGGAAGTCTTTCAGAAATGGGGGCTTCCAGAAATAGACTTGTTTGCGACGCAAGAAACCGCGGTAGTAAAAAACTACGTAACTCTAAACTGCAGAGATAAATCAGCAAATTACATAGATGCCTTCAGCAGGCCATGGAACCATCGGCTAGCGTGGATATTTCCTCCTCCCAGCCTGCTACCCAGAGTTCTGGCACACCTGAACAATGCAACAGGCATTTACTTGATTGTGGCTCCAGAGTGGCCTCGAGCGTTCTGGCTCCAAGACCTGAAATCCAGAGCTCTAGATCACCCACACGTGCTTCTGAACCTATCAGAGACGATGATAGATGTGACAACATCACAACCTCCCCCACAGATACAAACATTGACCCTGAAAGTTTGGAAAATTGGGGGTGGGGTGCCCAAATAAAAGACTGGTCCACACAAGAAAAAGAACTACTAAAAAAGAGCTGGCGACGCTCAACTTTGTTAACCTATTTGTCACCACTTAGACGATGGTTGAGATGGTGCTCCGACTCTCAAGTAAACCCAAAATCTCCTCAACCTGCTGACATCGCAAAATTCTTAATATTTCTCTTTCTAAGAGAGAATTTGGCCTATAGTACCATTCTTGTCCACAAATCGGCAGTTTTAACTTTCTGTGGCCCTCATGTGGAACAACAAACTTTTTCTAATTTTATAATAAAACATACCCTTAAGGCAATAGGAGTAGCTAAACCAAACGAAGTACGGCCATCAATCACGTGGGATCCACGTATTGTACTAAATTGGTTGTCATTAAATGCGCCCAAAGATACATTGTTCGATTTAGCACGTAGAACAGCCACAGTTTTATTGCTAGCATCAGGCCGTAGGGTTCACGACCTAACTTTGCTGAAAATTTCAAATGACAGCTTCCTGGATGATGGCGATAATATCTATTTAATACCTGCGTTTGGTTCTAAAACGGATACGCACTATTATCGTCAGTCAGCATGGAAACTGTCGAAACATGATGATAAAAATATTTGCCCTGTCACCTTAGTTAGGCTTTTTATTGAAAAAACTGCTGCAAAAAGATCTCAAGACCTAAACAATCTTTTTATCACTGTAGGCAATAACACAAAAGCTGCCTCACGGACTGTAATTGGGAACTGGGTACGCACAGTTCTCAAAGACAGCGGCATTAATGCATCTCCGGGAAGCTGTAGGTCCGCAGTAGCTTCCTTAAATTGGCTAGATAACCAACCGATTGACGATATTTTGTCACGGGGTAATTGGAAATCATCCAATACCTTTTAATTACTGTCATTATTAATCATTACTGTCGTGAAATAGAACTCCCTAAGGACAGATGTAATTCATTTTTCAATACATTTACTTCTAAATAAATAATAAGGAAAATGAATGTCTTGATTAATTATTTGTAAACAATCATTATTTAATAGATCATCGGGAATATATTTCCAGAGAATTTGATTAATTTAAATAGCATTTAAATAATGATTGTCCTAATATTTATCTGTTTAGATTAGATATAATAATATTATAATTGTCTTGGAGAAATTAATACATGATTACTACTTTATACACTTTACGCTCAGTATAAACATTTGTTATTCATCATAGCGTTGTGTTTTACATCTAATATTCACCAGCAGATAACAAACACGTCTTCATAAACAATGCTGTATGTTTTCCGGAGGCACATTAATATAGCGGTTTTACATAAAAATAAAACCGATATTATGTGCCGAGAGGGAAAACATAAAGCATTGTGGGAAGTTCTTCCTGGTGAAGACTATGAATTTTAAAAGTGACAGCGGTTACCGCGTCCTAGCTGGCATAGAGTAAAGACAACGTTGGCGATAGTTACGCCATCTAGTATTCTCAGGTGAAACTAAAGTATCCGTACTATTGACCGCACAAATAAGACTAAGTATACACTGCTTCTTCATAAACAATGCTGTATGTTTTCCCTCTCGGCACATAATATCGGTTTTATTTTTATGTAAAACCGCTATATTTTTGGCATCAGTATCGATCCCTAATCACCCCCTGATAGTTATTTTGGAAATATATTTCATGTACAGAATTTACCTCTCTAAAGATTTATTATAAGTAAAGATGAGACACGGCGGTCCTCTGCCCAAGCGGGGCAGTCCTGCACCGTATGCTGCTCCACCGTGTCTTCCGGGCGATCCTCGCAGTGGTAACATCCAGATGTTTCTTCCTTTCCAATACGACACAGGAACCTCCCGAAACATCAGTGCCCGGTGAGGACCTGTGTCAAGCGGAAGGTGAGGACGCCATGACGCCTCTCCAGCCACTCCTCAAAGATGGGTCTTACCGCCGCAATCGCGGCGGGCCCGCCTACCTGTGGCCTGCCTTTTAAATTAATTGAAGTTTCGTTTCTCAGTCGCCACCATGTCCTTGGTTGTGATACTGTCATTGGTCGCGGCAGCCGGGTTCATATGTTGGCAGTACTGGAGGTGGACTCACAGGCGAATGCTGGAAGTTGCAGCTAAAGTACCAGGTCCTCCAGCGTTACCAATACTCGGAAATGCGCTCATGTTTATGATCAATCCTGGACGTAAGTTGTTTACTTTTACTTTTTTTATATTTTACTTTTCGTGTAAAATAACTAAAACATTTTATTTTTTCCTATCATAGCCACATTGACTTTTTTTTGTCTTATGTCATTTTTAGGGTTCCGTAGTCAACAAGGAACCCTTATAGTTTCGCCATGTCCGTCCGTCCGTCCGTCCGTCCGTCCGTCCGTCTGTCCGCAGTTTAGCTCAGAGACGCACAGTACTAGAGAGCTGTAATTTGGTGTAAATATATGGATTTGTTGTGCCGAAAAAGTGGTAAAATAAAATCTCGTAAAATATTTTTTTTTAGGGTATCTCCTGTACACGTAAAGTGGGGATGTTATTTTTTTTTCTCGCATACCCCATAGTGTGGGGTATCATTAAATAGGTCTTTAAAAAATATTGATAGTTTCCATTAACAATTTTTTGATAAAAAAATTGGTTTGTGAAATATTAAGCTTTAAAGTGCTAAATTTTGCTCGACTTGAGTGTCCCCCCCCTCTACCAGCTAAACGGTTATGATTGGGGGTGTGAAAAAATTCACAATAGTAGTATATATAACGAAGTTTAAAAGAAAATTGTCATGACTTAGTAGGCTTTACAACTTTACGAGTAATAGTCGACCAACTTATAAAATGTACTTGGATAATATTTTTCTTAAACAAAATGTATCGGAGAACATGTTATTCATCTGCAAATGTAAGTTTGTCAACTTTATTTTTACAGCTTTAAAAGGTATGTTTTACGGTATGTTTTTTGGGGATAGGTAGGTTTTTATCGTCAACTATTTTTAACTAACTTCAAAAAAAGGAGGAGGTTCTAAATTCGTCGTAATCTTTTTTTTAAATGTATTTTGCCCGATTTCTCAAAGACTTCTGGACCGATTTTGAAAATTCTTCTTTTTAAAATTAAATTCAGCGAATCAGTTTAGTTAGTTCGCATAAGTATTTTGATGGGCAACTACGGAACCCTACACTGTGCGTGGCCCGACACGCACTTGGCCGGTTTTTTTATATTTAAGTATTTTTGTTTTGTGAATATGACGATAAATGCAGGTCTTTTTTAATTTTTGTTATGCCTTACCTACCTATTTTTGATTGATTTTGATTTTGTTATAGCTATTTATAATGGGTCTAAGGCCGGGACTCCACCAAAGCTGTGCAAGTCGAGACGTGTTTTGAACAACCAATAGAATTGCGTTGCGGAGTGGAAGCTGTGTCAATAACGCAATTCTATTGGTTGTTCAAAACACGTCTCGACTCGGCACAGCTCGACACAGCTTTGGTGGAGTCTGCACCGGCAAGCGCAGCGTGAGACGCTCTGATGAAAATCACAGGATCACGCTGCATGTCAAGTCGCTTCCAACCGGTCCTATTATCCTGATGGGGGAGGCCTTCAGAAGTGGACGTCCTACGGCTGATTATGATGATGATGGTTATTATTATTATAATCTATCGTTTCAGATTTTGATTAATTTATCCGGCTAATCCAAATATAATTTCTTTGTTACTTTTCGTCGTATCGTTAAGCTCCAGCTTTAGTCAAGCGGCACGATAAAAAAATGACAAATGCTTGCACTAACTGGACAGATCCGCTCAAATCTGGGTGATTCTTTCTTCAAAAGACAATCTCAAACCTGCATGGTTCTAACTTTACCAACACAATAATATCTGGACTTTAGAAGACTGACCTCTGAGTTTGTTTCTGACATTAATCAAGTAGTAAACACCAGCCTCGTCTAGCTTTAAAAAACCGGCCAAGTGCGTGTCGGGCCACGCACAGTGTAGGGTTCCGTAGTTGCCCATCAAAATACTTATGCGAACTAATTAAACTGATTCGCTGAATATAATTTTAAAAAGAAGTATTTTCAAAATCGGTCCAGACGTCTTTGAGAAATCGGGGAAAATATATAAAAAAAAAGATTACGACGAATTGAGAACCTCCTCCTTTTTTGAAGTTAGTTAGAAGTAAAAAAAACCGGCCAAGTGCGTGTCGGGCCACGCACAGTGTAGGGTTCCGTAGTTGCCCATCAAAATACTTATGCGAATTAACTAAACTGATTCGCTGAATTTAATTTTAAAGAGAAGAATTTTCAAAATCGGTCCAGAAGTCTTTGAGAAATCGGGGAAAATACATAAACAAAATACTTATGCGAATTAACTAAACTGATTCGCTGAATTTAATTTTAAAGAGAAGAATTTTCAAAATCGGTCCAGGAGTCTTTGAGAAATCGGGGAAAATACATAAAAAAAGATTACGACGAATTTAGAACCTCCCCCTTTTTTGAAGTAAGTTAAAAATAGTTGACGATAAAAACCTACCTATCCCCAAAAAACATACCGTAAAAACATACCTATTACAGCTGTAAAAATAAAGTTGACAAACTTACATTTGCAGTTGAAGAGCTTGTTCTCCGATACATTTTGTTTAGGAAAATATGTTATCCAAGTACATTTTATAAGTTGGTCGACTATTACTCGTAAAGTTGTAAAGCCTACTTAGTCATGATAATTTTCTTTTAAACTTCGTTATATATACTACTATTGTGAATTTTTTCACACCCCCAAACATAACCGTTTAGCTGGTAGAGGGGGGGGACACTCGAGTCGAGCAAAATTTAGCACTTTAAAGCTTAATATTTCACAAACGAATTTTTTTATCAAAAAATTGTTAATGGAAACTATCAATATTTTTTAAAGACCTATTTAATGATACCCCACACTAAGGGGTACGCGAGAAAAAAAAAAAACATCCCCTCTTTACGTGTACAGGAGGTACCCTAAAAAAAAATATTTTACGAGATTTTATTTTACCACTTTTTCGGCACAACAAATCCGTATATTTACATCAAATTACAGCTCTCTAGTACTGTGCGTCTCTGAGCTAAACTGCGGACAGACGGACGGACGGACGGACGGACGGACGGACGGACGGACATGGCGAAACTATAAGGGTTCCTTGTTGACTACGGAACCCTAAAAATAGTTGACAAAAATAACCTACCTATCCCCAAAACATACCCACCTATTATAGCTGTAAAAATAAAGTTTACAAACTTACATTTGCAGTTGAAGAACATTTTCTGCGATACATTTTGTTTAGGAAAATATGTTGTCCAAGTACGTTTTATAAGTTGGTCGACTATTACTTGTAAACTTGTAAAGCCTACTTAGTCATGATAATTTTCCTTGAAACTTCGTTATATACACTACTATTGTGAATTTTTTCACACCCCCAAACATAACCGTTTAGCTGGTAGAGGGGGGGGGACACTCGAGTCGAGCAAAAATTAGCACTTTAAAGCTTAATATTTCACAAACGAATGTTTTTATCAAAAAATTGTTAATGGAAACTATCAATATTTTTTAAAGACCTATTTAATGATACCCCACACTAAGGGGTACGCGAGAAATAAAAAAAACATCCCCACTGTACGTGTACAGGAGTACAGGAGGTACCCTTAAAAAAATTATTTTACGAGATTTTATTTTACCACTTTTTCGGCACAACAAATCCGTATATTTACACCAAATTACAGCTTTCTAGTACTGGGCGTCTCTGAGCTAAACTGCGGACAGACGGACGGACGGACGGACGGACGGACATGGCGAAACTATAAGGGTTCCTTGTTGACTACGGAACCCTAAAAAACAGTGTTTTTGACGTGTTATAAATTATTTTTATGTATTTCAGAACTTTTACAAAAATTAGAGGCGATGCACAAAACTTATGGGCAATACGCCCGGTTCTGGCTGGGGCCCGAGCTCAACATAAGCGTGACAGATCCAACTGATATTAGAGTGAGTAAACTAGATATAACTAGCCTCTAAAGTAGGTATATCTACCACAGTTATAAAAACTGAATAGACCTCCCGCTTAGATACCTAGAAGTTGGTCTTAAAATCGAAAAGCCGGACAGACCAGTCCGTAATCTAATCTGACGTTTAGGTGAAAAAACCGGACAATTTTATTTTTTTTGTCCAAGGTTCAATTCAGGGTGTGAGCGTGTAAAAAAAAACAACTTGTCGCGGCCATGCTGCGGGGCGAGACGGAGTGGGAAGCGGTCGCCTCCTTCTGCGAAGCAGTCATGCTCGTGAAGGAGGAGGCGGGCCGTGAGAGAGAGAGGACAGCGTCCTCCCTCCGCCCCAACCGTAGTGATAGACGCCCATGGCATCGGGCGTCGCAAGACGATCTCCGGCCACCGTAGGCGCGGGCATGCGGGCGGCGAGTAAAGGGCAACTCGCTGTTCGACCATGGACCATGCCCGGGTCGACGGCGCGTTGTGTTCCACGTGCGCCTCAAAGAGCGTCAGCATAATGACGGGGCAAAGAGGGCCAAAGCCTGCCGCCATGTGCAGCCATGCTGCGGAGCCCGAGGAATGGGAAGCAGTCACCACCTTCTGACAAGCAGTAACGCTAGCTAAAAGTAAAAGGGAGGCTTGGGTGGGGTACGTGGTGTCAGCAACGCTCCAAGGCGACACGCACTTCCGCGACATCCGCTCATGCATGACTGATCCAAAGATGAGTCGTCTTACTTATTCAGCAGTACATCACTCGATGTAATATGAGATGTAAATGATTTCCGAAATAAAACGATACTAATTATGTGATTCCAGGAATTACTGTCCAGCACAAAAGTGAACGAAAAAGGGCCAACTTATGAATGTTTTGTGCCATTTATTGGATATGGCATTATTGCGGGAGGTAAGCTGTCTTGTTCTTTAGGAGTTCACTATAGACGCTAGTAAATCAACCTACCTCAATCTGCCTTTCTTTAATAGATTTTCATCCTTATCATAATGGTGGAAGGATAATGTTCGATTGGTATTTGACGGATTCAGGTAGGTTGACCTGCTGGCGTCTGTACTAGAGATGTTACGAATACGCATTCGTAATTCGCATCCTTACTATATTTGCATATTTTTAGACATTTGTATTCGCATTCACAAAATTCATGCGAATATTTTGCGATTACGAACGACTAAACAATACCAATATTTACTCCTATTTTCGCACACTCCTGCATCTTCCTCTCCATTCATCTTTTATTCAATCTGCCTTTATCTCGCCATTCATCAATATTAATGTTCATCAAATCAATCACAAACATCAATCATAAATATGACCATGCCACCATGCTAAGATGGATGGATGGTTGGATGTTTCTCTCTGCTTTTCTTTCATTGACACCACTCTTGGAGGTACTCTATACTTTTTCATTCTCGTTACAGACAGGAAGTAAAAATAAGTTATACATTTCATAATTATTTTTTATAGATCATTAAAAACTGTTTCTTTTTTGTATTTTCTAAATAATCAAACGTGATTTTGCGAATCACCCGCGTGTAACACAAAAAAATTTCCTACAGAACGAAATACTAAGATATTATTAGTATTCCATTTACTGTCTCCATTGCACAGTTGTTTGAGCAGGATACCATGATCCTGGAACGTCTTATCAAAGAATTTCTTTCAAGTAGACCAGTTACAGTCACTTTTAAATTGTCAAAAACATAAAAAATGACTGTGTGAAAGTACGGTAGATCTATGCCCGTTCCAAGGAGTACATGTCTATAGAGAAGAATGTGTAAGAAACTTAATGGGCACTCTTTTTAGATCACCAAAATTATTACAAAACCTTTGTTACAATCAACATTCATTTTGAGATGGTATGTACATTATGTGAGAACGATGTAGCAAGTAAGTGTCCATTTTGAAGGGAGTTAAATGATCCGACACACGTGCCACCATCAGGGAGACATTTGAGTGAGCATGACATTCTCTCAACCACCAGGGCAAAATCGAGTCAATAATAATTAATTAGTTGTACCTACATAGTACTCACACATGTGCAATAAAATTATATAATAATAAGAAATTGAATCGATACAATGCAACTAGATAATTTTACAATCTTCTGCAGCTCCTACAATAATTGTGCGTGAGCGTGCTACATAAGTAATTAATAAGTTGACCCTTATTGTTGTGGAAAAGGACCAGCATCAAGCAATGCATTTTTTAATTAATATAATCTTCCAACTTGTAATATGCTTGCCTACATACACACATCAAAAGTGTCTAGGGATCAAGCATTTTTATGCGGATTTCTTGAGATTGAGATGTGGCTTTGTAATCAATTTATGATTTTATAAATTTATATGGATCCTTTTTGGTGCATTTCATAATTTGAATCAGGAACTGTAAATCAAATTCGAGTAAAAGATGAAAATCAGCTGTCAATATTTTCCCTATAAAAACATACAACGCATTGAAGACATTATTAGTGCTACTGTTTCCCTACTACTGATTAAAACCAACGTTATTATGGAGCGGCGACGTCATTTAAGCAGGGAAGAAATGCTCAGAGCCGTGGGAATGATAGAAGCTGGTTCCCGGCAACGTACTGTGGCTTTAGCTCTGAATACAAGTCAGAGTGTTATCAGTCGACTTTGGACACGTTACCGAAGCACTGGTACCGTGGCTGAGCGCCATGGAGGACGGTATCGCTGCACCACACGGAGACAAGACCGATACATTCAAATCTTAACTCGAAGAGCTCCAACAATAACCGCCATGATGTTAGCCGTGAGGCTTCATCACTCTTCAGGGAACTTAATTAGCGACCAAACAGTCAGAAACCGCTTGCATGAAGTGAACCTTCATTCCCGAAGACCGCTACGGGTACCACCTATAGCAATGCACAATCGTAGGATTCGATATCAATGGGCTCTTGAACACAGAAATTGGGCAGAAGAACAATGGTGTTTCGTGTGCTTTTCTGATGAGTCTCGTTTTGGTATGAGACCGGATACAAGACGTATACGACACTGGAGAACCCCTGGACGCCAACAGCGATTAAAATCCTGCCAGGAAGTCCATCCTTATAGTGGTGGAACCATCATGGTATGGGCGGGTATTTGGATCGGCGGAAGAACTGAGTTGATTTGGATCAGAGGCAACCTCAACGCTCAAATTTATGCTGAGACGATTGTATCAGACGTCATCGTTCCTCTACAAGTGCAAATCGGTCCCTTGTTTCAGTTAATGCATGATAATGCACGACCGCACACCGCAAGAGTTGTAAGACAGACTCTCGCCGCAGCTAACATCAATGTCCTGCCCTGGCCTGCTCAGTCGCCAGACTTGAACCCGATTGAGCATGCATGGGATATGCTACAGAGAAGAGCTCTGCCGAATATGGAGGGTATCCAGTCGCAAGAAGACCTTTTTTTGTTGTTGCAACGAACATGGGCGGCCATTCCACAGCGTGATTTGGATGAACTCATTTTGAGTATGCCAAACCGATGTTCTTGTGTTGTTAGTGTTCGCGGTAGAAACACGGATTATTAATTGTTTAAGTTACCCAATAAAATTTTAAAGAAAACTGTTATTTCAGTCTTTTTTTCGAACTTTAATGTTAGTGGTTCAAATGTCAAAAATCCCTTTATTAGGAAAATGGCAAATTTTTTTATGAATGCAAAGGTGACTTGGTTTATCGTTACTGTGACAAACGATAACACTTTATTTGATGAATCCTTAAAGAACATTTTAATTAATATCAATCAGGAGAAAAGTTATTGCAAAAATATATGTTGATCCCTAGACACTTTTGATGTGTGTAGTATACGTTTTATACATGGTTTCAATTTTGTTTCATTCAGTTCTAAGTAATATGTGAGGTGGTATTTTATTGTAACACTAGCTGTGCCCGCGACTTCGATCGCGTGGATGTCGGAACTCAGCAATGTATTTTTTTTATTAAAATATAGGTTTTTTCTAAAATAAAAGTAGCCTAACTTTCTCCTTATTACATCAGCTACCTGCCAATAGAATATTTCCCGTCAAAATTGGCCCAGCCATTTCAGAGATGAGCCATTACAAACAGACAGACAGACAGACAAAAATTGTAAAAAATATTATTTTGGTGTATGTACCGTATATTATATTCGTATGCATGTAGTAAAAAAACGGTTATTTTAATATTACCTACAAACAGACACCTCCAATTTTATTTATATGATGATGATGATGATGACATATTGTATAGATTTTGATTTAAGAATGGATGTGATTAGTCAGCTCATTACATGAATTTAAACATCTCTATTGATAGGGACGGTCTGGCGCAAGCACAGGAAAATCGCAACACCATCGTATAACAAGAAGTCTGTGGAGTACTTCACGCCTATCATGAACGTGGAGGCTGAGCAGCTGGGGAAGGTCCTCAGTCATAAGGAGCCGAATGTGTCTTTCAATGTCTTTGAAGATGTCGTCAAGTGTACCGCACAGTGTGTTAACCGTAAGTTTACCTTTAATTCTCTAATATTAAGAGCGCATATTCTGAAAGTTGGCAATGTCGCAAATGGCTGTCAAATATTAACAAGTTTTAATTAATTTTGCAAGGTTGCTGTATGAAAATAGGAAATTTGGCTGTGTAGTGCACTAAAAAATTGATTAAGGAATCCAATAATTAATATCGTAACACCGAATCCGAATAAATACCTAATTATAGTTTTAGACGTAAAAAACTTTTTTTTAAAAACGTAACTGCCTTCAAAAACAACCACAAAAAAAGGGTAAAATAACCAACAAAACTTTTCTTTCGGAAGTCGGTGGTCTTTTTTTAATTATTTTCATTATTTTTTTGCCACCAACTTCCGAAAGAAAAGTTTTGTTGGTTATTTTACCCTTTTTTGTGGTTGTTTTTTCCCTGGGATCCCATCATCAGATCCTGACCTGATGATCATGGGACCACTTGGGAAGTATACCCTTTCAAACAAAAGAAAAAATTTCCAAATCGGTCCAGGCGTCTTCGAGAAATCAGGGAACATACATAAAAAAAAAGATTCCGACGAATTGAGAACCTCCTCCTTTTTTTGAAGTCGGTTAAAAAGCATTTGGAAACATTCCAAATGCCTTTTATACACCTGAAACGGTTACAACATCAAATTCAGTGTTTTAATTGCATTCCTATATCAGTTTTCTAGTGCATTACAGAGCCATATTTCTTATTTCAATACAGTAACATTGCCAAATTAATTAAAACTTGTAAATAGGTATTTGACAGCTACGACGTTGCCGACTTCCCAGTTATGCGGCCTATTCCGAGGATTAAATTCTGTACACCGTGCTCACATTCTCATTCATTTGGCATATCTTATCAATCAATCGGCACACTCTAAATCTCAAACTACTTGATGCAAATCAGTGTCTTTGATACCGAAATAAACTATTTTTTTTTTCTTAGATCAAATGGTAAAAAAAAATTCAGCCACAAGAATGCGTTAACAATCAATTAACTAATAACTACCAAGTAACTATGTGGTTTCAATTACAGAAACGATCTTAGGATTAACAAAGGAGGATTCTGAAAATTTGCACATGTTGGATAAGGTGCTCGAGTACACACCAAGGTCAGTTTGAGACAAACGGTTATTTTTTTCAGTCAGTCTCAAAAAGATGTCGGTTATTTGTGTTTCATTATGGTTACAGTATTTAACCAATAATGTAATGAACAAATTATCCCGACTGCTACGCCAGTAGGAGGCTTTTTCAAGTGTCTTTGGCAAGCTCTGTAATAGCTCCGTGGGCGTAGAAAAGAGGGGGAGAGGAAAGAGTTCGAATGGGGATGAATATCGCTACTTATGTTCTTCAAGTTGAACTTGCAGCCACTGTGAAAATAACAAAACTCCTTAAAAAAAAATAAACAGAATCTCGTACACCTAGTTTATAAATGGCACTAACCGCTCGTTTCTACAGCAAAAATAAATTTTGGTTATTAGCGGCTTTGCCCCACTGCAGAAAATCGTGGGACATGACGCTATGAAAATAACTAAAATAGACTAATCTTGCTGTGACAACGACAGTGCATTGTTTAACTGAAAACCTAAGGTGGCATAAGAAAATCTTTTCCCATCTATCCAAAACCAAATTACGTTTTTAGTCAAGGTTTACATTTTTTGATGGAACTGTACAAAGTGATGCACTATGCATGAATTAGAGAAAATGCTCTGAAGTCTTTAATAGAAACTTGCAGTTTGCCTATAATAAATTTAGCTTTGTGCTCTAGCTTGAGCAAAACCTACTATTAAAAAACGTCGTTACAGATCGCGTGGTGCTTCCAAATCAGCTTTTTGTTAGTTGTGTTGAAACTAAGTAAGAAGCGGGTCTGTTAGGCTCACCTTGGCGAAGATTTGGACTTGGAATGCTCAGAATCTTACAATAAAGGCCCAGTTTAAGCAGTTCCTAATTCGATTTTTTTTACAGCATGTATGCACTAGTATTCGCCAAGATGACACAATGGTGGCTTCAGATTCCATTATTTTACTGGTTATCTGGAAATAAGAAGCTGCAAGAAACTTACATAAAGGTTATCGATGAGTTCGCAACTGATATTATAAAGAAGAGGAGAAAAGCATTGGAGGCGCCCATTCCTGAATGTATGGGCCTCGTAGACAGATTTATACTCTCAGAAGAACTGAGTGAGGAAGAACTGAAGCTGGAAACTATGACTGTGTTTACCACGGTGAGTGTGTTATTACTCTTTGATTTGTGACTCCGTGCAAAATGTGCAGTTAGAAAAATATTGGATAGAATGTCTCAGATTCTTAAGTAGGTCACTGAGAAACGGAGCCACAAAAAACTTTAAAAAAAAAACGTAACCGCCTTCAAAAACAACCACAAAAAAGGGTAAAATAACCTACAAAACTTTTCTTTCGGAAGTCGGTGGTTTTTTTATTTATTAATTTCATTATTTTTTTGATGAGCACGATCATTTGTTCTGTGTCTGGGTGTAATTTATCTATTATATGTATGTATTTAGAAATATATAAGTATGTTTATCAGTTGTCTAGTACCCATAACACAAGCTCTGCTTAGCTTGGGACTAGATGGCGTTGTGTGATAGTTGAGGAATATTATTATTATTATTATTATTACTAGAGGACTTGTACCTTCCATCATCAGCTCATCCACCTGAGATGATGATTATCAGATGCAAATACTTGAACAGCTTTAGAAAATATATGAAAATGGTACTATGTGCCTATAAAATTTGAAGGTTGCCCTCGATTTCCCTGGGATTCCATCATCAGATCCTGACCTGATGAATATGGGACCAATTGGAAAGTATACCCTTTCAAACAAAAGAAAAAAATTTCAAATCGGTCCAGGCGTCTTCGAGAAATCGGGGAACATACATAAAAAAAAAAAAAAAAAAAAAAAGATTCCGACGAATTGAGAACCTCCTCCTTTTTTTGAAGTCGGTTAAAAAGGATGAAAACTACAGTTTCGTGCGATTATTTTACGTGGAATTACATTTAATTGTGAGCGTGACTCACTCATACATTTATAAAAAGTGGCGTCACGAAAAACGTTGTTTTGTTCGAACACGGAATCAGCTGGACATTTTATAATCTAAGTGATAGTTGTTACTTTTCAGAGTCAAGAACCAACAGCTAAAATAGCATCAGCCTTGCTCATGGTTCTCGCACACTTACCAGATTGGCAGGTAAGAAGTCCAGTTTCATTTAAAGAAGAATACGCTTCTTCTGAAGAATTACAATGGAAAGCATTTTCATTAAGTTTAAAAAGCTTTTCATTGCAAAAGCGGATGATTTTGTAGACGTCCCCATTAATACTTATCCTGCGCCGTTGATGTAATATTATGCAGATTTTTCTGCATAATCCGGTGTATTACATAGTGCGTATTTGGTAATAAAGACATTGGCATAAACGATTAGATAGTTGATCGTTTTCTAAAACAAAATGTAATGATGATTTCAAGTATTGGATGATTAGGTATATACTAAAGGCAATTGACCAGTCTCAGAACCTTGAGGAACACCGCTAAAAGCTTAAACCCATATCGAGATATAAATGTAGAAAACTACAGCTTAACATCTGTTAATAAGGAATGAAGTAAATCAACGATTTAAACTTCCTCTGATACCGTTTATTTTAAAGCAAACTAAGGAAATTATGATCTCCTCTATCGGAAGCCTAACTGTGTTCTATTTAAATGACAATTTGTGACTCATTGTTAATGTTTTCGTAGGATTTTGCAGATAGTAGGTAGATATGCATTCTGGATTTGGCAATCTTTAAAATGCCCGTCGTGATTTAAGCAAAACAGGAAATACTATTTTTAACCAGAACTATGCATTTCTAGGACAAGGTGTACAATGAAATTATGGAAAAGGTCGGTGGATATGGTCCTATCACTAGTGAAGATTTAAAGCAGCTCCACAACTTAGACTTAGTCTATAAGGAGGTATTGCGGTACTTTTCCATTGCACCGCTGATACAAAGGACAGTGATGGAGGAGATTACAATCAATGAAGGTAATGTTAACGTAGTTTTGTTGTAAGAATAAAGCTGAGAACATAGGACGCGTCCGTCAGCCGCGGCTGAGAGACGCGGTTTAGCAGCAGTGTGCACGGTAGTTCGGTTGACGTCTTCGTATGCACAAACATCCAGCCGGCCAGATTCTGTTCGGACGTCCGAACGCTCAAGGTCACATCTGCGTATTACGACCGACAGTTTGCACAGTGTAGTATTAAATGTACTGGTTAGAAAATGAATCAGCCGCGTCTCTCAGCCGCGGCTGACGGACGCGTCCGATAATTTGAGGCTTGGGTCGACTCGACTGTCTTAGCGCTGATTTTTTAATAGTCGGATAACTTTTATCTGAAGAATAAAAATAGAGGTTTGAAATATTTTCTATAGATAAGCTGTCAATACGCCATTTTTATTCCTCAGATAAAAGTTATCTGACTATTATTGAAAAATCAGCCCATAATAGGATATAACAGTCCGTATCCGTAACGCAAAGGCCAACTGAATGAACAGGTGGCCTACCATGTCGCATAAAGCGAGAGAAGTTCCACTGTGGGAACGAGATGGCGGTAGACGACCTGTATAGCTCTGTCACTTTCCTACAGTGGAACTTCTCTCGCTTTAAGACGTTATGCTAGGCTCCCAGGGTGCTCTTTAGTCTGGAGACTGACAGTGTGACAGTCGCTTATTTATTTTTTGTTTCGTAGGTACACACGGATACACATCAAGCTTTGCAAAACTAGTATAAGCTGACCGTTCAATGTGCGGAAAGATCATATAAAGCGAGTCCAAGACAAACTGGTTTTGTAGATATATTTATTGTTATTGAAATTTAATGTGAATACTTATGATCTGAAATGGATTAAAATAAATGAATTTGAATTGAATTGAATAACTTGATGTGTAGTCGTGTGTACATATCGATCTATCACGGTAGGAATTTTTATATTTTTCGCCAGCTAATTTCATTTGATCTTGTAAAGTCATCGTTACGTAATGTTCCAGGAAAATATACCATACCAGCGGGTACTTCTTTGACGGTGCAAATACACATAATGCACCGAGACCCTCGCAATTATGAAGAACCTCACAAGATAAAGCCTGAGAGGTTTTTGCCAGAGAACGAGAAAAATCGGGATCCAAACTCTTTTATGCCATTCAGTATAGGACCGATGGACTGCATAGGTAGGTACAGATTCTTTTTTTAACACTTAGAGCCACACTAACGTGAAATACCGTTAATTAAAGTATTAATGAACGTTTATACGATTACTATGGTGAAAATAAACGAGAAATGCAGTTAGTGTGGCCCGTAAAACCCCAAGTTTATCCACCGATAAAAAAAACGGGCTCTCAGTTCAGATGCACATTATTTTCGGCTACAATTAAATGCTCTTTTTGTATACCAAAATGGATAAATGCTCACCAAATCTAAAACTCGCTTTGGCAAGATTTCACGCGGGATTTCACGGGACACCCCGAATTTCGGTTTGGTTAGGTTACTTGAAATCTTGCACGCAGAAATAGAAGCCCCGCGAAGCAGGGCTTCGTTGGCCCTGCTTAGGTCGATTTTTTTGATTATCACACATAAAAGGTTAATTTCTACAATACTTTATTAAACACAATTTGGTGACCATTTATCCATTCTGGAAGAAATTTGGATTTTTGGTTCTTTTTAAAATAGTTACTTTTCTGGTAGGCGTTTAAACACAAGCCATAATTTTCTACCTCAACTATTGTCATTGTGCTAAAAATATTCAATTTATTTTTCGTTCGCAGGTCGAATATACGCCCAAGTTCTGGTCAAGTCAATAGTAGTGTGGGTGCTGCGTTATGCGCGGTTAGAACCGGCGATTTGCTTGGACAACATCAAGTTGAACGTAGCTGTGTCCACGTATGTTGATGGCGGTTACACCATTAAAGTGAAACCAAGGCAGAATGGAAGAAAACTCACATAATTTCAAATGAAAAGGGAGTTGGCTTTACTCAATTCGACTGCATTTTTTTTTTTTGTTTGTTACCTCTTAACCATAGCCCGGAGTAAGTAGATTAATTTTATACAGTACCTACTTGTATCACAAACTGTCACAGAAATCATAACATGGTTAAGCCTTTTTTCTGGGATTTCATTTCAATACTTACGGAATTGAATTGAAATGCACGCGGGCGAAGCCGCGGGCAACAGCGAGTAGGTACTTATGTATTAATGTCTTCATCCTACATTTTCCTAACAACTTTAAAATTCCGGAAAAACCTGTTTAATCGGAATCCCCGCGGAGGCATGTCCATATTCATAAATACGTTTCAGGTTATTGATCCCAAATCAATCTACATAATTCGGACTTAGCTCATTTACTTACGACAGGGTGAATCGATTTTGATGCAGTATGCTATCATTTGGTCCCATAAAAACTTCATTCAGTTTGGTTCAGTGGTTTTTATTTTATGAGCATTTTTCAGTAATTGTGTGCTTCGTTACACAATCACACAACAAAACATTACGCCTGGACCAACCAAGGATTAAAACAAAAAATAAATAAAAAAATGGAACCGACTTTTAGAAAAGCACAAAAAAAATGTAACAACTTTAAAAAAAAATACACAATCATGAATTAGTTTCTTTTTTCCTTGATTTTTTGCCACCGTTTTTCCAATATTAACTTTTCATGTTTTACACTTTTTGTGTTTTGTTAGAAGTCGGTTTGATTTTAAGTTTTCTAAGGAGTACAAAGTTTCATGTATTAATAATCTTCTTCCTCGGATTCAATATGATAGGGAACCCGTTCATTGAAGCTACAGAAATAGATATGATCACTCGAAGATCGTCGTAGGTCTCCGTCGAAGTGAGTTCGTATTCTCTTAGTATTCTGGTACAAATGGTCTTCACTAGCTTTGTACCGAAGTACCTTCCTGAAAAAGATAGAATAAAGATCAGTTACACTAAGGCCCTTCGTACACAACGCAACGCAACTCTCCGATACCTTATTTATGACTTTGGTATGCAGGCGACTAATTACAATACAAATCGTTAGAGGTTCGTACACAAGCACGCGTCAATGGATACCAAAATCATAAGGTATCGGAGACTTGCGTCGCCGAGTGTACGAAGGGGCTATAAGGCTACATTCGACAGCAATTTGTGATCGCTTCACGGCCCTGTGTTTTGTGTAGGTACCTTCAGTTCAGCCTTAGACGGCAAGGCAGTGGCTGGTGGTTTGATACTCACATGGAACAAATATTTGTATGACCTACAAGTACCTAGTTGTTTTAGGTATGGGTGTTTAAATTTGTTTGTAAACGCACCCACAACATAGACGAAATTCTCTTTTATTTTAATTGATTGAAAAAGAAAAGAGAATCAAGATATTTTATCTTCTTTCCTTTATAAGTTGCATAATTATATCTCCTAAGGGTTAAGCAGATGTATACCGAATAGTACACCCACATTTCACTAGTTATGTTCAATTCCCATGTAAGGGAGCGAGTCTGTTGTCATAAACCAGACGGCATGGGTGGGCTGGCTTCTACTGATAAATTCGTCGTGGAAACACTCAGTAACACTTTATCCTTCCCGGGAATAGAACCCGGCACCTCATGCTCAGAAGACGAGCTTGCTCTAACTATCACTGTTCATGAGATACAGTCTGGTCACAGACGGACAGCAAAGTCTTACCTTACGACTTTGGTATCCAGGCGACTATCGTAATACAAATCCATAGAGGTTCATATATTGTATACACGTGCGTGTCAATGGATACCAAAGTCGTAAGATACCGGAGACTTGCGTCGCGTTGTGTACGAAGGTGCTTAGTAATAGGGTTCAGTTTTACCATTTAGGTAACTCTAAAAATAAACTTTTCAACACCAAAAGCAAAACAAATCTTACCCAGGCAATCCATAGGTCCCAAGCTGAACGGAATGTAGCAGTTTGGATTCCGTTTCTTCACGTTCTCAGGGTTGAACCGCTCCGGGTCGAAACGTTCCGGGTCGGACCAGAATCTAGGGTCACGGTGGAGGTGGTAGATTGGAGCTACTAGAGAACAGCCTGCCGGGAGAGTGTGGGTGCCTGGAACGTGTTCAAACAAAATAATGTATCGACTTATTTGTAATAAATATTTCTACTAGAGTTATAAATGTATTTTGCGTAAAAGGGACACTGTAAGAAATGTTTAAGTTGAAGAAATGAAATATAATATATAAAAGTTAGGTTTTCTGATCAATAGTTTGGTGATTGTGGCGCCAGCGACAGCGGCGTCGTCAAACTTTCCCCGCACATCAAACGACACTTTTGCACAAACCCAGGCTCGCTATGGGAGCGAATCACAGTCGTCGCAAGTTGTAGGAGACATAATTATCAAAAGAAAAATTCGAACAGAAACAAAGATTTATTATGAAAAGAAAAATTCGAACAGCGAGCAGGGTTTGAACCTAGGACCTCCGGATTCAGTACATCCGAAGCTCTTTCCAACCGAGCCACCGAGGTTCCTATCTACAAGGGTCCAATTTTTCGATCCATTTCTAATGCCTTACCGAACAAAAACAGACCATTGGTCTGTTTTTTATAAAAAAAATACTCTTGGTCTGAGACCAAGAGTATTTTTTTTATCAAACATTTTTAAAATCTTGTCTACTTTTTTACCATAAGTATCTTACTTATGTGTGTAAAGTTTCATTGAATTTGGTTCAGTCACTTCGAAAAAAAGGCACTTGAAAAGTATGAAATAAAGTAGGTACGACGCCGACTGGCTGGCCGCATACAAAAGTCGCAACGCCTGACTTTGTCTGAACTGAACTGTGCCCTTAGGGCGAAGCCACAACACTGTGTTGCGGCATCGTATCGCAAAAAATGACGACGGATTGCAATATAATTTTGTTGTGCGGCTTCAGAGATTTTTACGATGCGACGCCGCAACGCATTGTTGTGGCCTCGCCCTTAGCACGACTTTACTCTTTCACTTTACAGCGTCTTTCCAGTATTTACAGCGTTTCTTGTATGAAAAAATGGAACTGCGCCTCTGGTGTGCGAAGAAGGAACTAATTTTGTCCTTGAAAATTGTCTTGTTGTATAAGAGCTACGATGTCAAAGACAGACACACATAGCGGTTAAACATACACACTCTTTTGCATTGGAATTCAAAAATAAATTGTTTACTACTCACTTATGGTGATATCTTCAGTGATGGTTCTCTGCAGCGCAGCCCCAATGGGAAATAGCCTTAATACCTCTTTGAACACCATCTCAAGGTACGGCATCCGTTTGAAGTCATCATCTGTCACGTATCTGTCATCATCACCAATAATGTTCTTGATTTCTGCGTACAGTTTTTCCTGAAAATATTGATCACAGTGGTGTATTAATAAAAATAAGTTATCCAATACACAAGAACCGATTGTCATCAAACGCCTAACAGATTTGCATAATGTAGGTACGGCTAAGCACCTTCAAAATCGGTCCATTCGTTTAGGAGCAACGATGGCACAGATAGAGAGACACGTGGTTTCGTTGGATTAATTAATAAGATGAATTGCATTTACTGTATGATGGGTAGTGGGTAATAATGATATTCTTTGGTAAGACTGACTATAATGTCTTTCAGGCCATTTATTATTGCTTATGCTAAAGTCGCATAATTATACTTTTGAGGCACGAAGGAACTAGGTACTTTTAGTTTACTCTATAGCATGACATTAAAAAGCTATTAACTTTGTAATATAGAACTGTATTTTGAAAGTTCCATGCTAATTCGGGCATTGTTCTTTCTGCATGAAAGAAGATTGGCATAATATATTCCATCATGGAATCACCATTGATAGTCAATGCGTGCTTTAGTTCAAAAAATATTTACCTGACATTTTGGGTGATAGGCCATCATCAGTAAGACGTATGACGTAATCTTTGCTGATGCTTCTTGGCTCTGAAATTCAAATAAAAAAATACTGTCTTTACTAGCTTTATTTGCTTTTGCTTGAGGCTTCACATAAAAAGCTATTTTATGTAAAAAAGACCGTAAGATACTTTATCAAAATTGTAAGTGTTTAAACTTCTCTTTTGTTACATAAACGAAAATTGACGAAGATACAACGCTTCTAAAAATCACTGTACGTAATTTTACCAGCGTTATGACGTCATAAGCGTTTTATTGGGTGCGGGGCAGTGGTCCAACTGTCAATATTTATTGATTAAAAAAAATGATTTTCAGTTAGTTTATTGTGTTCATAATAATAACAATATCTGGAGCTTTACCACGAGCTCTTAACGCGATCCAGTTCAGGCTGTGGGAAAGATACAGATCTATACAAGTCGTCTAGCGCCATCTCTTTCCCACAGCCCATACTGGATCGCGTTAAGAGTTCATGGTAAGCCACCTGGATAAAGTAAAACGTTTGTAAATAGAACGTTTCTCGGGCACGTACCTACTTATTCAAACTAGCTTTACCTAACAAGCTTTACTTTTTACTTTGCTCGCTAGCAAACAGTCATGCATCCACACAAACTTTTGCAGTTATAATAGTAATAAGATTTAAGGCGGGCTTACAGTAATTTTTAAGATTTTCAAACGTCTGAAAGTCTCATTAACAATGATATTTTTAATAAAAAAAAATCATAATATTAAAGTTGAACATATCCTCGAGTGAATGGTAAAGATAGAAACACGAATTGGAATAATTGGCTCGATAGAAAAAAATCTCAAACATGACACTAAATCACAATTTTCAAACATCCACTGCTTAGAGATTTCACAATGAATTTATATGAAACTTATAAAAATAAAAACAGCTCATTATTTAGAAGTGCATGGTAAAAGCAAATTATGAAATTTCGTTATAATTTTTCTCCAAGAAATAAAATACCCAAAATATTGGCATTAATTCGCTCACCGGGCGCTCGCCAGTACCCGCCGAGGCGTGATAGAGGATGGACGTACGTCGTTGCTGCGCAAAAATTCCCCCCGCGCGGTTACATAAGCAGGCATATAACTGAACTACTACATGGAAACAAAGTCACACACACAAGCGATTACGTGTTAGTTGCGGGAATAGAATAAAATAGTCAAGTGATCTAATTTTGAAACGATGTAATTTTTTTTTATGGACCACTTATTTTTTAGCTAGGATGCGAACTTGATGGAGTGACCTGAAGGTCTACATCGGTCACTGCCACTGGAACTCGGCGACGGATCGAACTAGATGTGCTGAGTTTGGGCTCGTTTTGTTAGTTATGATGAGATCTTACCACCGGACTTGATGGAGTGACCTGAAGGTCTACATCGGTGACTGTCACTGGAACTCGGCGACGGATCGAACTAGATGTGCCGAGTTTGGGCTCGTTTTGTAAGTTATGATGAGATCTTACCACCAGACTTGATGGAGTGACCTGAAGGTCTACATCGGTGACTGCCGACTGCCACTGGAACTCGGCGACGGATTGAACTAGATCTGCCGAGTTTGGGCTCGTTTTGTTAGTTATGATGAGATCTTACCACCGGACTTGATGGAGTGACCTGAAGGTCTACATCGGTGACTGCCACTGGAACTCGGCGACGGATCGAACTAGATATGCCGAGTTTGGGCTCGTTTTGTAAGTTATGATGAGATCTTACGTACGGACTTGATGGAGTGACCTGAAGGTCTACATCGGTGACTGCCACTGGAACTCGGCGACGGATCGAACTAGATGTGCCGAGTTTGGGCTCGTTTTGTAAGTTATGATGAGATCTTACCTCCGGACTTGATGGAGTGACCTGAAAGTCTACATCGGTGGCTGTCACTGGAACTCGGCGACGGATCGAACTAGATGTGCCGAGTATGGGCTCGTTTTGTAAGTTATGATGAGATCTTACCACCAGACTTGATGGAGTGACCTGAAGGTCTACATCGGTGACTGCTGACTGCCACTGGAACTCGGCGACGGATTGAACTAGATGTGCCGAGTTTGGGCTCGTTTTGTAAGTTATGATGAGATCTTACGTACGGACTTGATGGAGTGACCTGAAGGTCTACATCGGTGACTGCCACTGGAACTCGGCGACGGATCGAACCAGATGTGCCGAGTTTGGGCTCGTTTAGTTAGTTATGATGAGATCTTACCACCGGACCTGATAAAGTGACCTGAAGGTCTACATCGGTGACTGTCACTGGAACTCGGCGACGGATCGAACTAGATGTGCCGAGTTTGGGCTCGTTTTGTAAGTTATGATGAGATCTTACCACCAGACTTGATGGAGTGACCTGAAGGTCTACATCGGTGACTGCTGACTGCCACTGAAACTCGGCGACGGATTGAACTAGATGTGCCGAGTTTGGGCTCGTTTTGTAAGTTATGATGAGATCTTACGTACGGACTTGATGGAGTGACCTGAAGGTCTACATCGGTGACTGCCACTGGAACTCGGCGACGGATCGAACTAGATGTGCCGAGTTTAGGCTCGTTTTGTAAGTTATGATGAGATCTTACGTACGGACTTGATGGAGTGACCTGAAGGTCTACATCGGTGACTGCCACTGGAACTCGGCGACGGATCGAACTAGATGTGCCGAGTTTGGGCTCGTTTTGTAAGTTATGATGAGATCTTACCTCCGGACTTGATGGAGTGACCTGAAAGTCTACATCGGTGGCTGTCACTGGAACTCGGCGACGGATCGAACTAGATGTGCCGAGTATGGGCTCGTTTTGTAAGTTATGATGAGATCTTACCACTAGACTTGATGGAGTGACCTGAAGGTCTACATCGGTGACTGCCACTGGAACTCGGCGACGGATGGAACTAGATGTGCCGAGTTTCCGACTCCCCGATGTAGACCTTCAGGTCACTCCATCAAATTCGGAGGTAAGATCTCATCACAACTAACAAAACGAGCCCAAACTCGGCACATCTAGTTCAATCCGTCGCCGAGTTCCAGTGGCAGTCAGCAGTCACCGATGTAGACCTTCAGGTCACTCCATCAAGTCTGGTGGTAAGATCTCATCATAACTTACAAAACGAGCCCAAACTCGGCACATCTAGTTCGATCCGTCGCCGAGTTCCAGTGACAGTCACCGATGTAGACCTTCAGGTCACTCCATCAAGTCCGGTGGTAAGATCTCATCATAACTAACAAAACGAGCCCAAACTCAGCACATCTAGTTCGATCCGTCGCCGAGTTCCAGTGGCAGTCACCGATGTAGACCTTCAGGTCACTCCATCAAGTCCGGTGGTAAGATCTCATCATAACTTACAAAACGAGCCCAAACTCGGCACATCTAGTTCGATCAGTCGCCGAGTTCCAGTGACAGTCACCGATGTAGACCTTCAGGTCACTCCATCAAGTTCGGTGGTAAGATCTCATCATAACTTACAAAACGAGCCCAAACTCGGCACATCTAGTTCGATCCGTCGCCGAGTTCCAGTGGCAGTCACCGATGTAGACCTTCAGGTCACTCCATCAAGTCCGGTGGTAAGATCTCATCATAACTTACAAAACGAGCCCAAACTCGGCACATCTAGTTCGATCCATCGCCGAGTTCCAGTGGCAGTCGCCGATGTAGACTTTCAGGTCACTCCATCAAGTCCGTACGTAAGATCTCATCATAACTAACAAAATGAGCCCAAACTCGGCACATCTAGTTCGATCTGTCGCCGAGTTCCAGTGGCAGTCACCGATGTAGACCTTCAGGTCACTCCATCAAGTCCGGTGGTAAGATATCATCATAACTTACAAAACGAGCCCAAACTTGGCACATCTAGTTCGATCCGTCACCGAGTTCCAGTGACAGCCACCGATGTAGACCTTCAGGTCACTCCATCAAGTCCGGTGGTAAGATCTCATCATAACTTACAAAACGAGCCCAAACTCGGCACATCTAGTTCGATCAGTCGCCGAGTTCCAGTGACAGTCACCGATGTAGACCTTCAGGTCACTCCATCAAGTCCGGTGGTAAGATCTCATCATAACTTACAAAACGAGCCCAAACTCGGCACATCTAGTTCGATCCGTCGCCGAGTTCCAGTGGCAGTCACCGATGTAGACCTTCAGGTCACTCCATCAAGTCCGGTGGTAAGATCTCATCATAACTTACAAAACGAGCCCAAACTCGGCATATCTAGTTCGATCAGTCGCCGAGTTCCAGTGACAGTCACCGATGTAGACCTTCAGGTCACTCCATCAAGTTCGGTGGTAAGATCTCATCATAACTTACAAAACGAGCCCAAACTCGGCACATCTAGTTCGATCCGTCGCCGAGTTCCAGTGACAGTCACCGATGTAGACCTTCAGGTCACTCCATCAAGTCCGGAGGTAAGATCTCATCATAACTAACAAAACGAGCACAAACTCGGCACATCTAGTTCGATCCGTCGCCGAGTTCCAGTGGCAGTCACCGATGTAGACCTTCAGGTCACTCCATCAAGTCCGCAGGTAAGATGTCATCATAACAAAACGAGCCCAAACTCGGCACATATTAAATATACTGTGCTGCCTAAGAAAGTACTCCATTGTATGCACTTTGTAAAATCAAAACTATCTCGAATATCATTTTACGAAAATCTAATCCAGACACACTCGTACGTAATTGACTTACTGCATTACGCTACGCTGTGGCATATACACACACGGTCCCTCCCGCCCGCACCGCTGTCGACTTGCCCCGCCCCTTTGCGGGGGCTGAGGTAGTGCGCTCATAGCTGCGGACTGTACTGGAACCTGGCCTTAAGCTTATTAATTATTTTTAAACGCATAAACGCAGATGACGCGCATCGTAAAGATGATTTTTCAGGAAAGAAACATTCACCTGCGAGTGGGGATTTGAACCCGTGTCTTCAGGATAAGTACTCCAGATTACCAATTACCGGTACCGCAACTCACACTCAGTTTCTAAATACGTCCAAACTAGAACGAGTCCAAGAGATGACACACGTTACCGTAAGCTCCTTCGTACACTAGGCGACGCAAGTCTCCGATACCTTACGATTTTGGTATTCATTGACGCGTGCTTGTGTTCGAACCTCTATGGGTTTGTATTACGATAGCCGCTTGGATACCGAAGTCGTATCTAAGGTATCGGAAACTTGAGTCGCCTTGTGTAGGAAGGGCCTAAAACATTGAAATTTCAATCGAGGGAATAAAACATTCTGCTTCTAAGCGTAAGTTGCGGTAACCTAATTTGGTAAGACGTCTGGAGTACTTTTCCTGAAGATTGAAACTTACCGAAGTAAATACAGTAAACGTCTCCTGCACCAACTCCTCCTTATTCAACTCTTGGGATAGCAGAAACCTGTCTATAACACTGAGCTGAGTATTAACACCATCGTCTTCTTCCGTGTCCATTAGACCCCTCGTGTCATCTTCAAGATCCTTCAATCTTTCAGCTCTATGCACTAAGATTCTTTCACTGAACTCCTTCATGATTTTCATGAAGTTCTTCAGCGCGAAATAGTCGTTAGATAGCCAGAAAACTGGATCAATTTGTAAATACCATATCGTCATTCTTCTGAATGTTATGTTGTACATGCTGTAATTTAAAACAAAATGACTAAATAAAATACAGTCGCGAGCAAAAGTATTGAATCACTTAGGGCCTATGCACACCACGTTTTATAAACGCGCCGTCGCGTCGCGTCGACGAGCGTTTCTGAAACACGTATCACAGCTCGTTTTTATCAATCATAGCAGTTTTTTGTCGTTTGTATCGCGTCAAACGCACTGCATCGGCGCGTTTGTATCGCATCAAACGCACTGCATCGGCGCGTCTGTATCGATACAAACGCGCCGGTGCCGCGCGTTTGTAATTTTAACAGGTGTGCAAAGGTCTACAGGCTGCGTCTGACTTGCCTTGCGTGCGTATCTCGTCTGTATCGCTACAAACGCGCGTCAACGGCGCGTTTAAAAAGGGTAACCTCTGATTCCGCGCAATCTTAACTAGTTAAGAATAATAAAAATGGCACCATTTTGAAGGTTTAACTGTTACTTTTTAATTTGATACTAAATTCATTCAAATCATGCCATTATTTATGGAGCGTTCCGGATTAATTTCAAGTGAGTTATTCCATACATTTGCTTACTAGTGGATACTCAAGCTATTACAAAGCATCGAAAAATTTATACTCAACGCTGTGTTAATGTGCCCAAGAGACTGGCGGGCGTTGCCTCTTTGTATGGCAATACTGAGCCTCTGGCGAAAATAAAAGCCATCAATTGGGTCATGAGAAGCTTCAACAAGTTGTAATTAGAGAGAATGTTTCTAGTTAGAGTTTCCACTTACTGCAAACTTTTCGACCGGAGAATATCTGGCCAGCAGAAGTTGGTCAAATCTTGAGAAATTGACAACTACCAATACGTTTCTAGGTTTTTTAAAGAAACATTACTTTTTGATCAAATTCTACTTTTTTTTTCATTTCTTTTTCATACAAATTGTATAGGTAGGCAAAAAATATTTGTGAAAGACCAACTTTCGCCGACCCGATTTTTTTCTTCGGATATAATGGAATTATCCTTAGGGTGAGTACACACCCAGACGCGACGCGACGTGTCGCGACGTTACTTTCGTATTGTGTATCTTTTCGTGTAGTACCTTAACTAAAGTTAGATTTCGAATCGCTATAATGAAAAATGTGGGCACCGCGTTGCGTCTTGGCGTGAATTGACCCTTATGTCTTTAACGATTAACTAAAATAATTATGGTAAAATTTAATTACCTTGGATTATCCTCTATTACTTTCTCAATATGTGGTAATTTCAATGTCTGGTCTTTCGTCAAACCCATAAGTGTTTCTGTAAAAAAAAAACTAGATTAATGATTAACTTATTCATTTTGTAGAAAACAATAAAATTGTACATCATCATCATCATCATCATCATCAGCCTATAATGTTCCCACTGCTGGGACACAGGCCTCCTCTCTGTGAGAGGGAGTGGGCCATAATCCACCACGCGGGCCCAGTGCGGATTGGTAGATGTCACATGTCTTCGAATTTTTGGTTCTAGGACATGCCGGTTTCCTCACGATGTTTTCCTTCACCGTTTTGAGAGCAGTGGTGATGAAATAAATTACACAAAGTCATGCGCCTGGCGGGGTTCGAACCCACGACCTACAACTCGTAAGTCGGGACCGATACCAATGGGCCACCAATGGGCAAATTGGACATACCTAATTAAAATTAAACAAATAAAGTTATGTGTCTAGAATTGAAAACCACTAGGTTCAGTTTCAGTTTTTTTTATTTTAAACAATTGAATATTGTTTTATTTTTTAAATCTATATTTTTAAATAAAGAATCTAAAACGAAGAAATTTATCATAATCTAATCTACCGACCGTAACAAAAAAGATTTATATTTTTCAAAATGATCGCAAAGTTTTTTTGCTGTGTGTTATTCTCCTGGGTGCGTTTACATAAAAGTACATTAAACTCACATACACAAACAGTCAAACTTAGACCATTACACTTTTAAGCAAGTTTTGTACGTTTTAGATCACACAAATAATAATTATGTTCATTGCAGGAATCGAACTGGTGGATAAATCGCTCAGCCATTGCGGCAAATCGTGATGACAAATTCAATTAAGTATATACAACGTGTAACGTTAAATGCGCAAAACCTCTCGTGGGGTAACTCAGCCCATGTTACTGAACAATGTTTGTCCTAAGACTTTTGGAAAAAAAATAAAATGGTTTTCCATAGTGATGGGCCCGATCAATTTCTCATTTTGTATAAAAAAAAAAAACATTTTTTTACCGAAAGTCTTAGAACAAACATTGTTCAGAGGTTTTGCGCATTTACCGTTACAATTTGTATAATTACTTACTAGGTACATACATTGCGTAGATTCCTATATTTACAAGTAAATAGTTAGATTCTTGTTTATAATTAAAAAATATAACACGTGTGTGTTAATTGCGAGCTGATCGTGAAGGCTTTGTGTAATACTGGGAAAACTGATTATTGATTAAAATACAGTAGTAGAATAAAATAGTAATCTATTCAATGATGACATAAGATTTTGTCTGATCTTGAATTTATATTGTCATTTATGTGGTATGGGTTTATCGTGTAGGAATATTTATAAGCATTATTAACTCCTTTCTCGGGAATCCTAATTTATTTATTTTTTAATTCTAAGTAAACGAGTTCATCAGCTGGAAGACGTCCACTGCTGAACATAGGCCTCCCCTTTAGATTTCCACATGTACATAGCGACCTTTATAAGGTAGTCTGTCCAACTGTTGGTGGACGTCCTACGCTGCACTTGCTAGTCCGTGGTCTCCATTCTAGTGCTTTTTGACCCCATCGGCCATCTGCTCTGCCAGCAATATGGCCTGCCGATTGCCACATCAGCTTGCTAATCCGGTGGGCTATTCAGTGACTTTAGTTCGTCTACGGATGTCCTCATCTCGGATTCGATCACGTAGAGAAACACCGATTATAGCCCTCTCCATAGCTCGTTGAGCGACGTTGAGCTTTGAGATGAGGCCGATAGTGAAAGACCACATTTCAGTGCCGTAAAGCCGAGGTGAGATGATGATGATGAGGCTGTTTCAAATTTTCAAAAAACTTTTAAAAAAAAAAGGGAACCGACTTCAAAACCAAACACAAAAAAAACTGTAAAATAACTTTTCTTTCGGAAGTCGGTGGCTTTGTTTTTTATTTCATTTACTATGGCCACCGACTTCCGAAAGAAAAGTTATTTTACAGTTTTTTTGTGTTTGGTTTTGAAGTCGGTTCCCTTTTTTTAAAAAAGTTTTTTATTTTTCCCTTTTTAACCGACTTCAAAAAAAAAAGTAGGTTCTCAGTTCGACCTGTATGTATGTATGTATGTATGTATGTATGTATGTATGTTTGTCCGCGATTATCTCGCGTTTGGCTGAACGAATTTTGATGCAGTTTTCAGGAAAGTGTTTGTTACATTCTGGAGAAGGTTTTAGTATATAACACTAATAGATATCCCGTGACGTTGCCCGCGTGGATCCGTTTTGCTTACTTGGATCGTAGATTTTCAGGGACGATTGCATGTTTGTCCGCGATTATCTCGCGTTTGGCTGAACCGATTTTGATGTAGTTTTCAGAAAAGTGTTTGTTACATTCTGGGAAAGGTTTGAGTATATAACAATAATGGATATCTCGTGAAGTTGCTCGCATAGATCCGTTTTTGTTGCTTAATAGGATTGTAGATTTTCAAAGAAGCCGATTTTATGAAGATTTTTGTTGAATATCGCAACTAAAAAGGGAAAAATAAAAAACTTTTTTAAAAAAAGGGAACCGACTTCAAAACCAAACACAAAAAAACGATAAAATAACTTTTCTTTCGGAAGTCGGTGGCCATAACTCAATGAAATAAAAAAAAAACAAAGCCACCGACTTCCGAAAGAAAAGTTATTTTATCGTTTTTTTGTGTTTGGTTTTGAAGTCGGTTCCCTTTTTTTAGTTCAGATATTTGATAAAAATCTTCATATAATCGGCGTCTTTGAAAATCTACAATCCTAGTAAGCAACAAAAACGGATCTATGCGGGCAACTTCACGAGGTATCCATTATTGTTATATACTAAAACCTTCTCCAGAATGTAACGAACACTTTTCTGAAAACCGCATCAAAATCCGTTCAGCAAAACGCGAGATAATCGCGGACAAACATACATACATACAGGTCGAACTGAGAACCTACTTTTTTTTTTTGAAGTCGGTTAAAAAGTCGATTAGCATAACAGCCCTTCACGACTTTGGTCTAAGCAGTGTGCGGCGCGGTGGACGATGCGACGGAGCATGATCTCCACGTCACTTACAGGACAGTAGTGATTGGTGACAGTTGCCGAACTCCCCACATCCGCAGTCTCGCACCGCTGCGCGCTGTCCGAACCGATCCAATATCGTAGCGTCGAACTCACACGTTTGAACTTTATACAAACACTGTCGAGCTCCAAACATTACAAAATTTCACTAACATAAGTCACTTTTCACAGGGTCAAGGTGCGTTGGCCGTAAAAGTAATCCAATAGTCCAATATAAAAATTCGCTCGCAATTATGTGAAACAAATGCGCCTTATAATGGCTTGTGTGACACTCGTTTCCTTTGCATCGCCTTGACACGTGCAGTCGTGCATGCTTATGAAATTTCCTTAATTTTTTTTATTTAATGTTGACAAACTGCTGACGCCACATTTATTGTTCTCGTCGCCTTGTTTCGGTGTCCAAATGACAATAACAGGCTAAAAACATAATTATTTTTCCTATTATATTATCAGCCTATTGCCGTCCACTGCTGAACAAACCTAAGCTTCTTATCTTTGAGGGAAAGAGCGCCAACCCTCCCAGTCTTGGGCAGCCTGCATCCATCCACTGCCAGGCACATTCTTCAAATCATCGACCCATCTTAGTGCAGGGCGTCCTACACTACGTTTGCCCATTCGCGGTCTCACGCCGCTTAGTCCAAGAATTTTCGAACAGTGGAGGGCTTACGATCGAAGCGATCAGGAGCCTAACCACGAGCTCACGCGATCCAGTTGAGGCTGTGGGAAAGAGACAGAGCTATACAAGACGTCTAACGCCATCTCTTACCCACAGCCTAAACTGGATCGCGTTGAGTTCATGGTAGGCCACCTGGTGACGCTACGGAGTTGATATAGTGAGCGCATACCCCTACAAGTCCATATAAAGAATACTAGCCGCTGGAGGCGAGACGGTGGGGAGTGACTGCCGGGTGGCTCTAATGACCTGTGTCTACTCACGACAAACAGCATGGCTGGTAGTCCTCACAACAGGGGTATACACATTGAACTGTTCCCTGCCCATAGTCCTGAACTTCTGGAGCAGTAGGTCCACCTCCTTGTTGAAGACCTCGCTGTAACTCTCGATGGCTCGCCTGCCATAGTTCGGGGTTGCTATCTTCCTGTGTTTCCGCCATGATGGGCCTGGGAGAAAAGAAAAGGGCTGTCATTGATTTGCTTCAATAAGCAAATCAAGTGCACCTATAGAAAATTCTAGGTGTACAAATTATAAAATGAGATAACAGGAAAACTTATAAGAAGTCAAAGCTTGCTAAGCGAATGCTAACGATAACCTACATGGTCCTCGTATGGCATTGACCAGTAAAGTGTCTGGAGTTTAAAAGAGACTGTATAACTTCTTGAGTTTGTTTCGGCTGTTTCTTCTCAGAGTAGTCAGGTACGAAACAATGTGTATAGCTTGTAAAAAGACAAAGGGTTTATAATAGCCTACTTACAAAAATAAACATCATTTCATTTCATCATTGCATTTCAAACGATGTAGCTACAGACCTAGTCGCAAGACATTTGTACTGTAGATGCCCAATCCTCCATGTCCAAAAATAGACCATGCAATTTAGGTGGTGTTCTTACCTGATCCACTCAATATTCCACCTCCCAGTACATCAGCCATGTATTTGTATTGAGGACCTTTGACACTCGTCCGGGTATTAGTCAGCAATAACTGAAACACCCACAATAAAGCTGAAGAGTTTGTTGGTTTAGTTGCACGCGATAATCTCAGAAATTACCGGTTCAAATAGTCCATTTATCGAGGAAGGCTATAGGCTATAAAATGTCACGCTATGGCATTTTTTTTTTTTGTCAAAAATCAGGGCGGAAGGCGTTGTCGACTGTGACACAGTTCATACTAGTACAGTCGGCTTCGTGACCTCTTATGACCATTTCTACAAATTCAAAACCTTGTATATTTCATATAACTTAAGAGAAACCTGTACATTGAGTTTATAATAAACTATTATTATTATTATTAATTGGAGTGGAGCCGAGCAGCGTTAGTGAAACCAAGGGGAATAGTCTATCTAAGTATACTAAAGGGGTTTGAAAGGTTGGCCCTATCCGTCGCCCGCCATTTTGATTTGAGTTTTGATGGTCAAGTTTTTGGCGGTCGGAATAATAATAAGGTAAGTTTAAAACTAGTTAGTTTATTTTTTAAACAAGCAAGTAGATACCTTAAGGTCATCAGGATTGGTCACAACAACGTTGAGGTCGGGACCCAGCCAGAATTTGAACACATTTCCATACTCCATAATCAGTTCTTTCAGTACTTTTGTGAATTCTGAAACAAATATACAAGGCATGAAGGCAAATATTTAAGCCTGGAAGAAAGGATGATTCACGCGACACCGGGCCGCGTATTTCCAAAGGCTATCTTCTATTTCAGTCAAGAGACGGACTCTAATCGATGAGCTTTTGTTTGTGCATAATATTTCTCAACAATACCTAATCTATCTCAGTAAAAAACTTGACTCAAATAGATTAGATCTTTGTTTTGATATTTTCAAAGAAAATGCACGGACAAAATCTAGTATCATTTTAGTCACGCACGAGTCAAACTCTCAACTAAAAAAAAAGACGAGGTTTTGTTTATGCATGTCGCAGTGAAATGAGGAAATAAGGGATTTTACGAAATCCAATTATCAAGAAAAGTATCTAGTGATAATTATGACAAAAAATACTAATATAAAGTCAGAGCTCATGTCATTTCACTAAACTAAGTAAAATGTCAGAAAGCGTCGACGGAGCACCGCTTCGTGGTGCTCCTACTTCTGGGTGGTTTAAAAAAAAAAGTCGTATTTAGGATATTCAAGTACTATAAAATTTATGAAAAGTTAAATTCCGAGGTAAAAGTCATGTAGCTAGTGAGCCTCCACTCGACAAGGTTTTGTTCGTACGTAATGTTTAAAAATAACTTGCCAAAAGTTTAGCTACTCGAGTGATATGAATTATATTGAACTAGATTTTGTCCGTGCATTTTCTTTGAAAATATCAAAACAAAAAGCTAATCTATTTGAGTCAAGTTTTTTAACCGACTTCAAAAGAAGGAGGTTATCAATTCGACAGTATGTTTTTTTTTTTGTGTGTTTGTTACGCGATTACTCCGCCAATTGTGGACCGATATTCAAAATTCTTTTTTTGTTCGAAAGGAGATACTGCAGGAGTGGTCCCATTGTCACCATGTTAGGATCTGATGATTGGATCCTGGAGAAATCGAGGGCAACCCTTAAAACTTATAGGCCTACACATCGTTTTTCGCAAATTTTATGAAGTAATTTAAGTATTTGCGTATAGTAATCATCATCTCATGTAGCTGAGCTGATGATGGAAGGTACAACTCCTCTAGTAAGGACTTGGCATCGACTGATTTAGTAAATTATATTTGTGTTCGCATATCTCCGGAACTACAAGTCCGATTTAAGTAATTATTTTGTTGTACTAGGTATCGTCACGGTAATATTATTATACAGTACTCCGACTTCATACAAACGGGCGAAACGCGAGCTATGCCTACGCGCCTCGATGTCGGGGCGCGCTCGGGGCGCAGACAGTCACGACCATAAAAATGTACTCTGTGGTCACGACTGTACCGCAGTGACGAACGGACGGTGTGTTGTTTTTTTAACAATAACTGCGCGATCACTACAAATCAATTCAAGTACATTTATTTAATATGACGAGTAGTGTATATTGTGCTGTTTTTGGTTGCTTAATTTTTAATTAAGCTTTATATTAGAATGCGGATTTATTATATTTTAAAAGTTAATAATAAAGAATTTCGTACGACTCAGTCGAGGCGCGAATATTATTCGGTCGCAAAATAAGCCCGAATTGTTTTTCAAACAAAAACATGTTTTTTTTTTAAATTAAATCTACCAATCAATAACCCTCCTGGCGCAGTCTGGTAAAAAACAACACGCATTTTTATTGAACACTTCCTATCCAATAAACAAAGTATTTTAATTATTTGTTTGTACATATAAAAAAGTATACCTATTTACAACCACAAAACTAAATAGAAACAGAAAGTAGGCAAATGTAATTAAAATGCTGGAGACGGGCAGCCAGCCCTAACGCATGTTTACGTACCGCGCGGCTGTAGGCATTTATTTCTATCATGCGGCCGAGTTCCACTACTGTAAACATAATTATACTGTGGTATCGCTCAACTTAGGGAATACTGCAAGTTTCATCAAAATCGGTTCAGTAGTTTTTGAGATAGGGAATTATGAATGTAAGAGATTTTAACGATATTATTATCAGGGCCTGATTAACCCTTAGGCTAATTAGGCCTAGGCCTAGGCCTAGGGCGCGAGGATCGAGAGGGGCGCCGAAATCGTGTCTATGATGATGCCTCTCCTCTTTTTTTTAATATTGCATTTTTTTTTCTCTAGAGTAAATATTTAAAACAAAAATCAAGTCGAAGCAACCTCACACACTAGATGACCACGCCCATGGTCAATTGGCGATGGCAACTAAGTTGTCTATAGAAACTAAGCCAATACAAGTCATGCGGCCAAATACGACATAGTTTTGGTTTTTTACTTGGTAGCCTGCAGTCATTTGTCATGATTTTGGTCTTATAATGCGTGAGGTACTTTGCCTTTATGTACGGTCAGCTTAAAAAATGGTTTGCCACCCTAAGGTTGAATGTCATGGCACGCCGCAATCGCGGCGGTAAGACCCCTCTCGGCGTCCTGACCTACCGCATGACGCAGGTCCTCACCGGACACGGAAGTTTCGGGAGGTACCAGCTGTGTCTGAAGAGGAAGGAGCGCCTGGATAAAACGCCTGAAACGCCTGGGTGTCACCACTGCACTGCGAGGATCGCCCGGAGGACACGGTGGAGCATACGGTGCAGGACTGCCCCGTTTGTGCAGAGCACCGCCGTGTCCTCACGGCGGCGATAGGCGGTGACCTCTCGCGCCCGGCATTGGCCGAGGCCATGCTGCGGGGCGAGACGGAGTGGGACGCGGTCGCCTCCTTCTGCGAAGCAGTCATGTTCGCGAAGGAGGAAGCGGGCCGCGTGAGGGAGAGGACAGCGTCCTCCCTCCACCCCAGCCGCAGTGGTAGACGCCCACGTTGCCGGACGGTGGCAGACGATGTCCGGCCATCGTAGTCGCGTAAATTTTTATAGGTAGTATCTGATCGTGAACCATGTTAAATTTTTCACACTACTACTCTACTCAATTACTACTTTTTAGGCCGTCCGTAAAACACACCTGGCGGGGGCGCGTCGCTGAATTAGTCTAGGGCGGTCAGAACTCTTAATCAGTCGCTGATTATTATACCGGTGTTACGGATTACAAAATTCTAGTACTCATGTAAGAAAATGATGTACTCGTATTTGACAAGAATTCTGGTTGAATATTTAATTAAACTAAAAAGAGTAAAATAAAAACTTAAAAAAAAATGTAACCTCCTTCAAAAACAACCACAAAAAAGGGTAAAATAACCTTCAAAACTTTTCTTTCGGAAGTCGGTGGCAAAAAGACAATGAAATTAATAAAAAAAAGTCACCGACTTCCGAAAGAAAAGTTTTGAAGGTTATTTTACCCTTTTTTGTGGTTGTTTTTGAAGGCGGTTACATTTTTTTTTGAAAAAGTTTTTTACTGAGATAGATTAGGTATTGTTGAAAAATATGCACAAACAAAAGCTCATCCATTAGAGTCTGACTTGTGACTGAAATAGGCTTTGGAAATAGGCGGACGGGACACGTATACTCTGTACTTACACCTTGTAATACAAATTGATTCATACAAAACATACGTATGTAACAGATTAAAACCGTGCCCCGTCCGGGCCCCGCCCCGGGCACGGCCCGCTCTAATAAGAATCAATACGATAACCCGTGGTAAGATTGGTTGTAAGACTTTAAAAAAAAACAGTCATACTCATAACTTTTAAGGTGATGAAGTTAGGGCTCTATCGCAGAAATATTTTTTTACTGCAAATAGCCTCAACTATCATCCTGTTTCATTTGATCCATGATTTTTAGCCCACCCTGAGAAAAGCCACGAGCAGCAACTAATGTATGCCGCTTTAAGTTCTAATGCTCTGCCGGGGTCGCGAGACTAATGAACTACCGTGACGCTGGAACGTAAAGGACTATTGAAGGGCATCGTGAATTTTAATCAGTACAAGTCTCACAGTACCTCCTGCCCTCTCCTCATTAGATGATTTTACCACTTAAAAAAAGTTCTAATTTAAATGAGCTTGTCAATTTAAAAAGTTAAAATCCCCACAAATAATGTCGAAGTACATACCCTGCCGTCCTTTAACAAGAATGCCGTTATGTGACATTTAGGTATTTTTGACTTTCTGAGGCCATTTTTATCAGAAAAAAAAGCTCTATCGATCAGTCTAATTACGGTTTCAATAGCTTTTATAGTTTTCGAGATATGAAAAAAAGAAATGCCGTTAAATGCACAAATCATATAGTAAACCTACGCTAAAACGTAGTTATGTGACATTGCAAAGTTAAAACGCAGCTAAGGCTTCATAACTACAGATTTTAACAATAAATTTGAGATTTGTTACCTAGCTAAATTGCCGTTATTTAAGATTCCTATTCATAAATGCCGCTAAAAGCCCTTTGCTGCATTTTAAGCATTGTATAGTACAGTTAGAATTCATAATAGCGGCAGTTATTTAAAAATCTAGCAAAATATTTGAATTATTGTAAAATACTAAATTGCCGCTATCCAACATAACTAATCTAAAATGCCGCTAAGTAACTTGCGCCGTTGCACATGAGGGTTTTGGAGTTGGTCTTATAAGAGGTCCAGGCTCCTTCCTCCTTGTGCTGATGGTGATCACCGGGGTTTTAGTGAGGTACAAATTCCACACTACCCGGTCTTATCCCCAAAAACCGGGCGCCTTTTGAAGATTTCCCCCCAAAACAAAAAAAAAGTGTTCTTGCGAGAGTAAAGGTTTGGGTGCTTCTGCTCCCACGGCAGCGGAGCGGGGACGGGGGTCCGGTGTGGGATTGGCGCGCGGCACTCTGCACTCCGTTCCCACGTCGTTGGAAGACGGAGAAACCGGTCCTCATCAAAAAGCACGGGCGCCCTGCTTAATTTCGGCCCATAGTGCTGCTCGAATAGGTGGCTAAGCTCTTTGAAAGAGTGATTGCGGATAGCCTTGTTGGGTTCTAATGCATGAGAGCCAGTTTGATTTCAGGAGCGCTCGACTGTGGACGCCATCATGCGCGTAAGAACCCTCACGACAGGGACAGTATCCCTGAGCAGAGTCGTCTTGGCGATGTCACTAAACATCACCAACGCCTTCAACACCTTGCCATGGAGTTACACCAGGTCCGTCAGGTATGCCTTGCCAACGCAAGGCTTACCTGACAGACAGAGCCGTCAGCTACTCCAGTCATCGAGGAGAGTGGAACCGGCGAGAAATATCGTGTGGTGTCTAACAGAGATCGGCCCTGGGCCGCTCTTGTGGAACATCGGGTACGACTAGATGCTGCAAGTGACCTATCTAGTGACCTCAGCGTGTGCTGCGTTGACCAGACGCTTGTCCTAGCGCCGGGATAATCACATCAGGTGACCGACGACCTGGCAATGCAGGATCCAACAGTTGGGGCTTGAGCTGGCGCTGCACAAGACAGAGAACGTGTGCTTTTATGGCCGTCTGAACGTGCCACTTTACGGTGTCTTGGTGGTGCTTTACGGAGTCCCAAATACGGTAGAAAGGGTTGACATCGGCGTTGAATTGACGATGAAGTACCTAGGACTCATCCTCGACAGCCGATGGAACTTCAAGGAGCATTTCGTTTAGCTCCAAAACGGAATCAGGCTGAGGCCGCCTCCAAATGACTCCTGCCCAATCTCGGTGAGCCAAATGCCTCCTGCCGTAGACTGTACGCCGGTATCATGCGGTTCATGGCCCTCCACGGGGCTCCTGTCGACCGGCACGGCTGATCTGAGGGTCATTGCCATCCGGACGATCTGGGGATACCGCACGATCGCCGGTGAATCAGTCAACCTCATGAAATGAAATGGGAAGCAGTTGCCTTCTGCGAAGCAGTCATGCTAGCGAAGAAAGAGGCGGGACGCGGGAGGGAGAAAACCGTCTCCACTTTATGAACCAACCAAGGCGGAAACGCCCATGGCAACTGACGTCGTGACTGACCGTCCACCACAGACGCGTACTATAATTAATGGGTATCTCGCAGACGGCGAGTGTCTTATGGACCAATGTCCGGGTCGATGGCGCGTCGTGTTTCACGGGCGCTTCAAAGAGCTGTCAGCAATCTGACGGGGCCCTTAGAGGGCCAAGGCCTGCCACCTGTCGCAGGACTCTCTCTCCAGGTAACCGCGACCTTGGAACGTAAATTGCTATTGAAAAATCACCGTGGATTTCAGTCAGTACAAGTCTGACAGTCCCTTTCGTCCCGTTTGACTTCAATTTTGTTGATTCTCTATCAATTTATGAAACGTAATCCAAATCTAAAATGCCGTTATCATGAAATGTTTTGTATTTAGCGACACTTAAGTTATGTAATAAACAAAAAAAATATCTACGGCAAAAAATAGATTAAATAATTATTGAAATTTACTTCTCTTGATTGCCGTTAAGGTGTCTTAGCGGCAATATAGCATGGCACGATTCTACTTGTTTAGGCAATTAATGCTAACCTACATTGACATTAAGCGTATTTAGCGGCTTTTAAAGTTAGTATTATTATAACTTTTTTAAGTGTGGTAAATAACTAAATTATTAGTTCAAAACCATTAGCAAAAATGCCGTTAAGGTATGCATTACGGCATTATAGTTATGATTCTAGGGCTAGATATTTTAAAGATTACTTTAACAAAATGATAAATGTTTATTTTCTCTAATTTACGGAAACGTTTTTGACTGTCAGTTGCACTGTCTAAAAGAGCCTTTTAAAATATATTTTTTGGTATTTAAAAGTTTCGAATATGACTCCTGGTTAGGAAGTAGCATCAATTTAAATTTTTTCTACAGTTTTCCCCCCGTATCTCAAAATGTGTTTTTTGTACTTAACGGCACTCTAGATAAAGGACGGCAGTACCGTCAGGCTGGCCCATAAACACCAGTGCATTTCCTAAGAACGGCAGTGGCCGAGGACCGGGCAACTTCTTGGCCATGTCGAGCATTCTTCTATTCTTGAACCTCCATAGCAACCAGAAGGCAACCAAGGCGCCAACTGTTAGAGACGAGTAGAGCAGCCAATTCATTCTGCAACAAAGAAAAAGAGGGATAAAATACATTTTTATTTGTCACAAAATGCTACGAGAGCACACAACATTGACAAAACAATTATAAAGCATTTTTTGAAGAGGAAAAACTGTTAAAACCTTCGCTCCATACAGTACCGGCGTTAGGGTAAGGCGCGGTTAGGCGACCGCCCAGGGCGCCGAATACGAAGGGGCGCCGCAGGCCTACTTTCTCGTTTTCCCAATTTCTTTCATCCCATTTTTAGGTGATAAACCCCGTTTAGTCCACTCTCGACACCTCGACCCCAAAAAAAAGATTTGCTCATTGGTTTCCTCTCAACCCCTAAACATAGTTCACTCTTGACCCCTAGGGGGTGAGAATGAATTTTCATACAAAGGACCCGCACTTTGAGTCCACTCTCGTCCCCTAGTATGATAATTAATATTTTGGTACAGTGACGTACTAAAGGCGAAATTCAGGAACTGGTATTTAAAAAGACTGCCTCGTCGGTCTAGCGGTCGCAAGCGCAACTGCTGAAGCACTGATTCCTGGGTCAGGCAGTGTTTCTAGGTTTTCTATTAGGAATTTCTCACTAGCAACTACGGAGTCTGGATTTATTCTTGGCTGATGGCAAAATTGGGCAGGTTTTTATAAGGTACAGCTTTGTTGGAGTACTTGTGCACGCACCGATCACTTGGTAACTACACAAAATTTGTGTCGATTCTTACGAATAACGATTAAAACAAAATATAGTGACGGTATTTTAGTTAAATAGTATGCAACTATAGGGTAGACTGATGATTTTTGGAACGAAGTTCCTTATCGCGCGTTGTGAAAGGAGGCTGGACCTGGACGGAAAAAATTCTTACGAAAAGTTGGCACGACACTTTTATCCAGGGTAATGTGTTTATTACCATGGAATGGAATGGACTGGAGTGGAGTGGAGTGGAGTGGAGTGGAGAAGAGCTGAGCGGAGCGGAGCGGATTGGAGCGGAGTGGAGCGGATTGGAGCGGAGCGGAGCGGATTGGAGCGGAGCGGATTGGAGCGGAGAGGAGCGGAGTGGAGTGGAGTGGAGTCGCGACGATTATTTTTGTTGAGTGTATACAGTAACTTCGTTCCATCCGGGTGTCCCTTGACACTTCTCAAGTTTTTTCATCGTAACTGTACTTGGGGGTCGAGTGGAAACCAAAACTTAGGGTCGAGAAAAAACTGTAGTTAGGGGTCGAGTGGACACTAATTCTTGGGGGTCGGAAATGCCCGTGTCGACGGCGCGTTGTGTTCCACGCGTGCCATAATGACGGGGCCACAGCCTGCCGGGGTCGCGGGATTCAGGAATTACCGTGACCCCTGAACGTAAAGGGCTATTGAAGGACAGTCTCTCCCGCCCTGCTTTGAGTGGGAGGACTCATTTGATGATTTTACCACGATAAAAAAAGTACAGCTATATTTATCCGAAATTCCGAACTAGACTACGGAGACAAGCTGCCTGCGACCTGGTGACCCCCCTCCCCTGATATAAAAGCTGAATCCTCCCTTGCAGTGCAGTTAGGGGGCGCCGTAGAAAATCTCGCCCAAGGGCGCTGGCAGTGCTAAAACCGGCACTGGGCCTCCATACGCTTGTTTTCTGTTATACAAAGAAATCAGAACAATGGAATTCTCGCGGTAGTGTCAAAAAGGCCCAGTTCAGTACAAATATCGGGGAGCTAGTCCCAAACACTGGTTTCAACAGAACGATAGATAAGTGTTTAAGCTACTTTACTTGAAGACTTCGCCACGCCATTGTTAATCCTTTAGAAAAACAAATGTCTCGACGTAATGCAAATGTAACAATAACAACATAATATTTCTCAAATAAATATTATTATTATTACTTTATAAAATTGTCATTACTTCTAGTTCTTCAATATGGGGTTAATGTGGATGTGAAATGAATAGGAAAGGTAGCAGAAAATAAGATCTTTGAAAATTGAAATAATAATTAATTGAAAATGCGAAAAGTACGGGGTATAAAATACCAACCTGAGGTAGACCGACAGAAATATGTGTACCTAACACCAAAAAGAGCAGGAATTCTCTCTATGTAGATGGGTAGGGTAGTTAGCGGTAAAATCCCTCGTTGAGGAGTGTTTGGAGAGGCGCAACAGCGTCCTCGTTGTTTCCGGAGGTTCCTCAGGGATTCAGCGGCAGGCGATATATTATAATGAGGAGCAGTCGGAACAATGAGGGGAAGGATATCTAGGGGATATCTTTTTCCTTACGTTCCAGCTGCCGCCGAACACGCCCAAGGCTTCGAAAATCGCGGTGAAAATTGCGGCCACCGTAGGCACAAAATCAAAATCAAAGCATTTATTTCAAATAAGCGAGTTACAGGTTACAGGCACTTTTGAGTTGTCAAAAGACAAAAAATAAAAACAGTTCAATAATAGTTATGATGCTACAGTCCCAGTCACAAGACATAATAACTGTGAAAGTACCTACAGTAGATACCCATTCCAAGTAGTAGATCTCTATGGAGAAGAAAACTCCATGAACACTCTCTTTAGATCGTCAAAATAATTACAGATTATTTAATTCATAATTTGGAGTACCTAGTAAAATAAATGTATTTCAAGAAATTCTAATTTTTGTGCAAAAATAAATTTGGTGTTTTACCAATTCAGGTGTCAACAATAATGTGAGAAATTTTCAGGAATAAATAAATTTCTGTAATTTTTTATGTACCTAAAAATGTTTTTCTTACTTTTCAAAAATACCAGAAACAAAAAATGACACCAAAATTAGGTAAAAAGTCCTAGTTGTTGAAATTCACTGTTATTCAACTCCAAGAAAGGCCTACAAAAAAGCGTGTACGTTACCTTTATGAAAAGTGATTGTATAAAAACGTGGGGAAAAATAAAACGTCTTGCCACACACAGTTTCAACAACTTACTATCCGAGTTCGTACGTGACCAGATAAATAATTGTCTTAAAAAAATGTACACAATAATAAAGATCGAAAGAGTTTTTCCGTTCGTTTGTTTGTTTAAAGGCGGTAATTTAAAAAAAGGAAATAAATCAACTAAACCTCGTTTATTTAGCACACACCACAAGTGCACAAAATAAAACAAATGTAAAAAAAAAACTGATAGAGGTAATACTAACGATATATTACGATTACTTTGAAAAATCGAAATCTTTTTTGTTACGGTATATTATAATTATTATTATATGATTTCTTCTTCTTTTTAGATTCTTTATTTAAAAGTATAGATTTGGAATATCTATACCTATAATAAATCTGTAGAGAGGTCAATTCTGTACATGAAATATATTTCCAAAATAAATAACTATCAGGGGGTGATTAGGGATCGATACTGATGCCAAAAATGCAATTAATAAAATTATTGTTTGTCTGTCTGTCTGTATAACCGATAAAGAAACAAAAACTACTCGACGGATTTTGACGAAACTTGGTACAATTATTTTTAATATTCCTGCGCTTTTCATCACGCTACAATCAATAGGAGCAGAGCAGTGAAGGGAAATGTTAGGAAAACGGGAGAAGTTACTCCATGCACGCTAATCTTCGGAACTACTTGACGGATTTGATTGTTTTTTTTTTGTTGTATAGCTATTAAGTCTGGGCAACATATAGGCTTTAATTTATGTTGGAAACTTGAACACCTGATGCAGAACTGCAATAGATCAGCTAAACTATAAGAGATACAAAAATAGCGCCGTAGCAAAAATTGTTTCACGTGATGAGCATTTTCTGCTGAGAAAATAAATTTGAAGATATGGAACACCTGATGTGGAACTCCAAGAGCCCAGCTACACTACTACATATACAGTAAGTAATGACGTCTTAGCAAGAGTTGTTCAGCCTGATGAGCACTCCCTGTTGTCGTATAAAAACTGAAGATCTGGAACACCTGATGTGGAACTCCAAGAGCCCAGCTACACTATAACATATATAGGAATGACGTCTTAGCAAGAGTTGTTCAGCCTGATGAGCACTCTCTGTTAACATAATTATAAAAAATGAAGATCTGGAACACCTGATGTGGAACTCCAAGAGCCCAGCTACACTATAACATAGGAATGACGTCTTAGCAAGAGTTGTTCAGCCTGATGAGCACTCCCTGTTGTCGTATAAAAACTGAAGATCTGGAACACCTGATGTGGAACTCCAAGAGCCTCGCTACACTATAACATAATATACAGTAATGACGTCTTAGCAAGAGTTGTTCAGCCTGATGAGCACTCTCTGTTGTTGTATAAAAATTGAAGATCTGGAACACCTGATGTGGAACTCCAAGAGCCCAGCTACACTATAACATATATAGGAATGACGTCTTAGCAAGAGTTGTTCAGCCTGATGAGCACTCTCTGTTAACATAATTATAAAAAATGAAGATCTGGAACACCTGATGTGGAACTCCAAGAGCCCAGCTACACTATAACATAGGAATGACGTCTTAGCAAGAGTTGTTTAGTTTGATGGGCATTTCCTGTTGACTTACAAAAATGAGAAATCTGGAACGTCTGGAATCGTCATGCGCGTCCCGTTGTTTTCCCGGCCCAGGCTCTAAGAATTCGACATCAGACGTTTCAGATCTTCGATTTTGACGACCCCGTTGCCGCTGGCATAAGCAACAGGATCCGCGTACGAAGTCGCAGGCAGAAGCTAGTAAAACAATATAACAGTACAATTGTTTTCCCATAAAATAAAAAAACACAACAGCTCATGCACGTAAATACAAACTTTTTTTGGTGTGTGTACCTATTGTGTGACTTACTACCACAGTCTATACTACTCTAAATTCGCTTTGTTCTTTGAAATCATGGAAAAATAAAACTTATGGTATAACCGCGGGTAAAGTTGATGGCATAGATAAAATTAATGTTCTCTGTAAAATAAACGTGTCGTGCATAATAAATAAAGATTGTGTTTAGTGTTTGAGAAAAGAAAGTTGTTTTTTGGCGCAAGTACTTGAATTAAAAGCCTCTAAATAAATAAAGAAAAATAAAAAAAGTACTTGTATTGAAAACTGAGCATGCGAAGGATTGTAGCATTGAACCGTGAGCGAAGCGAGCGGTTCAATTATATGTAGAATCCTGAGCATAGCAAAGTTTTCAAAGGGGCTAGACGCAGAATAACACAACTTTTCTTACCTCACTATAGCGAGGAAATGGTAGTTGAAAGAAAAACAACTTAAATGATAAATTAAATTCGTGTACCTAAGTAAAGTTTCTTTAAAAAAAAGTAAATTTACCAAAATTAGTGTAAATAAATATTTAATGTTATTTTCATTGGAACTTTTATGCTTGTGTAAATATCACTTGTGTACTGCCTGGTTTTGGTCTCGTCTCCCGGGTTGGGCAAAAAAAAATGCTAAAGCGATGTTCTATTCAATTCCTGAGTAACTAGGAGCCCGGAGTTTGGAAGTTGGTGGTATGAGACCCCTGAGACCTGCGTGCGCCTGATCTCTGTCCGGTCGTGTCGGATTGCCGTTCCATCGGACTATGAGAGTAAAGGAATAGAGTGTACCTGTGACTTGCGCACACTCTTGCGCATTAAGTATCTTCCGCCGTAGTTGAAATCGGTCAGGAGGACCAGGTTTTTTTTGCTATAGTCAGTTCAGTCGTCTGATGGCCAGTGTGATTATTGTAAAAAAAATGAGGTTGGTGCACTGACATGCAGTGGGGTCCATGTGGGTTTTAGCTAATAATTGAATAGAAGACGTGTTCGAATTTTATGAAAATCTTTCCACGGTAGAGGATAAAATTAAATTTTTGCACTCAGATTTCAAATGACAATAGCATCTTTCCGAGCTAGTGAAGTGAAAAAGACTTTTCAACAATCCTCGGGAGTTTCATAAATTGTTGTGTTGCCACGCTCAAATTGTCAGACTATTGAGATATACACTCTCCTGAACGTAATTAATCTACCTTTTCTTAATCTGACGCGCTCGAGTATTTCTGCGGATCGTTTTTTTTTTACTAATCTGACGGTTTCTCCCAAACAAACCCCACCATATGAAGGGTTGATACTTGGTACAGGTACACATTAAAGGGTGCAAGGATTCTCCCTTATAATAATCTGGCGCGCTCGAGTCACAGCAAAAATCCCTTCCTGGGCTCCCCAACTATTGCACCTAGATAGGCGTTGTTTAACCTTGCTGACATCCAAAGTCAGACCTCGGCAAGAGTTGCTTCCTTTCGGCGACACTATCCACTGTCGAGCGCTATTTGATTTGACCAAACCGGTTATACACTTCCGCTACAAGCTTCCGTTACATTTCACAAACACATCAATAGATATACAACAGTTCCACTGCAATTATTCCGAGAAAATTGTTGATACAATCCATGTCATTTAGTACTGTTATTATTTTGAATGCCACCTAGTTATACCTGGAATTATTTACACTATTCATGTCATTCTGACTCCCAGATGGATGCAACATTGTAACCAATATCTATTAAGTGTGACAGATTACTATAATTATTTCCCTCAAGCGGCAGTAAATCTATGATTAAAGTAATTATAAGATACTCAGATTAAATAAACCTTTAAAGGTTGTTAATAGTTAATAAACGCTCTTCTGTATTATTTAGATTTTCAACTTTATTGCTCTAGACATAACATTGAAAGTAGATACACAAAGCTGCATTGACGGCACAGTTGGTGCAGTGGCTAAGCGATAGGACTGCTACTCTGCGTGTCGCGGGTTCTATTCCCGCACGTAAGTATGTATTATGTATGTGAGTTTATATCTTTGTAAATTCACCCACGACGTCTATTTACGTTTAACGTTTATAAAAAAAAAAAACATGGTTTAAGTTGCTCACACGCAATTTATTAAAAGAAACTGAATAATCATTCAATTTGTCAAAACCTTAACTTCATAATATTGATTTTAACACGTAAAAAAAGGTAGAGTATCTTCAAAACCGCATCAAAATTCGTCGAATCGCTTAAGAGCTAACTTGCATCTTTTTTAACCGACTTCAAAAAAAGGAGGAGGTTCTCAATTCGTCGGAATCTTTTTTTTTTTTATATCTAGGTTATAAGCACACTAAAAGCTGTAGAACATTGATTGATATTACATACTCTGTTTTTGTCCTTGCGTTACTTCTTGTGACGCCGCGGGCATTAGCTAATAACAATAAGTCTTACCAAAAATGGGAAAAGGGTAATTTAATGATCTGTATTATTTATTCTTCTCACGCCAGTTTCACGCATTTTGCCTTATTATTAGTATTCTATAGGGATATTGTTGCCGAAATAATAACCTACCGTTGTAAGAACAAATACACAGACAGCATATCAACAGCCCAGCGCATTACTTTGTGTTAACCATCACTGTTCTCAAAACATCATGTCCTAGAAAAAGAAGGCTACAATTTAAATGCTCGCTCATCAATCATTGTAAATTTTTGTAAACCAAAATGGATACTTAAATGCTGACCAAATCTAAAACTTAGTTTTGCAAGATTTCAGAGACACCCCTTTCGGTTTGGTTAGGTTCCATTCAACCCTGCAAACAGAAATAGAAGTCCTGCGAAGCGGGGTTTCGTCGACCCTGTGTAGGTCGTTCTTTCTATTAGGTAAGTACTACAAAAATACGTTAATTTCTACAATACCTACTTTATCATAACCAATTTGGTGAGCAGGGTTGGCATGATTAAAACAAGTTGTTTTAAAACACATGTTTAAAACAGTGTTTAAAACAGTTTGAAATTAAACAGTGTTTTTTATTACATGTTTAAAAACAAAGATTAAAACAAGTTTAAAACATTGTATAAAACAGTACGAAAAAAAAACATGTTTTAAAACTACTTTTCATGTCGCAATAACTGAATATAAAATGAAAATAAAATAATAAGTAGGTATTTGAGTCTGAATAGTTCAACATAAAACCAATCGAGTCTCTATTGCTTTATATTTTTGAACTTTCAGCCCCACACTAGGAATTTCTACTGTGTCGTGGGTGCGTTTACAAACATATAAACTCAAACATTATTTTTATGTTAAGTAAGTATTTCATTCAATCAAACAAATATCTAAGTACCAGGATTTGTATGGGACAAGATAGCACCTATTTTTGAAACATTATCATAATAATTTCAAAACAATTAAAATTGTAACAATTTTAATTAATAAACAACATTAGTCATAAATAAAAAACTTGCTGTGGCTGTCGAAAGAAATTTGGTAATTCCCCTATTTTTTAGACATATAAGTAGATCGGTGTTTCTCAGTCCATTGTTCATAAGGTAAAGGGTAGTTCTTCGAAATTTGATTCTTTGACTGATTCATATGGTCAAATTTTAATTTCACTTTCAGCTCAGTAACACATGTTCATATGAAAATAGATATTCCAAATAACATTTATTTGTTTGAGGGACTCCTTTTTACAAAGTAGTTTTTAAGATATCGACGTTTAAAAATTTTGTGCCCAGATGAATCAGAATTTTTTACAGATGAATCAGGAACAGAAATAAAAATGGAAAACTTTAAATAAAAATGGGCTTTGTATTAAGAAAATAATCATAATATTATAACAGCAATAATATTATTTTATAAAACAATTAATTTATTAACAGTGATCATATTATCAAGGAAAAAATCTGGTCAATTCAACAATAAAATTCTTTTTTTTTTTAAACTAACAATTACAGAAATAAATACAGAAAAGCGAGAATTTTGTTATAAATAGGTACTAGATAGTTATTTTAATGCTATATTATAATATTCTCTCTGTTTACTTTTGTTTTTTCACTCTATTTTTTCAAATATAATTCTTTCATTTTTAATTTCCACGCAGCATACTTCTTGTCTGGATCTTTTCTTATTTTCCATCTTAGAAGGATGAAAAATTCGTACGTTCTGTGAGTCTCTTTTTCTCATAGATATATTTTTTTCCATCTTTTCTACTATTGATAGTGGCATTGTTGTGAACAGCAATATAAAATAAAATAAAATAGATAGAGTTTGTAATCATGTCAAAATTATCTCACACACACTCTACTGACATGGAAAAGTAAAATAACGTAACAAAAGTGCTCCTTTCTGGCTGGAAAAGAGAAAAACTAATTTATTTTCAGATTCATATGGGTTTTTGAACATATGAATCAGGCACAGATGAATCATGATTTTGCCTAAAATCATGCTTAACTCATCATTCATACAGACTTCAGTATTATCATTTTTCTACACGAATCTGTAACCCAAAAGCATCACACGAAACTCAGATTAAAGTCTTAAAACAGCAAAATAAAATTAATAAATTAGGCATTGTAATCAGCAAGGTACCTAAACCAAGCACAGATGAATCAGACATTTACCTTTGTTTCACCAGGTTCTAAGCCAACCAGCCTCACGTCCGCCTTCTAGCATGTCCGTTGTACGACAGGTTTCCCCCACGTGGGATCCCAGACTCTCATCATTATTCCTCGACCAAGTACAGTCAAGCGAAGCTTACTCCACATGAATCAGTATTATACGCCGGACACTTCTTATTTACTTAATTAAAAACATACTAACGTAGTTATATCTAATATGTATTTTTTTTGTAAGACGTCAATTAATTACCTTTCGATATAACTTTAATTTATATTGATGAATCAAAAGGAAAATGCGACATCGACCATTTTGTTCCGGAAAATGGGAAACGGACGCCCTATATGAATCAGGAGAACAGACTTCAAAATTTTTTATTTTGTATCTAGATAGCTACTATTAAAAAAATATAATTTGTCCCAGGTAGAGCTAAAGCTAAACTGTACAGAAAAAAATATTACATGCCGTTTTGTTCGTTGGTTACAGAAATATACCCACAGACATCGAAAATTTTGTCTCTGAAGAACTACCCTAAAGCACCGCACCGTGGCGCGGGGATATACCTTATGAACAATGAATTCTACGAACGAATAGGAGGCGCGCCGCCTGTCCCGCTAGGAAAGTCCCTACGTGTCGCCCAATATAAAATCAACATTAGAACATACCTACCGGGTGAATGTGAAGCGTTTGATTACGCAACATACAAATAAATGTTATATAATGATCGTTTTTTTGTAAATATTTAATTTACTAGCTGTGCCCGCGACTTCGTTCGCGTGGATGTCGGAATTTAACAATGTATTTTTTTGAGCGAAGCGCTTAATTCTCGCCAGGTTTTTTATAAATCATATCGTTTTCATATAAACCCTATATTTAGAATTTATTTAGATTTTTCAAGAACATTTGACGTGTTTGTAGTAAACGCCCTCTGTCGTTCAACGGCAGTACTATTCAATTGCTACTGGATTAGAGCACCCATTCCATCTCATTTCATCCCATTCCATCCCATTCCATCCCATTCCATCCCACTCCATCCCACTCCATCCCACTCCATCCGACTCCATACCACTCCATCCCACTCCATACCACTCCATCCCACTCCATCCCACTCCATCCCATTCTATCCCACTCCATCCCACTCCATCCGACTCCATACTACTCTATCCCACTCCATCCCACTCCATCCCATTCCATTCCATCCCACTCCATCCCACTCCATCCGACTCCATACCACTCCATCCCACTCCATCCCATTCCATCCCACTCCATCCCACTCCATCCCACTCCATCCCACTGCATCCCACTCCATGCCACTCCATCCCACCCCATCCCACTCCAACTCACTCCACCCCACTCCATCCCATTCCATCCCACTCCTTCCCACTCCATCCCACTCCATCCCCATTCCATACCACTCCATCCCACTCGTTCCTATTCCATCCCACTTCATCCCACTCCATCTCTCTCCATCCAACTCCATCCCACTCCACCCCACTCCATCCTACTCCATCCCACTCCATCCCACTCCATCCCACTCCATCCCACTCCATCCGACTCCATACCACACAATCCCATTCCATCCCACTCCATCCCATTCCATCCCACTCCATTCCACCCCATCCCACTCCATCTCACTCCATCCCACTCCATCCCGCTCTATTCCACGCCATCCCACTCCATCCCCATTCCATACCACTCTATCCCACTCCATCCTACTCCATCCCACTTCATCCCACTCCACCCCACTCCATCCCACTCCATCCCACTCCATCTCACTCCAACCCACTCCATCCCACTCCATCCCACTCCATCCTACTCCATCCCTCTCCATCCTACTCCATCCCACTCCATCCCACTCCATCCTACTCCATCCCACTCTATCCCACTCCATCCCACTCCATCCTACTCGATTCTACTCCATCCCACTCCAACCCACTCCAACCCACTCCATCCCACTCCATCCCACTCCATCCCACTCCATCCCACTCCATCCCACTCCATCCCACTCCATCCGCTTCCATCCCATTCCATCCCTTTCTAGTGTGAGTCAAATAAAAACCTTTTCTTTCTTTCTTTCCATTCCATCCCATTCTATTCCATTCCACTCTACTCTATTCTACTCTACTCTACTCCACTCCACTCCAGTCCACACCATACTTGAATAGGTATGTTGTTTTTCTATTCCAAGCTAGATCGCGCTACTGAACTGCGAGCTGCGTGTCTCGGTGAAAACTGACCGTAATTTTACTTCTGGAACACTTTAAATTCAAATATCTTTTGAAAGACTGATCCGATTTCAATGAAACAAAAACTAAATGTTACTTCAAGTTACGGTCAGTCGTTATGTATTAAAGTTATCTACATAGCTTTCGTACATTTTACGTGATGCCCGAACAAATAAACATACAAACAGACATACAGACAAACAGACAAAAATTCTAAAAATGCTAGAAATGAGTTCTATTGGTTGTCCTTAAACACGCTGGCTATATTTTTTGAGTTTATTTTTAATGTACAAAAATACAAAAATTATTTTTCTACAGTTTTATTATATGTATATAGATTAGGGCGAGTTTTTAAGATCTAGCCTATAAAAGAAACATCGTCGAATTAATTTGAAATAATGCCCTAAACTAAAAAAAAACAAAAAAAACACTTGTTTAAAACATTTTGAACTGTTTGTTTTATATAATTTAAAAAAAACTGTTTTTTTTCCAACCCTGTTGGTGAGCATTTATCTATTCTATCAAGTATTTCGATTTCCTGGTTTTAAAATAGGTTCTTTTCTGGTAGGCGTTTAAACACAAGCCGAAACAAAAATTCGAAGACAATGTGACGACATCTACAAACACACGCTGGACGCGTTGTGGAATACAGCCCACTTCCTGTGACAGAAAGTTTGTGTCCCAGCAGTGAGAACATTAAACGCTTATGTTAGATTCGTTCAGGTTCAAAATGTCCAATTCTCAAAATGTCTAAGAAAAATAGGAAGGAACGAACTCTAGCTTTTGCAAAAAAAGCAGCTTTCAACATTAAATTTTATGAAATCGGTCCAGTAGTTTTTGAGTTTATTCATAACAAACAAAAACACACATAAAAAACTTTTTCAAAAAAAAATGCAACCGACTTCAAAACAACCACAAAAAAAGTTCGAAATAACCTACAAAAAAACTTTTCTTTCGAAAGTCGGTGACTTTATTTTTTATTTCATTGACTTTTTGTCACCGACTTTCGAAAGAAAAGTTTTTTTGTAGGTTATTTCGAACTTTTTTTGTGGTTGTTTTGAAGTCGGTTGCATTTTTTTTTGAAAAAGTTTTTTATTTTATCCTTTTTAGTTTCACTATTCAACCCAAATTATTGTCAAATACCTACATAATTTTCTTACATGTGCCCTAAAATTTTGTAATCCGTAGGTAATAACAACGCCCATATATGTATGTACACAATGAGCTAAAAATAAAAACAACTGCTCCAAACTAAATGAAAATTTTATGAGACCAAATGGCAGATATATATACTGTATCGAACAAAAAAAGTATCATCGAAATCGGACCAGAAACCTCGGAGTAATCGGTGTAGACAAAGTTGAAAACTTCTTAGGTTTTTGTTGATTTTTGTTGATTTTTCAAAAAGTGCTAGTCCGATTTCGATAAAATTTTAATGGGACCATTCCGGAAGTATACCCTATCCAACAAAAAAAGATTTTTTCAAATCGGTTGTTAAACGACGGAGTTATGCCCGAACAAACATAAAAAAAAAAAAAAAAATACAAACATCCGAATTGAGAACCTCCTCCTTTTGGAAGTCGGTTAAAAAGTACAAATCTTTCCTCTTTATAATGTTAGTGTAGATAGTTTATTGCCACCTACAAACCCACAATGTGTTATTGTGTAAAATAAATGGATTCTGTTTACAACTTAATCTTTTATGTCATCGTAAAGAGGAAAACAGCAGCTTTATTTTAATTTTTTTATGTATTCTAACGTTTAAATGTACCCACATGGGCCGTTTTGAACGTGGCCTGACTAAATTGCTTTTATTTCTTTTTTAACCTCGAAATCCAGTTCAAAAATGTATTCTTTGCAAATATTAAATAACAGAGATTACGTATTTGTGACGATAACTTTTCTATCTGTCATAGATTTGCTCATGATCTCATAGAGTGCAGAAACAAAGATACGACCGAAGATGAAGCGCGCTCATCACCCAAAAGGAACTGGAACTCCTGCGCACCGAGTCACCGACGGAATACAGTAAAAACTGTTTGGCGCTGAACTCCGACAGGATTGGACATTTGATTGGACAGGATGGTAGTCGCGAGACAGGCAAATGAAGTGTCAGTGGTTGACCATTTGAAAGCCATAATGACGCAATTTTACAAGTAGATTACCATACTTGTCAAAATCACTATTTTCATAGCAGACTTTTTTTTATCGTGGTAAAATTATCAAATGGGTCCGGACCCAGGGCAGAGCGGGAGAGACTGTCAGACTCGAACTGACTAAAATCCACGGCGTCCTTCAATAGCCCTTTACGTGCCGGAGTCACGGTCATTCGTAAGATTCATGCAATACAGTCACGAGCAATAGTATGTATCGGCCATTCTCCGGTTAGGCGTTCTTTGCCTAATTACCGTAACCATTTTTTTTTTCACTCATTTGACATTAAACATATTAGAATATGAAACCCATTAAAGATACGAATTCAATAGTTATTTTGGTTTTGAGCTATTACTGGTAGTTTTCTAGATATTGAGATTTTAAAAACTGCATGTGTACGGTAATTAGATAAGTTGAATATTTGATGCGACGGTAATTAGAATATATGATCTAGTCCATATTATAAAATACTAGCAAACCCGTCGAACTCCGTTTCGCCACATAAACCTTACAGAGCCCGAGACCTTTCCAACGAATGCAAAACCGTGGAAATCGGTTCATGCGTTCTAGAGTTATAGCGTCAGGAAGGAAAACCCGACTTATTTTTATATAGTAAATTAAAAATGCCAGTATCACTCATTTGACATGGTTAATTATTTGTATTTTTTTTTTTTTTTTTACGTGGCAAAATCATCAAATGAGTCCTCCAGCCCCGGGCAGGGCGGGAGGGACTGTCAGACTTCTACTGACTAAAATCCACGGTGTCCTTCAGTAGCCTGTTATGTTCCGGGGTCACGGTAAGGAAATAATCCCGCGACCCCGGCAGGCTTTGGCCCTCTGAGAGGGGGGCCCCGTCATTATGATGACGCTCTTTGAGGCGCGCGTGGGACACAACGCGCCGTCGACCCGGGTAATTATTTGTATACACATAATAAAATTATACCGTTACAATAATAAATAATGTACCTCGCATCCAATCGCAAAAAAAGACACTGTATCATTGCTATCGTTTATTAAAAATTAGACACTTTCAATCAAAATCAGTTAAAACAAATTTAAAAAAAAATATTTGGTAATAAACAAACTAAAAAATAACTGGTAGGTAATAACCAAACTCGAAACATAATTGGTCTTAATTGGTAATCTTTTAAAGGTAAGGAAGAACTTATAAAACGAATATTATTAAATTATCTTGAAAAATAAGAATAGATCTAGCTTAAAGCTACTCACAGTGCTTAAAATTGGTCTTAATTGGTAATCTTTTAAAGATAAGTACCTAGGAAGTTATGAAACTAATATTATTAAAGTATCTTGGAAAATAAGGATAGATCTAGCTTAAAGCTACTCACAGTGCTTAAAATTGGACTTAATTGGTAACCTTTTATAGGCAAGTAGGAACTTATAAAACTTATATTACTAAATTATCTTGCAAAATAAGGATAGATATAGCTAGAAGCTAATCGCAGTGCTTAAAATTGGTCTTAATTGGTAACCTTTTATAGGCAAGTAGGAACTTATAAAACTTATATTACTAAATTATCTTGCAAAATAAGGATAGATATACCTAGAAGCTAATCGCAGTGCTTAAAATTGGTCTTAATTAGTAACCTTTTATAGGTAAGTAGGAACTTATAAAACTTAAATTACTAAATTATCTTGCAAAATAAGGATAGATATAGCTAGAAGCTAATCGCAGTGCTTAAAATTGGTCTTAATTGGTAACCTTTTATAGGCAAGTAAGAACTTATAAAACTTATATTACTAAATTATCTTGCAAAATAAGGATAGATCTAGCTAGAAGCTAATCGCAGTGCTTAAAATTGGTCTTAATTGATAATCTTTTAAAGGTAAGTAGGAACTTATGAAACTAATATTATTAAATTATCTAGGGAAATAAGGATAATAATAATAAATTTTAGTAGACAAAACCATAAAGTGTGTTTCTTGTCTGATATGAATAAATAAAATGAATGAAGAAATAGTAATTATGCATATTTAATTCTATCATTCCTTTCAAATACTTCTGTACCTTTAAAGCAAAAGCAAAACCACGCCCTTTCTATCTGTCAGTTGAGAAAACAAACAGTATTATTTTTTCATACAACGGTAATTATTAACACATGGTAATTAGTATACGGTAATTAGAAAACGATAGATTTTCTTCAAAATTTTGAAAACCAACACAGTATGCAAATATTGGCTTATCACAACGTACGGAGGCCAAAACATTGTTCCATTTGCCTTATCAACTAAGGTATAATATTAAAAATAAAGTGTTTAAATAAGTACAACGGTAATTAGAAAAGTTTGAAACCAAGGGCTACGTACGGTAATTATATACTCACGTGCTTCGTCGGCGGTACACTAACGTAGACGTAAAACTGCTGATGGGCCGCGGCACACACTGAGGAGATCCGACGCGTGCGGTAGTGATGTACCAAATACCGTTATTTAGGCATGTGCACCCGAGAACAGAAACTGTTACGGTAATTATAAATTTCCATCGGACACGCAGTTATTTAATTATAATTATTTACAGACTGGTTTTATTGAGTCGATATTTTGTTATGTGATACACGTTGCTTTATATTCTTTAAAACGTTGAATGGATCAAAGTAAATCTGTAGGTTTTAGAAATTACAAGCGAGTTTTAACATTAAGTCGGTGTGCGGACAGGCCTCGGTAATTAGAAAATAGTGCTTTTTTGGACAGAGATTCAATTAATTTAGGCTTCCTATTTAAAAACAGAACCCAATATTTCGTTTACAGCTAGATACGGTCGTTATCTAGCATATAAAAAAAAAAACATGATTGAATTTGAAAAGATTACGGATTAAGTAAGCCCGGACAGAAAAAAACTTGCAACCGGAGAATGGCCGGTATAAGTCATGGGCCAAGTGATTAATGCGGGCAGTATTCATAATGCCCGGGCAGTATCTATGAATAATGCCCAGCCATATCGGGCCAAGTGATTAACGGCACCCCGACTCGGATTTAGGTTAGAAGGTGTTAAACTACCCAGAAGTAGGAGCCCAATACGGTTTTCGGTCTGGCTTGTCGACTAGTGACGCCATTCACGAATTTCACGATTTAACTAACTTTGTCTCTGAAAAACTTGACACAAACAAAAAAGTAATCGTTGTTTTCATGGATCTTGCCAAAGCCTTTGACACAGTCTCCGTCCCTCTGCTGGTGAGGAAGTTGGAGAAAATTGGTGTCAGGGATAAACAACTTCAGCTGTTTTCTGATTACCTCACAAACAGATTCCAGAGAGTTAAAGTGGATGAGTGGACTAGTGATGACCTTCCCGTCACGCACGGCGTCCCACAAGGCAGCATTCTTGGGCCCCCTTTATTTTTAACTTTTATAAAATGACCTCTGTAAACTCACGATACCCAGTGGAAAGATCATTACTTTCGCTGATGACACAGCGCTGTTGTTTGCAGCAGACACCTGGCCTGAAGTATACGATTTCGCGCAGAAAGGCTTTAACTTGGTAGTGTCATGGTTAGCAAGTAATAAACTCGCACTCAATATTGATAAGACCAAGTATATCTCTTTTTACATCAAGAAACCGTCTTTCTCTCTTGATAATTTAAAAATTACCGCACATTCGTCTTGCTGCATCTCTTCCTGTAGTACTGATTGCCTATGTCCACACCTACAGCGAACAGAATGTATAAAATATCTGGGAGTCATTCTGGATAGCACGCTCAGCTTTCACCTACACATAGACGCTCTTTGCACCAGAATCCGCAAATTAATTTTTGTAATGAAAAATCTCCGATCCGTGGCAGACACTGGTGTTATGCGAATAGTATATTTTGCGCTCTGCCAGTCATTGATCTGTTATTGCATAAGTGTATGGGGTGGTGCGGCAAAAACATCAATGCTTCGGGTCGAACGTTCACAGAGGGCAGTCTTAAAGGTTGCAAATTTTTTGCCTTTCTTATTCCCTACAAAAGAGCTTTATGAGCAAATTGGAGTATTAACTGTTCGCCAACTGTTTGTTTTAAACGTGATCTTGCGCAAGCATTCTTCGCTTGTGTTTGATCCAAATATTCTTGAAGGTAAACGACGTAAACATGCAGTTTGTCCTTCTTCTTAGTTCCATACTTCATTCTCTCGTCGACATTTTGGGTTTCTTGGAAGTTATTTATACAACAGGGTGAACAAAATTTTGTCAATTTACTCATTGCCAAAAATACAGTGCAAAATCACAATTACATCTTGGTTGCAAAAATTGGATTACGACTCCACTGAGCAGCTGCTCTCTGTAATCTCGTAATTCATATTAATTACTACGAGTATATCCTGATTCTTGTTGCATTACCCTACACACTTACAGTAAATAAATATAACGAGAGCTTATTGTTCACACCCACATTCTACACCTCACACACTTCATATACTCACTACATGCAGGTACACTTCACTCGCATTACACTACACATTGCACACACACTATTTAGTTTATTTCTTTTACATTTAAATTGTTAGCTTAATTAGTTTTATATAAATGTAAGCTTTCTTTATTCCATCTGCAGTACTTTTATTTGTGCCTCACGAATCATAATATTTTATATTATATGTTAACCAAATGTTAGTCCGAGGTGAGAGCCTGGGGATCCGTGACACAGGGTATCCTAGTACGGACGCCAGTCTCTCGCAAAGGCTCATGTATATTATTTAGTTTTAATTCTCGTTAGAACATTTTTATTTTTTGTGATATTCGTGTGAACCTTTGTGAAGAGAAAAAATAAACATATTTTATTATTATTATTATAATGTACATCTTTACATTGTAGCTGCTGTGTGTGAAGCCCTTTAGGTCTCATCTTTGCGTCTGGGCTAGATTGAAAACAAGAAAAAAAAGACGCTATACCATCATTTGAAACTATTTATTTTTCCGTTTTTCGGATTCCTGGGTCTTGTTTTAATGTTGTATCCGTCAGCAGCTGACACAGATATGGCGACACTCAGCTTGATGTTGTCCATGCAACCCGCGGGCTCTAAGTGCGCGTACCGCAGCACCCACACCACTATCGTCTTGATCAACGCTGTGGCGTATACGCGACCTGGTTAACAATATAAAGAAACTTAGGGCGGCCGCATACATCAGTTTTTTTTTCCGTTCGGAATTCGAAATGATGAATGAAATGTTCACATTTCATTCATAATTTCATTCAACACATACGAAACATGCACACACATTTGTTTAATTCACTGTGTTCGGATAGAAAACGGATCAGGATTCCTGATCAGGAAAACTGATGTTTGTGGCCGCCCTTCATGTCACGGGTGAAGGGCGAGCAGCCTCGCGAGGCATTTGCCGCGCAGCTCGTTTAGTGTGGACCGTGGACGTGTCTCGGCCGAGGCAAGAGCACGCTGCCGCGGGCGTCGAGCGACCGAGCACCCGAGTCATCCAGTGTTGGCTTTTTGTTGTGCTCAAAGGCGACTCAGTTGTTTGCCGCGCGCTCTCTGGACGCTCGCGTATATTGTTTAGCGCCTTAGTCGAGAAACAAGGCGCATCCACAGAGAGCAAGCAGACTCGCGAGGCAGTTTCCTCGCGCGGCAAATGCCTCGCGATGCTGCTCGCTCTGTGTGGATTCGCCTAATAGGTAACTAAAATCATGTTGATGTCAACATCATTTTTGTAACTTACATTTATGAAATGTAGAAAATCTTTTGTTATTATTTCATTCACAAAAGAACGAAACCGCCTGTCATTCGATAAGGCGTAACTCCAACTCTTGCGCAGGTTTTCTTGAAGAAAAAAAAATGTTGACCTGGAGGTTGTTTGTTTTGTCGACGCCAGCGACTCTGGCAACCGTAGCTGGATTACAACCGTCTAGAACATTCTTTAGTGTCCTAGCAAATTACCTAAACAGTCCATAGGGCCCAAACTGAACGGTACAAAGGCGTTAGGGTCCCGTTTCTTCACGTTTTCGGGCAGGAATCTCTCCGGCATCACCTTGTGGGGATCCTCCCAGTAACGAGGATCTCGGTGCAGGGAGTGGATTGGAAGCACCAGGGAGGTACCTGCTGGGAGGGTGAGCTGTCCTGGGAATTGAGAAAATGGTAATGAATATTTATTTACATTATGCAAAGATTTTCTATGGAAAGAAAATTCGTACCGCGAGCGGGATTTGAATCTACGACCTCCGGATTCAGTACAACCGATGCTCTTACCAACCGAACCACCGAGGTTCTTACCAACAAACGACCAATTCTTCAATCCATTCCTAATGTCTTGCGGGTGACGTTCCCGCTCGCAGTACGAAATTTAATTTTTGAAGTACGTTATTAATGCGTTTAATATGAAAAAAAATATTGAGATTGTAGTCTGAAATAACATCTATATCACTACATAATATAAAACGAAGTCGCTTCCCTCTGACTGCCCCTAAAACTACGCAAAGGATTTTGATGCGGTTTTTTTAATAGAAAGAGTGATTCAAGAGGAAGGTTTAATTGTACAGTCATGCATAATATAGTAGATATTGCACCCGTGCGAAGCCGGGGCGGATCGCTAGTAATATTATGAAGAGCAAAAGAGTTTGTTTGTTTGTCTGAATGCGCTAGACTCAGGACCTACTGGCTCGAATTGTGCCGAGCAGCGGGAGTGAATCACGGGGAACAGCTAGTATAGGATATTTTTTATCCCGTTACTATCATTCTTACACTGATTTCATACAGCGAAAGTATAAAGTGGATATGCCCCGAATCCCGGAATTATTTTGTAAGAGCAGAAAAATCCCGTGATTTATTAAATAAAAAAGTTATTTACTTTTACACAATTTATCTGTCTAATCTATCTCTGATGTTTTTATTATTACTTATTTGTAATGATTGACTTAGAAATCCCGGGAACATCCATATGAAAATTTCGATGCAACTACTAAAATAACTCTAAACGAGTAAAGTATTATGTGTGTGACTCTGTTCATTGGTTATTAGTCGATTTCTATTTCATAAATCATATCATACCTCCAGCAATAGTAATCTCGTCTTCCACAGTCCTCTGTATCACGGCTGCGATGGCGAAGTACCGCAGTGTCTCCTTGTACACCATGTCCAGGTTATGAAGCTGCTTCAACTGCTCACTGGTGACTGGACCATGTCCTCCAACCACTTCCATCATTTCCTTGTACACTTTTTCCTGAAGATGAGTAAGGCAATAATCAGGCAGGGCGCAAACGTTGGACACTTTTGTGTCACACACAAACTATGCACACAAAACACAAGAGTACCTACAAAAAGTAAAAAAATATGTTGAAAAAAAAATTGTTCAACAGATGACTTTTTATAGCAATTTGTCAAAGTTTACGCACCTGCCAGTCTGGTAAGTGAGCGAGTATCATAAGAAGCCCCGACGCCATCTTGGCAGCCGCTTCTTGACTCTGAAAGGTAGCGTAATCTTGCTGATTTTACTTGTTTTAGTCCTATGCTGGTGCTCGCCAAGTTTAGAACCGTTACCATTTAAGCTCGTAGCCAAGTAATAACTGTCGCACTGGTGGATCTTCAATGTTAAATCGCGCTTGCTAAAGCTGCTCTTTGGATGGGTTACCATTTATGTGCTTTCCGAGGCACGGAGGAAGCTGGCAAGCTCCGTGTCTCGGAAAGCACTTAAGCCTGGTGAGCACGGCTCTTTACTGTTAGTCAGAAGTTCGAAAGTCTGACTACCTGACCCAAGAGGTAATATCCAAGCAGTCGGTCTATGTGAAATACATTCAGCTGTATCCAGTTTGACTTGAAAGCGACTCCAATACAGTCGGGGAAAGACTATTTAGGCCGAATCATCGGATTTTTAATTATATAGCCATACTGCCTTGCAGCTCCATTTAACATATCCAAAAAAAGCCAGTAATCACAACTCACCGTAGTAAACAAAGTCATAGAGTCCCATTTAATCTCCCTCTCACTCATTTCCCCGGAAAGTATGAATCTGTCCACGATCCCCATACATTCATCATCAGGGACGTGTGTCTCCAAAGCTTTCCTCCTCTTCCTCACGACGTCACCCGAGAAGTCATCGATCAGCTTCACGAAGTAATCTTGCATCCTTTTCTTGCCAGACAACCAGTAGATAATAGGTATTTGCAACCACCATCGTGACATCTTGGCGAAGATCAGCTCGTACAAGCTATGGGTATTAAAAAAAGAATTAAGATTATGTAGTTATTTTATTAATACTGGGGTCACACTCTGTGATTGCTTTAAATATGTTTGTATATAAACGTCTACCATCACCATTTCTTCTTAGTAAAATCATCAAAAATGAGTCCTCCCACCGAGGACGACACGGGAGGGACTGTCAGACTTGTACTGACTAAAATCTACGTTGCCCTGCAATATTCCTTTAGGTTCCAGGGTCACGATGACCTGATAAGGATTTCCCGCGACCCCGTCTATCATCAAAATAGAACTAGCTTTTTCGCGAGGTTTCCCCGCCCCCATTTCTTCACACAATGTTACGTCCTATGTACCCGAAACTTGTTACTTGAAGAAGTGATCAGTAGAGAATTAGTGAGTGTGTAGGTAAATAAAGTGATTTGTATTATTATAAAGTATTTGATTCCAAATATTTATACTCATTAACACCTGCGTCGCGAGTTTTAAAGCTTTTCTGTCGAATGAAAATTCGAGAACCACACCATCGATCAATGTCACGGTATATCATGTACGAGTCACCGTAAATTGAAAAATCAACCCACATGAGAAGGACCGTAATTGCTCCGGTTTACATAAAATGTAAAATCGACAAAGTTGAATCACGATCCACCATAAGCTTATTTTCTTACAGACTTTCAAATTCAATTAGGTCCACATTCGCGTTAACTTAACTACATATCCATGGTAACGACTTTGATCTTTGTGAATTTGACGGATTCAAACGATTTATTGTCAAAATGGGTCATGATTAGAGATGTGCCGTTGCCGGCAATATTGCCCAAGGTGGGAATATAGGTGGAAATATTGCCGGCAATATTGCCGGGAGTGGAAATATTTGGGAATATTGCTTAATTTTAAGTCAAAGTGAGTGCGAAAACTATGTAACACATTCAAAATTAGCATTTACAGGCCATGGTCTACATTATATACAAAAAAAAATTTTTTTTTTGTAAAATTGCCAAAATTGTCGGCAATTTTTGGCAATATTCCCGGTATTTTACCGGCAATATTGCCCATTGTTGCCGCACACGACTGTGAATATAAGAAATTACACATATAGCTTGGCCAGAACGGGTTGAAACAGAACTAAATTTTTTATTTCTAACAGCGTTTTAAAATCTTTGATATTTGATGTAAACAAAGACCGCAGGTTTGTTAGAATTATTATTGTGCCATAAAACTAACGTAATAAGTGAAAAAAATTAAAATAAAATCATTCAAAGTGCTGGTAGCGCGAAGACAGTGGCGACTTCCGGTTTTCTACATTTTTATGTCAAGCTGTACATTTTAAGATAAGAATTGACGATCATTGTATATTGAATAAATATTGAATAAAAAGGCATAAATTCGAATAATTTACAGTGAGGATAAAATCCAAATCCAAGATGGCGTCTGCGATAATTTTCGAATTGTTCATCATGGGAGTCGTTTTCATGGTTTTCGAGGATGCTAAAGCCGATCGTGAGGTCAAAATCAAAATCCAAGATGGCGGCTTCGAAAACCTATTTTAATGTTGTAGTTTAATCGATTCAACGAATGCTCAAAGCATAGAGGGAAATTCTAGAAACACATATTTTTTACTACGTAACTTTGTTTGGACTAGTTAGGAGGTGAACATATCAAAACCATGAGCTCTGGGGGGGGGGGGGGGGCGGTTGAAGGTACCATTTTTTGGTTTTTCGCTTACATCTCGGAAAACCATGCGTTCTAACAGCATAGCGTGTGTGAACAAATTAAAAAATAAATAATTTTTCCGTAAGTTTTACTCAGTAAACATTTAAATATCTTGTAAGTTTTCGAGTTTTCATAGTTTTCGAGGTATCCGCTTTTGAAAGTCTGTAATTAGGGGAATAAAACATTTTTAGTTTTTCGCATTTCGAAAGTTGTATTTGATATCGCCATAGATCCAGAAAGCAGTAGCAGTTGATTCAGACCCTCCTTTCACCACCACCTGCGATGAACAGAGCCAGCATGCTGCATCTTGAGGTGATATGGGCCTCCAGATCTTTATCTCCAGATCTTTATCTGGAGGCCCACGGACATTGAGAGAGACCCCTTCGGGTCTCTCTCAATGTCCACCAGGTATAAGTAGTTCTTAAATTCGGTGACCACCATCAAGCTTGATATGTCTTGTCTTCCCCCACCGAGGGAGCAGTAAAAATTAGCTTAGAAACTCATTTTAAATTATACTAGACCGGTACTTTCAGACTAGGTAGGACTGTACTATGTAGGAGGAAATCCGCACCCATAAGAGATGCGGAAAAACTATCTTTGAAAACTTGAGTTCTTTTTTGTTGTAAACAATTTTCGTATAGGTAGGTATTAATTTTTGGTCAAGTGTGAGTTGCCCACAAAAATACACGGAGGAGTAGATACTACAGGGAGAGCCTGAAAAGACTGCTGCTGCTTTCTGGATTTATGGCAATAATAAATATGACTTTCCGAATGCAAAAAGGTAAATATGGTTTTTTGAAAACTATACAAGATATCGAAATGGTTACTCAATAAAATTTATAGGACATTTATTCAGCTTTTGTTTTATTCATACAAACCATGCCGCTAGGAGGCATGGTTTCCGAGTTATAAGTGAAAAATCAAAAAATGGAACCTTTAAACCCCCCTCCCCCACAGCTCAAGGGCTAGTGGCGGGGACTTTTGATAATTTTATTATATTCACCTCCTAACTAGTTCAAACAAAGTAACGTAGTCCAAAATCGTGTTCCAAGAATTTCCCTCTACATATAACTGTTCGTTGAGTGGGCTACTAGTTTTTCATGCAAAATCACATAGCAAAAACAACGAGTATAAGTACCTATACAATATGGAAGTATAAATCTCTGTCAAAACTACAAATAATCAACAAAAATAACAATTAACATTAACAAATTAACAATTTAATGCACTTGTTTCGGTAATTCTTACATAATCAGTAAATCACCGTTTAGAGTAACAACTTAGTAGTTTTTATAAGGCGGACTTAATGCCGCAACGTATTATCTACAGTAATATAAGCTGCACCTGCAGTAATAATAAAATATACTGGTGTTATTTGACTGGCAACTTTGGCAATATTGCCAAAGTTGCCGGCAATTTTGGTATTTTACCGGCAGTGGCAATATTGGGAATATTGCCGGCAGTGGGAATATTGCCATCAGGCACATCACTAGTCATGATTCAACTTTGTCGATTGTAAGTACTTAATTATTTAGAATCTGAAAAGCTTCTAAAAATAATAGGGTTAATTTGGTGTAAATTAATTTATCCCATACCCTGCTCATAGCATAGCATTAGACCAGAAGCATCCACTTGCAGGTAGACTCTAGACTAGACTTACTCTCTTGTGTTAGAAATTAGCTCGTCCAGTCTGTATACACTTTCAGAATCTTCTTTAGATAGGCCTAAGAGCGTTTCTGAAAACAAAACACTTGTATTTGAAATATCAAAGAAGAGAAGCGAGTACCTACCCATGACTAATTTTATTTTCATTAAGTACTAGTATAGACAAAGTGAAAAATTCGAGTCTACATAACAGTGCCATGCCAATTTTTCGACGTTTTATAAGTGCCCACTGAGGCCCATGTAAAATAAAACATTTTGATTTTGATTTTGAGTAGAGTTTCTAGTATTTTTACATGTTCTGACAAAAGGTACGAGCCGATTTTAAAGTTAAAGTTCATCGCATGTAAACTTTCTGTCGTCAATTATTTTTACTATTTCAACGTCAAGGCACGTTGTGCCATATCAAAAACTCAAATTGTGACGTACAATCTCGTAGTGCCCGCGAAAGTGTTAAGTAAACTTTTATTTAACATATTTTGCTAACGAATGGTTAGGTAAGGTTCGTGTTTTATTTTCGATTTTCATTATAGATAGAAGCTTTACACAACTCTAAACGAAAACTTACGGTTCACGCTCTGCGTGGTACACTTGACAATATCCTTATAAACATCGTAGGTCACCTTCGGGTCCTTATGGCTGAGGACTTTGGCCAGCTGCTCAGCCTCCGTGTTAAAGATAGGCGTGAAGTGCTCTACCGACTTCTTATTGTAAGATGGAGTGGCAATCTTCCTGTGGTTGCGCCAGGTTGGACCTGCAAACCATGCATTTGTTACACGGGAATGTTTATAAGCAACACTGATTTCATACAGCGAAAGAAAAAAGTGGATATGCCCCAAATCCCGGAATGACTTTAAAAGAGCAGAAAAGTCCCGTGTTTATTAAAAAAAAGTTGATTCTATTAACATAACTAGCTTCCGCCCGCGGCTTCGCCCGCGTGGTGTTTTGATAGCCTATGTTCTTTCTCAGGGTCTAAAGATTGTCTGTGCCAAATTTCATCAAAATCGGTTGAGAGGTTTAAGCGGGAAAGCGTAACAGACAGACAGACAGACAGACAGAGTTACTTTCGCATTTATAATATTAGTTTGGATATATATATATATATAATATATATATATTATATAGTTTGGATATTTATTTGTCTAATCTATCTCTGATGTTTTTTTTTTATTATTATTATTATTAATTTGTAATACCTACTGTTTGTTTTGTATTGTAAACGAGATTTTCTATTAGAAATCCCGGAAAGATCCACATTAATAACAACATTTCGATGCAAGTACTAAAATAACTGTAGGTACCTAAATTCGACCTCCTGTTAGTCTGTCAGTGGCTTAGAGCATAGGAAACTATTACTCGCAGTCTTCGAGGCTGTGTTATTAGAGAATTGCACTAACGGTGGCTGAACGAGATGGCGCTAGACGACTTGTATAGCTCTGACTCTTTCCTACAGTGGAATTACTATCTCTTTAACTCTCGTGGCCATACACGGTACTAGTACCTATACTTGGGCAAATCTAGACTTGACACAAACACAGGACAGTGACAATGTTAGCAATTTGTGCAAGTATCTTGCCACACACGTTACAGTATACTTGCGCAAGTCTGGATTTGCGCAAGTATACTTGAACGTGTGTGGCCGCGCTTATGACGTGATGATAGACCATACCTGGGCAGCTTGGTCTCTCGACCACCATCCTGTCGAAGTCTGGCGCCAACAAGTTTTCAAAGTGTTCCATTATGTACACAAATTCCAGTTCCTTTTGGGTGACCTCTGGGCTAAATTGAGACCAAAGCAAGCGCTTTAAATAAAAAAAAAGACTAACCTCCCGCGAGAATCCCATAGCCAATGAATGGTACCAGAATCTCGTACAGCGGTCCCTTTTGGTTCACTTTGTTACTGGTCAGCAGTGCCTGGTATTTGCAAGAGACAGTTAAACGGTATAATAATTATTAAGTGAGAAATGACTATGAAAATGACTGCTCTCAAAACGGTGAAGGAAAACATCGTGAGGAAACCGGCATGTCCTAGAACCAAAAATTCGAAGACATGTGACATCCATCAATCCGCACTGGACCCGAGTGGTGGATTCGGGCCCACTCCGGTTCACAGAGAGGAGGCCTGGTGTCCCAGCAGTGGGAACATTACTCATTTGTGTTGAGTAACATCGATACTAATGATTTTGAATCGATTTCTTTTTAACAATCCTTCAATCTTTGAATCTATACAAAAAAACTTTTTCTAAAAAAAATGTGACCGCCCGCCCGCCTTCAAAAACAACCACAAAAAAGGGTTATTATACCTAGACCTACAAAACTTTTTTTATTAATTTCATTGTCTCTTTGGCCACCGACTACCGAAAGAAAAGTTTTGTGGGTTATTTTTCCCTTTTTTTGTGGTTGTTTTTGAAGGCGGTCACAATTTTTTAGAAAAAAATTTTTATTTTACTCTTTTTAGTTTAAATATTCAACCACTCTTTGTGACATGTCCCGCCAAGTATCTATTCTGTGTCAATACAGAAAAATGTTGTCGCACATAAACTAAACATGGGTAATTACATCGTAAACGAAGTGTAATTAATTAAGATGACGCAATAAAATACCAATAAGTATTCGACCTAGAGAAACTATGTTTTGTAATGAAAAAAATGCAGTTTAACGTCGATAAAATCAATCCGGGTTCTACTACATAGTTCTTTTGAAGCCATAAACAAGGCTTGTGTTCTAGGCCGGTGCCAAGTAAGTTGGCTAAAGGCCAGCCATTCACGGCCCTGAAATCCGTGGAAGTCTAACAGCCTGTTCATGATTTTAGTCTAAGCGGCGAGCGGAGCCGCGGGCGACCGACACGACGTTAGTTACTTTGTAAGTACGCGAACTCGCTACTGATGGCGCCTCGTGGCGTGTTTCAAACTTTTGTAGACAACATAATAAATACATTTATATATATATTACGGGGAATCGTTATCAGAGGGGTCGCGATATCGGAAATAACACTCGCAAAATCTTCTTTAACACTTTTAATTACTTCCTAACACACACTGAATACAAAATAATCAAGGATGCCCGAGATTATCGCTCGATTAAAAACTTAGGAACGCGGGAAGTTTAGCATGGAGGAGCAACCAACATGTCTACCCAGCTTGCCGGACCGATTCAAAGTCTTCACTTCTGTAAACTGTTGAACTTGTAGGATTGGTTCGCTGGCGGTAGAAACTGGAGGATGGTTCTTCAATGAGGTTCGGCGCTAATAAGACTTCGGAGTACTTTTCTTATTTCTTGTTTATTATAATACTGCTGGTTTCGGAATGAATCCCATAGAAAACTGCTCCTCTTTTATAGAAAGCTCTGACCAATCAGAATCCTTAAAATTTGCACACGTTCCTAATATTTTTCCCTTCAGCCAATCAGAGCAATCCATTTTTGCACACGGCACTAATGCGACTTTGTATGGGGAACTTTAATTTGGCAGTTTTCTATAGTAAACCTTCCCTTTTTGTTTTACAATTTATCTTATAGCCTAAGGGTTAACTTAGTCTATCTAATTACATAGAAACCTTAGCAAAACCTTAATTTTTAGACCTAAAAAATGGTAAAAAACTAAATTTACATCAACCTACAGGCAGAGACACCAAGTGCCAGAAATAGGAATTACAACAATTTATCACTGTGTTTGAGGGTATTTCTAAAATGTACACTTTTATGACTACCTAACATTTCGCTTACTTTTTCGGGACAAGTGGTGCTCCAAGCGGCAAAAATAGTGATCAATACAGTTTCTCAATTTATTTGACGGTATATGTAAAATGCGCATTTATATGTCTACCCAACTGTGGGTTTATTTTGTGGCATCAGCAGAGACACCAGGAGGGACAAATAAAAAACAGAACAACTTATCAATTTATTAGAAGGTACTTACTAAATGCACATTTCTACATTTACCCGACCCTTATTATTCATTATAACAATAGTTTTATTGTTTAAAACTATCCTAATCTCTAAGTACTACATATTTACAAGATTTGCTTAGTGCGATTATTATTCGTCGCTAACATTCTCCCCCACGGTGCGCAGCACATCATCTTCTTGAAGCGACGAAGCAGCGGGGACTAGCACGATGACCCGTCGTGTAGGTCGCCGAAGCACTCCGCCTGATGTCCTCACGTCCAGCACTCTGGTTCTTCCATCTGGCCCAGGGTACGCCTTGATAACTTCCCCTCGAGGCCATGAGTTTCTGGGTAGCGATGCGTCGACTATTAACACGATGTCTCCTTCCCTCGGGTCGGTTGTCTCCCTCCCTTTGATTTGCCTTGGCATCAAGAGTGGTAGGTACTCATTGATCCATCTCTTCCAGAAGTGGTCAGCAAGCCTTTGGGTAGTTTTCCAGCTTGGCTTCCTGATCAACTCTGTGTCGTCGAATTCTCCCGGCGCCATTGCTCCACACGATCTTCCCAGTAGAAAGTGGTTTGGTGTCAGACTTTCTTCATCTTCTGGCTCCATACTGATTGGGGTTAGAGGTCTGGAGTTTACTATGTGTTCAACCTCAGTCATAAGAGTATGAAGCACTTCTTCAGGGGGGTTTCTTTCGTTGAGCACTGCCGCTAGCGCCGTCTTGACTGTTCGCACGAGTCTTTCCCAGGCGCCCCCCATGTTTGGACTTCCCGGGGGAATAAATTTCCACTTGATGCCCCTTTCTTGCGCAGCCTCTTCCAGCTCCTTGCTTGCCCCAACGAAATTGGTTCCGTTGTCGCTGAATATGGTTTTTGGGGTACCTCTTCTTGTTGCCATTCGTCGAAGTGCCATTATCATTGAGCTGGTACTGAGAGAGGGTACCAACTCCAGGTGAATGGCTCTGGTTGTAAGACAAGTGAATAGCGCCCCCCAGCGCTTCTCGACTCTTCTCCCGATAGTGACCTGCATCGGCCCAAAGTAATCTACCGCAGTGCAAGCGAACGGAAACTGATGATGTTGCAGTCTCTCGCTTGGTAGATCTCCTGTCGGGGGCACCTCTGGCAAACTCTTCTTTGTCTTGCATCGCTGACAGCTGTGGGCAACCGCCTTTAAGGTCGCTCTTAAGCCCAGAATCCAATATTTCTGGCGTAGCTCGTTCATTACTGTGGCAGTGTTCCCGTGGAGAAACTTCTTGTGATAGTGTTGTATGATGAGACGCGTGATTTTCTGTTTCCCATCTAGGATGATAGGATTCATTTTTCTTCTTTCTTCGCCTTGAAACTTCATTGTTCTACTTCTTAATTTAATGATATCGGCGTCATTTAGGTAGACGTCGATTTTCTTAAGCCGACTTGCGTTTTCCAAGGGTTTCTTTGCCTTTAAATTCCTTATATCTGACTTGAAACTGTCATTCTGACTTATTTTCATTAATAATTCTTCTGCTTTTCTTAAGTGTTCGTCTTCCAGCGGTAGGTACAACCTCTTCTTCTCTTTGCTGACTGGTCGTTTGGCGATTTGTGTCTTCTTCTTCTGGGATCTTCTATGGGGTCTCCAGGGCTCTTCCTTCTGACGGACGGCGGCGTTGGTTGCTTTACGGGTCTTCTTCAATAAGAGGCATGCGAAAGCAACCACTCTGGCCGTCACGCGCAGCAGTCGCTCCCAGCTCGAGAACCTCTCCAGGTTGAGTAAGACCTCCTCAGCCTTTATCGCCGTCACTCTTTGCTTGTTCTTTTCTTCCAACATAGTACCCTCTGGTTTGAAGTCTTTATATGGCCACTCTTCTTCTGGTTGACGGAGAAATGACGGACCTTGGAACCACCTTGCGTTGTGATCGAATTCAGTCGGGGTTCCCCTCGTGGCGTCATCTGCTGGGTTTTCTTTAGTAGGTACCCATCTCCAGTCTTCGGGCTTGGTCTGCTCCTCGATCTCTGCCAGTCGGTTGGCCACAAAGGTTTTGAACCTTCTTGGTTCTGCCTTGATCCACTGAAGCACTGTGCTGGAGTCCGTCCAGTAGGTGCGGACTGTTGCCTCAAGTTCCATCTCTTTTTCTATTGTGGTTGCCAGCCTGGTGCCAAGCAAGGCTGCTTGTAATTCAAGCCTTGGAATTGACACTGGTTTTGTTGGTGTCACTCTTGCTTTGCCGGCGATCATGGAGATGTGAATCTTATCACCAGGTTCAACCGTCCTCCAGTAAACTACCGCTGCGTATGCTTCTTCACTTGCGTCGGTGAATGTGTGCAGTTGCCCTTTTCTACTGCGGGGTGAAAAGCATCTTGGTATCCGAAGTCTCGTCAGCGCCGACACCTCTTCTAGGTACTTCAACCAGGCCTCTTTCTGGTTTTCGTTGATTACTTCATCCCAGCCAATTTTTGTTCGCCAAATGTCTTGAATTAATTTCTTTCCTTGTATTAAGACTGGCGTCGCGAAGCCCATAGGATCAAAGGTTGACATTACGGCGCTTGTAACTTCTCTCTTCGTCGGAGTTTTTCTTCCTTCAAGAAGGTCTTGTGATGTATTGCGCAGACCAACATTGAACGCTAGCGCGTCTTCCTTCACCAGCCATCTTAGCCCCAGTGTCTTCTCCTCTTTCGTCAGTTGTAGGGAGTCTTCTTTATTAGTATCTTCTACTTCTGACAGAACCTTTGCGTCGTTGCTGGCCCAGCCTTTCAAATGGAAGCTTGCTACTGCGTGAATTTCCTTTACTTCTTTTGATATCTTCTTTGCTTCAGCTGTAGTTGGAAAGCTCTGGAGATAGTCATCCATGTAATGATTCCTTTCTATTGCTTTCACCGCTTCAGGATGAGTCTTCTTAAAGTCTGCTGCGTTCTTTTTCATCACATATATTGCTGTTGCCGGTGATGATGCTGCCCCGAAGATGATTGAGGACATTCGAAACTCTTCAGGCTTGCCCGTTCTTTGACTTCCACGCCACAGGAATCGGAGGCTATCTCGGTCACTTTCTCTTACTTTGATTCGAAGAAACATCTCTTGGATATCAGCCATGACAGCCACTGGCCCTTCTCTGAAGCGCAGCAATACGCCGAACAATGATTGTAGTAAGTCTGGCCCCGATAACAAGGCGTCATTGAGGCTCTTCCCTTCATACTTGGCAGCTGCGTCGAAGACTATTCTTGGCTTCTTCTTGACTGGGTGCATGACGGCAAAGTGTGGTAAGTAAAATAATCTTCTTTTATTCGCAGACTCTGGAACCTTTTCTGCGTATCCATTTTCAATCAAGCTTCGGATCTGCTTCTCATAGGACTCTTTGATTTCTTCATCTTGATCCAACTTCTTTTCAATATTGACTAGGCGACGGAGTGCTTGTCTGTAGTTGTTGGGTAGGGACTCGTCTTCTTTCTTCCACAAGAGCCCTGTCTCGAATCGACCGCTGGCTAATCTCCTCGTAGTCTTCTCGAGGGTTTCTAGTGCTCTTCTATCGCTGTCATTAGTTGGTAAGCGATTCTGGACCCCAAGCGATTCTAACTGGAAGTGTTCTCTTATTAACTCTTCTAGATTCTGCTCTTCGACTGTAGACTTGCCATGGTGAATGAAGTTTACAATGGCATTCGTCCCTGATTCACATCCATGCAGCACCCACCCGAGGCTAGTGAGAGAAGCCACGGGATCGGCTGGCTTGCCTTTCTTCAGTCTTCTTGTAACTATGAGTCCCCAGTTGTCTTGACCTATCAACAGCTTGGGCCTTTCTGTGACGTAGAGAAGTTGCTCTTCAATTGTCTTCAGATGCTGACAGTTCTTCACAGTGTTCTTGTTAATGCTTTGCTCTGAAAGCTTCAGGTCGTCGATGGTTCTTGCTATGATTCGCCTCTTGTCTCTTCTATGAGCCCCTTTTATCTTCAACTGGATCTTCTGAGAACTATCTTTCTTTATTACTTTCCCGCCGACTGTTTCGATTGCGAGAGTTTCTTTAGTTCCCTCGGCTCCGATCTTCTTGGCTATTGATGCGTCCAAGAGTGTGACTGTTGAGCCTTCATCTAGCAGCGCCAGCACGCGAGCGTGACCTTTCGGTCCGTAGAGATCCACTGGAATTATCTTCAAATAAATTTTCTCTTCCCCTTTGCTGTTGTGGATCGAGGCGACTGTCTCTTCTGATGCACTTTCCTTGTCTTCTTTCTTTTCTGCTGACTCTGGTGGTTTTTCAGAGTGCAGGATAGTATGATGCCATCTTCTACACTTCTTGCAGACTGGAGCTTTGCAGTTGATTCTTGAGTGCCTGAACCGAAGACACTTGAAGCATAGTCTAGCCTTCTTAATAATGCCCCATTTTTCATCTATGTTGGCTTCTTTAAACTTCTTGCATTCTATCACAAAATGCTCTTCTTCACAGATTGGACACGACTTCTTATATTTCTCTTGAGACACTTCTTGCACTGTGTGTACAGGTTTTCTTGACCCCTTCTTTTGCTCCGAAAACACTTCAGGTGGAGCAAAGTCCCCGCACATGTCGCTTTCTATTTCTAGAAACGCTTCGATGAGTAGCAACTCTTGAATTTCTTCCTCCCTTCTGGTTCTATGGTAGGCGAACCATCGGAATTTCATTGACGGTGGCATCTTGTCTACTATGGCCTTCAGAGTTTCAGGAGAACTGAGGTATTGCGACTTCTTCAATGCCTTGATGGTTTGGACGGCGTTCTTCACTCTGCTTGCGAAGACACATATGTCGCTTGGGTTCTCGCCCACCTTTGACAGGTTCTTCATCTTCTCTAGTTCTGCCAGTGCCAATGCCCCAGGTCTTCCGAATCTGGCTTCTAGTCCCTTGACAACTTCGCGTGGATCTTCAGCTGTAAACAGCAGGCTCTGGACGGCTTCTCTGGCTGCGCCTTGAATTGCTCTTCTGAGGCGCGCTAAGTTCTGTGCGTCGCTGAAGGAGGCAGCCCCGTCTTCATACGATCTCTTGAACGGCAACCATTCTTCACAGGACCCGCTGAAGTGAGGGAGCTCGAAGTGCTTCGGTGTTGCAACATCACGTGACTTCTCGGACAGCTTGACTATAACTTGGGCTAACTCGTGGATGTCACTCTTCTTTTCTTCTGTTTCAGTCGGCCTGCTATCATTGCTAGGCTTGACCCCAGCTTGGATGAACCACCTCTCGACTTCTTGAGTTTGCTCGTACATCTCTTCTCCGGCACCATCTTCTTCTTCTGACTCTGCTGTTGCTAGTTCTAGTTCAGCCTGAGCCACTCTTGATCGCGCTTCTGCCAATTCCAATTCCCTTAGTGCCACTGTTAACTTTGCTTGCGCTTCTGCTCTCTTCCTATGCGACGAGCGGACGGACTGCGTGTCTATTTCGCGGGTCGGCTTCTTAGGGCGAGGCTGCTGCAGACTTCCTTCTATTGACGTCGGTACACTTCCTTCATCTCGACGTAACTTCACGGCAACACTTCTGTCTGGGTTCTGCAGCGTAGTGTTGTGGCTTTCTTCTCGGCGTGCGGGATCAGACGCTTCAACTTCCTCTTCCACGGTGCTGGCTAGGGGCGCGGTGCGAGTTGCTCCCCCCAATGCTGATTCCCTCCCGGCAGTATTTTGCTGACGAATAGACGACTGGTGGGCTCGTACGCTAGGCGGCGGCGATCTTCTAGTGAGCGTTGACCGACTTGTAATTGACGCGCTCGTAGTCGCTTCGCTTGTGGTTTCACTTGGCGTGCTTGCACTCCCGTCGACTGACGAAGTACTATCTCCCGTAGCCTTGGACTGCACTGATCCTGATCTTGTAGAAGGCATCTTCAGTTTTCTTGAACCCGATCCGGCTTCACGAAGGACCACTTGTAAACTGTTGAACTTGTAGGATTGGTTCGCTGGCGGTAGAAACTGGAGGATGGTTCTTCAATGAGGTTCGGCGCTAATAAGACTTCGGAGTACTTTTCTTATTTCTTGTTTATTATAATACTGCTGGTTTCGGAATGAATCCCATAGAAAACTGCTCCTCTTTTATAGAAAGCTCTGACCAATCAGAATCCTTAAAATTTGCACACGTTCCTAATATTTTTCCCTTCAGCCAATCAGAGCAATCCATTTTTGCACACGGCACTAATGCGACTTTGTATGGGGAACTTTAGTTTGGCAGTTTTCTATAGTAAACCTTCCCTTTTTGTTTTACAATTTATCTTATAGCCTAAGGGTTAACTTAGTCTATCTAATTACATAGAAACCTTAGCAAAACCTTAATTTTTAGACCTAAAAAATGGTAAAAAACTAAATTTACATCAACCTACAGGCAGAGACACCAAGTGCCAGAAATAGGAATTACAACAATTTATCACTGTGTTTGAGGGTATTTCTAAAATGTACACTTTTATGACTACCTAACATTTCGCTTACTTTTTCGGGACAAGTGGTGCTCCAAGCGGCAAAAATAGTGATCAATACAGTTTCTCAATTTATTTGACGGTATATGTAAAATGCGCATTTATATGTCTACCCAACTGTGGGTTTATTTTGTGGCATCAGCAGAGACACCAGGAGGGACAAATAAAAAACAGAACAACTTATCAATTTATTAGAAGGTACTTACTAAATGCACATTTCTACATTTACCCGACCCTTATTATTCATTATAACAATAGTTTTATTGTTTAAAACTATCCTAATCTCTAAGTACTACATATTTACAAGATTTGCTTAGTGCGATTATTATTCGTCGCTAACAACTTCACTCAACTGTCACCGCCCATGTGGCCTACCCCACACCGGTTAGCCATCTGTCAACGTCAGTACCTGTCAATGTCGAATAGCTGATTACTTCCAGTCGACATTTGACTCGACTATTCGCTCGGTGTTGCCATCACTCCACGCTAACCATCCCCAAGATAATATCTTGCCGTTCCTAAACGTTATCTGTAAAATCTAAGTACGTAGTTCTTCAAATGAGAGATAGATGGCGTTATTCTAAATTAACAGTAATCAATAGAGATTCTAAATTGTGTTTCCGTTTTGATTCCGCGGCAACGATATAGATGGCGTTATTTGTTGTGCTTCTATGGACCTGGATATTCATGGACCATGCCCGGGTCGACGTCCCGTTGTAATCCACGCGCGCCTCAAAGAGTGTCAGCACAATGACGGGGCCCCCCTTAGAGGGCCAAAGCCAGCCGGGGTCGTGGGACTTATGAGCTACCGTGACCCTGGAACGTAAAGGGCTATTGAAGGACGCCGTGGATTATAGTCAGTACAAGTCTGTCAGTCCCTCTTGCCCTGCCCTGGGTGAGAAGACTAATTTGACGATTTTATGAGGCAAAAAAAAAAGCATTAAGAAAATTATTTTTAGGTCTTATTCGGTATCCTCCAACCCACGCGAACGAAGTTGCGGGCACAGCTAGTAATCTATACTTTTCACTTCTTTGTTGTTCATTGTTGGCTTGAATATCAAGATGCTTACTCTTATGTCCGTTGGATTCTTCACGATGATATTGAGATCGGGCCCCAGCCAGAACTTGATGTATTCTCCATAAGTTTCGCACAGCACTTCTACTTTGTTCAGAAATTCTGAAAAATTATAACAAAAAATGTACCATTAAAAAAATATTCTGTGAAGGGCGGGCGTCTAAGAGAAATCGTCTTTTGTTGGACGTTGTTCGTTCGTTCGTTCGTTTTCAGGGGGGTTACTCGAAATAGACAATAGACACAAAACTACACCAATTTTACATCAGAAAATAGACACAAAACTACACCAATTTTACATCAGAAAATCTACTGGGAATAAAGTGAGATCTTTTTTGGCCTGTTGGTCTAGTGGTTAGTGACCCTGACTGCTATGCCGGAGGTCGTGGGTTCGATTCCCACCCAGGACAAATGTTTGTGTGATGAGCACGGTCATTTGTTCTGTGTCTGGGTGTAATTTATCTATAATATGTAGTACCCATAACACAAGCTCTGCTTAGCTTGGGACTAGATGGCGTTGTGTGATAGTTGTGGAATATTATTATTATTTTATAATATGTAGTTGTTACCGATGATTCAAGTTTGTTTAACGTGTCAAGTTTACAGTATTATTGGTCAAACTTGACAGATCATAATATTTACCTTGTCCTTACTTAGCAAGATTGCAACAGTATCGAAACAAACTTGCCATATCATTAATAATATCACAAGTTTACAGCTAATTCACAATAAATTTGCCACAACAAGTTTGCCGTAACAACTAAATATCAAATAAAGAACAAACTTGCAGCTTTAAATGCTATCTGGGATAGTATCGGAGACTAGCGTCGCCTGAACGAATGGGCTAATAGATAGACTAATAGTAGTCGCTGTGAGCGGCAGAGCGGTGACTTAGCGCGGTGAAGCGAGAGGAAAGGCGCCATCTCCACGAGCGAGAGAATCGCGGCGATAATATCGTCGTGTCACGTATTTCCATACACTCTCTATGAACGTGTCTCCACACGGCGATACGACAAGTGGCAATGAGCGGGCGTATCTTTGTCGTATCGTCGCGCGCTCGCGGCGAACTCACAGCGAGCGCGCGACGAACGCGCGGCGGGCGCGCGGTGAGCGTGGTACCAGTAGCAAAACAAAACACGGCGATTCCGTTGCGACTCGTCGTGAGCGCGCGGCGAGTCTGTTGCGAGTCGCGACGATACGCTGGCGGAATAATCGCTCGTCGTGGAGATTCTCCGACGATAGGACGGACTCGCCGCGATTCTCTCGCTCGTGGAGATGGCGCCTAAGATATAGAAATGTTTGAAACACGCCACAAGGCGCCGCCAGTAGCGAATAATTTGCGTATTTACAAAGTAACCTTAGTAGCAAGTTTATTATTCGCGCCGCCCGCCGCTCCGCTCACCGCTAAGACCTTGTGGACGGGCTGTTAACTGTTATGCATTTTACAACCAGAATGGATTTATCCAAGATGGATGTGGAATGCATACCTAAGTAGGTACCATTAATAGGATAAATAATAGAAAATACTATGATCTAAAAAACTTAGAATGTGAGTCACATTATCTGAATGAATTTAACAGAATGGCATCATCGCTACATGCATGCACTTGCACAAGCAGCATGTAGCGATGTTGATAAATTGATGATACGAGTATTACCTATATTGACAAACATAATCAAATCGTTGTTTTCGGGGGTAAAATAATTAACGGGCATTGCAAACTATAATACCAATTTTTTGCGTCGGGGTTTCAAATATCGACTTACCTCCAGGATTGAACATGAACATGAGCGCATTACCGAGTATTGGTAACGCTGGTGGACCTGGTACTTTAGCTGCAAGCTCCAGCATTCGCCTGTAAGTCCACCTCCAGTACTGCCAACATAAGAACCCGGCTGCCGCGACCACTGACAGTACCACGACCCATGACATGGTGGCGACTGGGAAACAACAAACTACACAATGGACGACCACTGCCTTTAGGTCACAGCTTAATTAGCGGGAGAACATTCTGATAACACGATTTTTTTGATGAATAAGCAAGAAAAAAAAATTGTACCTTTTCGTGAAAATTACGCGTCAAATAAGAGAGCTCAGTAGACAAATTAGGTATATGCAATGCAAATGGTAATTTTTAAAATGTTTTTTTTTCAAGTTTGCACTTTCTCTCTAACTCGAAATTAAATAAAATAATATATGTATATTACATTTATTTCTAAAAATATATATATCACTACTATACATAATCCTGATAACAATGTATCACACACACTTGAGACTCTCAAAGAACTGGTAAATCGTTTTACAAAACGCCACATTTACTACGTAAAACATACGGACGATTTCACAATGCCAAGAATAATAAAATAAGTCCGGAGCTTAGAAAGGCGCGTTTGAGAGGTTTTAGGAAATACATGAACATTGAACTCGTATTTTTTTATTTTGCACGATTCTACAAGCAGTGGCGTAGCGAGACCGAATTTAGAAGGGGGCAAGACGCATGTGCGGGGGCCCTTTTTTTTTCACGACAAAAATTTAACTAGCCGCCGCTGCTCGCTTGAGGCCCCTTGTTGTAAAATTACTTGGTTCCCCCGAGACATCAATACCAAATGTGATTGTGACGTGACAGCGACATCACTTTACGAGGTCTCTTGGACTCTTTCAGTTCCATGTAACAAATAAAACGTTACCAAGTTATTTTGCAACTTGGTCGTCCGTGACATCAGAATTGCGAGGCCCTTTCAGTTCCCAATTATCAAACACCAGAAGTATACAGGGTGAATTTTTCAACTGGACGTGGTTGGCTATATCCGAAACTATGAGGAATATCAAAAAACGTTGAAAGGAGTCTCGAGGCTGATGTTGACGATAACTGAAACTGCATCATTGGATTTTAGAAAATCTAATAATCCTGGCCAGAAATCGAATTCGGTGATTTTGAAAATAAAATCACACCCTGTATTATACCATTCGATAGTGTTGCTAATAAGGATCAAATTATGGGAAGTGGAAATTATGCGGAAAACTTAAGGAGAACAAGCAGATTTTTAATTATGAAATTACTATTTTTCTATGTAACTTTATTTCGACTGAGCCATAAATTATGCGAATTTATAAAATTTAATTGTTTTCAATGTTTCACTGGATTTGACGTCTCAAGAATCCCACTGTAATCCGCAATACGAAATTATTGAATTTAGCAAGAAATAGCATTATTTCAAAGATGAAACGGGTACCTAACTTGTTTCAAATACGGGTGCGTCTCATTTCATAAATAAAGTTATTTGATAATTATTTTCATTTCAATAACGTTCACATGATATAATCAACGTTGATTAATCAACGGTTGACATAATTTATAATAATACAAATAGCATTCATTCAAAGACTGCATTCAAAGATTTTCGAAAATTCTCTTCTCCCACACCCGGGAATCGAACCGGCTAAAATCTGAAAAAAATATACCCTGTACCTACTTTTATTGCATCTATTGTTAGGGTCAATTATAAGGAAAACCAGGAAATCTGAAGTTACAAATTCAATGAGTAAATAATTAAATTAATTTAAGATTTCCTGGTTTTCCTTTCATTTAATTTATCATGTTTGTTAGAGAGATTTCATCCTTATCATTGACCCTAACGATCGATGCAATAAAAGTACAAGGTATAATTTTTTCAGATTTTAGCCGGTTCGATTCCCGGGTGTGAGAGAAGAGAATTTTCGAAAATCTTTGAATGCAGTTTGCTTTCTATTCAAAAATAAAGGAATGTTTCCTTTGAGTAAAATTTTCTATCTGCAGTATTAAGAGTACTTTCCCTCCAGGTGGCATTACAAAATTCCAACCTGTATATTCAGTTGTTATCTCTTGTAAATTTTAGAGATTTTCTAGTTATATCATATATATTATTACTTACCCTTCAAATACAGTCAGTAACTTGAAGATAATCAGTTTTTTTAATTACCTACGCGTTTTCCTTAAGTTTGCCGTACCTCTATGATTACTTCCCAGAATTTGATCCTTATTAGCAACACTATCGAATAGGTAGTGTAATAATACAGGGTGTAATATTTTTTCCAAAATCAGCGGGTTCGATTCCTGGCCAGGATTATTGATTTTTCTAAAAATCCAATGATGCAGTTTTAGTTTTCGTCAAAATCGGCCTCGAGACTCCTTTCAACGTTTTTTGATATTCCTCATAGTTTCGGATATTATATAGCCATCCACGCCCAGTTGAAAAATTAACCCTGTACCTATATATTTTTTTTTCATGTTAATTTCTTAGGAGAAGTTAAGTTGCACTGACTGGTGATCGCCGTTGTCAAGATTTTTTCGTTTTTTTTCTCTGAGCGCGAGGCCCAGTTCAGGAGCGAGGCCGGGGGCTCGGGTCCGCTTCGCCCCCGCTTAGCTACGCCACTGTCTACAAGGTATGTAGGTAATCAATTGCGTAACATTGGACTACAATAAAAGCGCCGAGACAATGAAGCACAAGGTTTCCCGGAGAATTATGACGATACGGTTGGCGCAGTCGCTGAGCGATCAACTGCTGAAGTAATATTTGATCTGCAAATAGTTGTTCTGGGTCTGGGTGTTTGTGTAGCCTGTATGTCAGTTTCTATGTTTGTAAACGCACCTACGGTAAGTACAGGAGAAATTCCTAGTGTGGGGGAAAGATTTTTTCCAAAAAAAAAACTTGTATGTAGGTACTTACCGCTTTTTTTGTTTTTAGTGTGGTAATAGGTATTATCAATTGAGTGTTCCCGCGCTGGATTGAGCGGAAGGTTCTGTCAGACTCGTACAAGCTAAAATCCACGGTGTCCCTTCACGACCCAGGGTCACGATTAGCTGATGAGACAATCCCGCGACCCCGGCAGGCAAGCCACACGTTATCACTAAATCTACCGAGTACTCAACGCAGTTACGTCCATAATAATGGCAATCACGTAGGTACTTAAGTTACACATTATGTATTCTGAACTGGAAACAGGGTTTTTGGAAAAAAAACATCATGACGATACTTTCCTCTTACGAAAAAGTGTGTATGAGCCAAAAGCAGGGTTGGAAAAAAAACAGTTTTTTTTTAAATTTATAAAACAAACAGTTCAAAATGTTTTAAACAAGTGTTTTTTTTGTTTTTTTTTTAGTTATTGGTCTTTTTTTCATATTAATTCCACCTTGTTTGTTGATGTCTAAACGTTTAAATCAATTATGTTTCATTTCTAGACTACATCTTTTCAAATTCGCCCTTTGTAATGTTTTTACGAAAAATGATCAATGGAAAAAAAACATGTGATGTTTTTTTTCTAATAATTTTATGCATTGTTTCCTTTCGATGCCAATAAAAGTTAAAAATATGACATAACAATGGCATTAGACTCAAAGGTGAGCGTCAAAATGAAGGGACCAAGTTTCCAATCTCCGTCAAACATACATAGAAAAATTCTACCATTAATCTACTATTTCCTACCTTTGCTCTAATTTTAGCTACCTCATCATACACGTAATATTTTAACAAAACGCTTGGTCCCTCCATCTTGATATCGGTTTTATGTCAAACTATTTAGACTCCTGAATATTAATTTATTTTCATTTTATATGCATTCATCTGCCTTGAAAAGTAGTTGAAACGGGTAATAAAAAACACTGTTTAATTTCAAATTGTTTTAAACACTGTTTTAAACAGGTGTTTAAAAACAACTTGTTTTAATCATGCCAACCCTGGCCAAAAGGTACCTACATCTACACAGCGTGTGCAGCCTCGCGAGGCACTTGCCGCGCGAGCAGCCTAGAGAGGCATTGAGGAGGAGGAGGAGGTGGTGGACGCACCTTCGATCATTAAAATAAATCGAAGGGACGCACCTAATGAGGATATTTTTATGTCTTTATTTAGTAACTAGTTTCTGCCCGCGGTTTCCCCCCGCATCATGTTAAGTGTTCGGCCATATGGAATACCCGTCAGTTCCCATGAGCCGCTTCAGCGCGCGGCAACGCGCCGTTGATTCCGATTTTGTCCTTGGTCGAACGGCAAGCTACCCGTTACTGCCATTACTCACTGTTCGCAAGCGGCTGCAGTTGTTATATGGGTTCGCCACTTAACGTAGGGTATTGAAAATGTAGGTACCTATATCAAGTTAGGCCCTTCTTACGGAAAAATAATTACTTATAGCATTAAATTCTATAATCGTTTTCTTTTTTATTGAGATATAATTCATCTTTGTTGAAGCCTCGGCTCATACACCCGTATGAGCCGAGGCTTCAAGGGAAACTTGGCAATATCTTTGATTGCTTCTGACTCAATTCCTCTCTGATTAGATTTATATTTATTGACTCGGATAGGCAAATTCAATCGTTGGTAGATTACAAAGTTAGGCCCAAGATTATAAGGGCCTACGCCGACCGGGACGGCATGGCAAGGGATTTTAATTTTCATTAATGGACATTCAACCATACTGTTACAGAAATATACTGACATAAATTGCTATGCTTTAAAATGATGCCGTGGCATTGAAAGGGATTTTATCGCACGGCATTAAAAGACGCGCCACAGGCTCCCGTGGCGGGATGCCGACTGCCGTGGCATACTGCAGTAGGGCAAGGTCCCATGTCCACGGTGCAGCGCCGCTCGCCGCGCAACGGCACGGCACCGCCACCGCCGCCGGCGACGGCACAGCGCCGTGCCGCGGCACGGCGTACCCGATATTGCGTTACCCAATATTTTCTTTAATTTTGTTTTTTTCTTCATTTCTCGTCGTCTTAACAGCAGCAGGAGCAGTATACGTCTTTCGCGGTCCATATCAAACCAAATCTGTAAAAGCGGCCAGTGTGCGCTGACTCACGGCAAAATCCCTTGCCATGCCGTACCGGTCTGCGTAGGCCTTAACTGAGATAGATACACCTCTGTTCTGAATCATCAAATCAACTACCAACTTCAATCCACCTCCAATTTTTAGATTTTCGACTTTATTACAAATGGAAAAGGTTGCAAAACTATTAAAAAAAGATAGATTCGGGTAGGAAGTAAAAAATAGCGACTTCTAAGAAAAAAAAATGCTAAAGTATTTTTTTTTTCTTAGAAATCGCTATTTTTTTATTTGATAAGCTACTTTCCATGGAACACATATTAATTATTCTCCTTCTATTTTATGAAGATTAGGATTTGTATTTTTATTTACTAATCTACTTACGTCGATTTTGGACGACTTTTTAACCGACTTCAAAAAAAGGAGGAGGTTCTCAATTCGGTCGGTATGTTTTTTTTTATGTATAGGTACTATATCGATTACTCCGAGGTTTCTAGTCCGATTAGTATGATTCTTTTTTTGTTCGATGCAGTATACTTGCAGTGTGGTCCCATAAAAATTTCATTCAATTTGGTTCAGTACTTTTTATTTTGTAAGCATTTTTATTGATTTCTGCTACTTGGATGACATTACTTTTTGCGTGTTTGTTACGCGACTACTCCGCCAATTGTGGACCGATTTTCAACATTCTGTGTTTGTTGTACTAGGGATCGTTCACCTTAGGGAATAGGTACTGCAAGTTTCATCAAAATCTGTTCAGCAGTTTTTGAGATAGGGAATTTTATTAGCATGTGTACTTGAGCGATGTTAATACCGGCACCACGGATTACAAAATTCTAATGCACATGTAAGAAAATGATGTAGGTATTTGACAAGAATTTGGGTTGAATATTTAAACTAAAAGGAGTAAAATAAAAAACTGAAAAAAAAAATTAACCGCCTTCAAAAACAACCACAAAAAAGGGTAAAATAACCTACAAAATATGTGTGTTACCAGTGATGAGTTACGGCACCGAAACGTGGTCTTTCACTATCGGCCTTATCTCAAAGCTCAAAGTCGCTCAACGAGCTATGGAGAGGGCTATGCTAGGTGTTTCACTACGTGATCGAATCCGAAATGAGGAGATCCGTAGACGAACTAAAGTCACCGATATAGCCCACCGGATTAGCAAGCTGAAGTGGCAATGGGCAGGCCATATTGCTCGCAGAGCAGATGGCCGATGGGGTCGAAAAGTACTAGAGTGGAGACCACGGACTAGGAAGCGCAGCGTAGGACGTCCACCAGCAAGGTGGACAGACGACCTTATAAAGGGCTCCGGAAGACGCTGGATGCAGGTCGCTTCCAACCGGTATCTGTGGAGATCAAAAGGGGAGGCCTATGTTCAGCAGTGGACGTCCTATGGCTGAGATGATGATGATGATGATGAACCTACAAAATAACTTTTCTTTCGGTCTTTCTTTTTTTGTGGTTGTTTTTGAAGGCGGTGATTTTTTTTTTTTAAGTTTTTTTGACATAAGCATTTGGTTTGTTGGCAACTTATTTTTCATATTTAAAGGCTGACAACTCCCTATCCTAAAATGTCTTCTGTCACATCTGTCAGTTCGCGAACGTCGTGGAAATCGGGAGGTTATTTTCACGACAGACCAGAATTCTCAAAAATTTACATAAAAATAGACTTACGGCAAAAATACCACTGCAAATGATAATCTGCTGTATCAGCACATAACGTAATCAATATGGCAACGATGTCGAGGTTTCAAAAGATCGCGCTCCTTAGTTTGGGTGCTGTCGGGGGCGGCTTAGCTTATTACCGAATAAATAATGATAAAAATGAGAGGAAATCTATTGCATACAACTCTTGGACAACGAATTATACGCCCAGCGTCCAGTGGGATAAGAATTGGGACCAGTAAGTACCTATTTCACATTTAAATAAAAATCTTTTGTCAAATCATTCGGACAACAAAAGAATCGCTATTGTTTGCATAATTAGGACGTTAATCGCGTGTCTAAAGTAAGTTTCGAACCGTTTTATTTGTCTTTTGTATATAAATGTTAATCTTATCGAAGATAAAAGTTCCATTGATGGGAACCGAGGTCAATACCATGCATGCAGGTCGTGAGTTCATGACCCAATTTATGGCAACAATGTTTTGATGCTAACTATGGACGGAACGTGATTAAAAATAAACGGCGTGTTTATGCCGTTCTTATACCTTTTAATGATTACAGTGAATATACAAAAAAGGCACTAAGTCCATTAAAACTTGGATGTTTATTTAAAAAAATCAATTCAAATTTTTTTCTTCTAAAATAATTTAATTTTGTCAATAGTAATGCCTCTTGTAAACAGTATTTTTAACTACTATGTAAATATACTTAGGTAGTGTCCTTTCATAGAAAAGGTGTATTGTTGAGGTCATCCTTCAATATTAAAAATTTAGGGAATTACCGGACTTTAAACTATTTTCCTGAAGTATTTACCTACAAGGTCATTTTAATAGTCATAATTTTTTTAAGTTATAAGGTAAATCCCCAGATAATAAACCACTACCTTTACCTACAAGGTAATTTTAATAGTCATAAGTTATAAGGTAGTAAATCCCCTGAAAAAAACTACTTTTCCTATACATATACCTACTGCACACTCAAGGAAAGTGTCTTGTTTTTGTATTACCCGCGCAATGTTGAACCGACCATTTGGGCGTTTATAACCGGTTTTTTGAACCAATTCCAAATGGTCAACATTACATGGTTTATGTTAATTCCAATAAGAATATAATTTGAGGGGATTCACCAGACTCAAAGACTTTCTTATTCATACTTGTACAGTCATCATCAAAAGTTGCTGACCACATTCAGATTTTCAAAATTGCTGTACACCATATTATTACAGTGTAGTGTACGATTTTAATAATCTGAATGTGGTCAGCAACTTTTGATGCTGACTGTACCTTTAAAAATTCCATTTAAGTTTTATTTTTTATTTGAAAACCAAAGACCTCAAAAATAAACATGCATTTAATAATTTTGTAGAAAATACTTAAAATAGTCCTTATTTTTAATTAACTAGCTATGCCTTGTAGTTTCACCCCACTGCTTGGCTTATATTGGTTGTAGTATGATGTTTTATAGCTTATAGCCTTCCTCAATAAATAAAATTGTCTATCCAACACAAAAAGGTTTTTTTTCAATTCGAACCTGTACTTCCTGAGATGACATTCAACACAAACACTTGTGCTTTATAATTATAGTAATATCTGGTTGACCGAGCTTCGCTCGGTTTTTATAATGTCTATATCTTGGGAACCGAGCTTTTCTCGAACCTAGGACCTTGATAAATCGATTCCTTGAGCCGAAAATCCCCTAATCTGTAACTTTCATGAAAATCCTTGGAGCCGTTTCCGAGATCCTGGTTATATATAAATATATATACAAGAATTGCTCGTTTAAAGATATTAGATAGATATCCAAACAAATTCATAAAAATACATTGTTTTTAAACTTTGCCTCCACACTAGGAATTTCTTCTCATTGTGGGTAATGGTTATAACTAATTGGTATGTACTAACATTTTTAAACTTTTTATTTTTTTATTTTAGCCGTGAACCAGAATCAATAGTGAAGCCCATAAGAAATGTGGGAAACCCGGAGGATGACAACAGATACAATGAGAAGCTAGAGAAAGCGAAGAGCAGAGCCGTCAGGCATTTGTTCCTGATCAGACACGGACAGTACAACATTGACGGTGCCAAAGATAAGGATAGGACTCTTACGGAGTTGGGTGAGATCTTACTTAATTTTGTAAATATGACCATTTGTGAGGTTGGATAGATGTTTGTTAATTTCTTTCCTAATTTGGAGGTGGGTGGGTACAGATAGTTTATAACCTAGAACAACATGGCAGAGTTTAGCCTGATTTTATTTACACATGGAATAAGCAGTGGGCGTGGGCAGCTAGTTTTATATATTTTCTCATGTTGTCAATATTCACGAAGAATACTGTTTTTCTTGCTTTATTTTTTATTCGTCATCAGCCTATTAATGTTCCCACTGCTGGGACACAGGCCTCCTTTCTGTGAGAGGGAGTGGGCTATAATCCACCACGTGGGCCCAGTGCGGATTGGTGGATGTCACAAATGTCTTCGAATTTTTGGTTCTAGGGCATGCCGGTTTCCTCACGATGTTTTCCTTTACCGTTTTGAGAGCAGTGGTGATGAAATAAATTACACAAAGTAATGCGCCTGCCTGGATTCGAACCCACGACCTACAACTCGTAAGTCGGGGCCGATACCACTGGGCCACCACTGCTCTCTTCTTCTTCGTTCTTATTTTTTATTGCTATCTTTTATATCCTTATCATGTCTAACTAGGTGTCAAACAGAAGACAGACTCTAATGTAGCTAATAACATAAATAGTTAGAAAATTTGGCTGTTTGAATCAAAAGGATTTATTTTCCTTAGTTATGATTATTATCACAGAAACATAAACTGTAAAAATGACAAGATAAAAGAATGTTTTCTTGCTTGCAAACCGTATACTTCTTTGCAAATCATCCTGTTTGTCATGTTTTTCGATGCATAATTACTTTGTAATTTTACCTTGTACTACTGAGAATCGGTGAAGGAAAAATGTGAACTTATAAATTTAATAAAAGTTCTTAAACCATATTGTTAGAAGCCTGTGCAGTTAACTGAGGTGGTTTAATTTACTCTGACTCTGTGGATGGTCACGTCCTGACATGAAAGAGACCAGGCAAATGAGATAACATACAAAAAAATGGAATTAAGACCTTCGGACTTAAAAATCTAATCTAATATCTTTAAACGAGCAATTCTTGTATATTTATACAGGGTACACCCTGTATATATAATCAGGATCTCGGAAACAGCTCCAAGGATTTTCATGAAAGTTATAGATTAGGGGTTTTTCGGCTCAAGGAATCGATTTATCAAGGTCCCAGGTTCGAGAAAAGCTCGGTTCCCAAGATATAGTCATTTTAAAAACCGAGCGAAGCTCGATCAACCAGATATTCTTCATAATATACTAAATGTATATAGATACTTTATTAATTGTTTTAATTGTCTACTTTATGATACAAAAAAAAATATTCCTGTTCTGAATCCATTCGACATATTAAGCAAATATTCACAACTAGCTTCCGCCCGCGACTTCGCCCGCGTGGTGTTTTGATAGCCTATGTTCTTTCTCAGGGTCTAAAGATTGTCTGTGCCAAATTTCATCAAAATCGGTTGAGAGGTTTAACCGGGAAAGCGTAACAGACAGAGTTACTTTCGCATTTATAATTTAGTTTGGATGGAACTCCATGTTTTAATGCAGTCTTCCGCAAAACGTACAAACCTCTGTTTTAAGAACACTGTGTGTTTCTGTTTGAGTATTTTTTGTTTTTAGTATCTTTTGCCCTACCTACATAAAGAGTTTCTACTAAATCGTGGTTGCGTCCAACCAACCAACTACTTGTGGATTATACAAGTATATGTTCCGTGCGGGCATCAAACCCGCGCGCGGCAAGCAGCCTGCGCACCAGTCCAACCGCTCAGGCATTGCTATTCAATATTTGTAAACTTAGTCAGTCAACAATGACAACACAGGAAAGTGACCTGCAAGGGCAACATCTAAAAAAAAGAAAAAAGTATTACGCAAACTGAAGCACACACCAGGTTTTGAACCCTGTATATTCTAAGTGTCAGAGTCACCGACATAGCTCATAAAATTTGCAAGTTGAAGTGGCAATGGGCAGGCCACATCGCTCGTAGAACTGACAACCGATGGGGAAGAAAAGTTCTCGAGTGGCGACCACGGACCGGAAGACGCAGGCTCTCCCACTAGGTGAACCGACGACATCGTGAGGGTCGCGGGCAACCGATGGATGCAAGTGGCGAATTGTCGTTCGGCGTGGCGGTCTAAGGGGGAGGCCTATGTTCAGCAGTGGACGTCTTCCGGCTGATGATGATGATGATTATGATGATATACTAAGTTTAGGTTTTAACTCAATGATTATCATAATCTAGTTTATCTTCACAGGCAGACTCCAAGCAGATTTCACAGGCCAAAGACTGGCTCTCTTAGACATCAAATGGGACTGTATAGTCCAGTCCACAATGACCAGGGCCCAGGAGACAGGCCAGATCATAGCCAAGCATCTACCCAAGGATATAGAAGTGAAGAACTGTCAGCTGATTGAAGAAGGGGCTCCCATACCTCCGGAACCACCAGTCGGACATTGGAGGCCGGAACCAAAAGTAAGTTTTTTTTTGGTAAACTTTTTTAGAGAACTAACGACCGCAAGTGTTATTCCATCTCTATTAAAATCCTTTTCTTTGTTTTTGACGGATGCTTTTGATTGGACATCTTCAAAACTGGGATAGGGAAATGCTAACAAAAATCCAACCAAAGACAGACTATTAATTTACAGCATTTCACCTGCCTCGTTACTGACAAAGAAGTGACTAGCTGTTGACAATTTTTATTGCTTATGAATAGATCACTTGATCTATTCTTTGACAAGATTTACTGCCATTAAAACATGTAATGCCGAAGATACCTCCGCGTCTGCATTATACTGCTACTTGTGCTTGCATATTTTATTTTTTGAAATGCACTGTCCTGAGAGAGTGTAGCCATGGCTCCAACCGTGACGTCAAAGTGTTCCTCAAGTAATAAGTTGATTTTAGTAAAGAACTTTTCAAGTCACGAGCCCCAACTCTCAAGCTTTAAAACGTTATATCTTTGTAAGTATAAAACATTGATACAACAAAAATTAAGTGTCCATTATTTTTCAAAACTCAAAATGACGCACTAAATAGATTTGCAATTTGTTTTTATAATAATAATATTCCACAACTATCACACAACGCCGTCTAGTCCCAAGCTAAGCAGAGCTTGTGTTATGGGTACTAGACAACTGATAAACATACTTATTAATTTCTAAATACATACATATTATAGATAAATTACACCCAGACACAGAACAAATGATCGTGCTCATCACACAAACATTTGTCCTGGGTGGGAATCGAACCCACGACCCCCGGCATAGCAGTCAGGGTCACTAACCACTAGATCAACAGGCAATTCTGTTATTACTATTATGCAGACTCATTGTCACTTCAATTATTTCTTAAATGCATGTTTTCTTATTATTTTGCATTAAAATATGCAGCTTTGGAACTTTGCCACTTACTATAAAAAGAAGTTTATTTTTCGTAACTACACTCGGCGTCACAAAAATCGCACCTCTTCGAAAATAAGTTTAAAACATGTCCCACCAGCAACGAATACATTTAACCCAATTAATATTGGTATCAATTGAAAGTATGTTTAACGACCTTTAAATTAACAACAGTTAGAATTCCTAAACACAACAGATCTCATTAGCACGTAACGTTAAAAAAAATGTTGTCAAAATACGCATTGCAACGGCCACTAATTGCACCTCCCTACAAGGGTATTAAACGGGCGACCCGGGTTAAATGTGGGTCATTCGCTATTTAACCTTTGAAGTGAACACACGTGAACAGCTACAGCGAGAAAAATACTCCAGAAGAAGGATACCACTGCAGATGAAGCCGCTCAAGTCATTGCACTACTGCAATCAGGGATGCGGCAATGTGATGTTGCTCGGCAACTGAACTTGAGTCGTTTTGCCGTTCGACGAGTGTTCCAACGCTTCCAAGAGACTGGTGGCTATATCCAAAGACGTGGATCTGGAAGACAACGGTGCACATCCGAAAGAGACGATCGCTTCATTGTTTCGTCGTCTTTACGTAATCGGTTCTCCAATGCTGTTGAGCTGCAACAACAACTGCGATCAGCTCGCAGAACTTCTGTAAGCGTCTCCACGATTAGAAGAAAAATGCGGGAGAAGAAAATTGTAGCTCATAGGGATGCTACAGGGCCAAAATTGACTGCACAGCATAGGAGAGACCGGTTGCAATTTGCCCGTGACCATGTGGATTGGACAATAGACCAATGGAGGGCTGTGCTCTTCTCGGATGAGACGAGGGTATGTCTTTTCTGCAACGACAGGCGTCGAAGAGTGTATAGGAGGCAAGGTGAACGATTCGCACAAGCCTGCATTCAAGAGACAGTGGAATACGGGGGTGGCTCGTGCATGTTCTGGGGCGGCATGTCAATCGACGGTAAAACGAACCTTGTGTGTGTTTCTCGGACTGGAAGTGCTCGCGGGCAAGGGTCGCTGACTGCTGCTCGGTACATAACAGAGATCTTAGAGGAGCAGGTTGTCCCTTATGCTGGTTTTGTTAGCAGTGGGTTCACGTTAATGCACGATAACGCCCGCTGTCACACCGCTTTAATTGTAAGAGACTACCTGCAAGAAGTTGGAATCCCTGTTATGCGCTGGCCCGCGCGAAGTCCAGACCTGAACCCTATTGAGCACCTTTGGGATGAACTGAAACGGCGAGTACGGGCACGTGATCCTGCCCCTACCACTCTCCAAGACCTCCAAGATGCCGTCGTTGCAGAATGGGACAACATTCCTCAAGAAACTGCTGTCACATTAATTAGGTCCATTAGAGAACGCATGGAAGCAGTCATCAGGGCTAGGGGGGGTAACACTAGGTTTTAAGTTGTTTTTAAGGACTTTTTTGAAATTTTTGCTGATAAAAAAAAAATTAACTTTTTAATCATTTGCATTAGCTTGCTTTTTTTATTCCCTGGTAAAAAAAAACCCAATTCCATTGATTTATACTGAAATTTAAATAAATTGCCTTTCCAATGATACCTTATAGTCATAATGTCTACCATTGATTAATAGGTTTAAAATGACTTTGAAGGGAATTCTTAAAGAGGTGCGATTTTTGTGACGCCGAGTGTATTTGATGCATGACATTCTCGGTCAGTATTTTTCGAGTGCATTTATTTGTTTTATTTTTAAAATTATCCTTTTGTTAAAAATATCACTGTGTTTTTATTTGTACCTCTTTTCATTTTTATGCGAAGAGAAAAAGATTGGTTTTACCAACAAATTAACAGTCAGTTTTTACCTTTTATATGATAGAGAAACTGTTTTCTCAGTTCTACATCTGTCTTTCTTATATTTAGAACCAAATAAATTTTCAGTACTTATCCTGTGTATTATTATCATTTGTCTGGCATTCAGGAACTCTTTGGAAATTCAAATCTTCAGATGACTTTATGATAACCTTTTTACAATTCCAACATATTTTAGCACAATGCGATGAAGACTTCAAGAAATGCATTTTAGTCAATGAGACATTTGTTGGGTTCTGAAACTAGTAATACACACATCAAAAGTGTCTAGGGATCAAGCATTTTTATGCGGATTTCTTGAGATTGAGATGTGGCTTTGTAATAAATTTATGATTTTATAAACTTATATGGATCCTTTTTGGTGCATTTCATAATTTGAATCAGGAACTGTAAATCAAATTCGAGTAAAAGATGAAAATCAGCTGTCAATATTTTCCCTACAAAAACATACAACGCATTGAAGACATTATTAGTGCTACTGTTTCCCTACTACTGATTAAAACCAACGTTATTATGGAGCGGCGACGTCATTTAAGCAGGGAAGAAATGCTCAGAGCCGTGGGAATGATAGAAGCTGGTTCCCGGCAACGTACTGTGGCTTTAGCTCTGAATACAAGTCAGAGTGTTATCAGTCGACTTTGGACACGTTACCGAAGCACTGGTACCGTGGCTGAGCGCCATGGAGGACGGTATCGCTGCACCACACGGAGACAAGACCGATACATTCAAATCTTAACTCGAAGAGCTCCAACAATAACCGCCATGATGTTAGCCGTGAGGCTTCATCACTCTTCAGGGAACTTAATTAGCGACCAAACAGTCAGAAACCGCTTGCATGAAGTGAACCTTCATTCCCGAAGACCGCTACGGGTACCACCTATAGCAATGCACAATCGTAGGATTCGATATCAATGGGCTCTTGAACACAGAAATTGGGCAGAAGAACAATGGCGTTTCGTGTGCTTTTCTGATGAGTCTCGTTTTGGTTTGAGACCGGATACAAGACGTATACGACACTGGAGAACCCCTGGACGCCAACAGCGATTAAAATCCTGCCAGGAAGTCCATCCTTATAGTGGTGGAACCATCATGGTATGGGCGGGTATTTGGATCGGCGGAAGAACTGAGTTGATTTGGATCAGAGGCAACCTCAACGCTCAAATTTATGCTGAGACGATTGTATCAGACGTCATCGTTCCTCTACAAGTGCAAGTCGGTCCCTTATTTCAGTTAATGCATGATAATGCACGACCGCACACCGCAAGAGTTGCAAGACAGACTCTCGCCGCAGCTAACATCAATGTCCTGCCCTGGCCTGCTCAGTCGCCAGACTTGAACCCGATTGAGCATGCATGGGATATGCTACAGAGAAGAGCTCTGCCGAATATGGAGGGTATCCAGTCGCAAGAAGACCTTTTTTTGTTGTTGCAACGAACATGGGCGGCCATTCCACAGCGTGATTTGGATGAACTCATTTTGAGTATGCCAAACCGATGTTCTTGTGTTGTTAGTGTTCGCGGTAGAAACACGGATTATTAATTGTTTAAGTTACCCTATAAAATTTTAAAGAAAACTATTATTTCAGTCTTTTTTTCGAACTTTAATGTTAGTGGTTCAAATGTCAAAAATCCCTTTATTAGGAAAATGGCAAATTTCTTTATGAATGCAAAGGTGACTTGGTTTATCGTTACTGTGACAAACGATAACACTTTATTTGATGAATCCTTAAAGAACATTTTAATTAATATCAATCAGGAGAAAAGTTATTGCAAAAATATATGTTGATCCCTAGACACTTTTGATGTGTGTATGTCTGGAAAGAATAAAAAAGTTGTATTTTTTTCTAACTTAGCCTGTATTTCAAACGCTATCTGAAGGAATTCTTACCTTTTGTGCTTTTTGAATTTAGACTCTCGGCACTGATCCATGTGATGAAAATCCAACAGTGTACTTTGAGTACTTATATCCTTAAATTTACAGTCCTATACTTCTGCATGCATGCAATCAAGCTTTGGGAAACCAAGGGTGAGGTGAATAATAAAGATCTTTTCGCATTCCATAAACTCGCGTTCCAACTCTACTCCAACTCGTCGCATACGGCATACTTGACGTCGATTCTACCTCTGACTTGACTCACTGTTAAGCATTGAAATGTGAGCTTTAAAACCTGTTTTTTACGGTAGAATTTTTAATATTTTTAAAAAGTGTACGAGTAAATCACTGAGTTAATGCAGAGTAGAGACGGCGTCCATTCTGTGAAATGTGCGAAAACTTTAACCATTTAATTATGTTGTTTCTTTTTTTTAGAAAACGACATCAAATCATTGGCTTTTATTGAGTGCCACATATAAATCTATATTTTTTAATCTCTCACAAATAGCAAGTCATATTAAGATATTATTAACAGCCAATGTGATGGCTGATTGTTTTAACCATTTTTAAATCAAGAGTAAATTTTATTGATCGGCTGTCAAACAATTATGTTTTTTTTTCAGAATAAGAAGTTTTTAAACTACCATGCCCCCTTAAAATATCATTAAAACTGTTTATTCTTATCTCGGAGACTGAAAATAAAACCATGTTAAATATCCCATTATCCTATTTTCAAGTTCTAATGATAGTATAAATTAACTTACATTGATTATTGTACAACCCAGTCGCATTTTACATTTCACTGCTGTTGCATTTTGAATACCTACCTAGTCATAATATTTTAATGATTACATCTATGAAAAAAGTCTAACCTTTAACCAAAATTAGGTCTTTTTTCCACCACTGTTGAAAACATGGGTAAAAACTGCGGTGGTGAAAACTAGACCTAATGGAATGATCATCACTAATTCACTATGCACGGCATATCTCATATTTTTCATTTTATTCATTACTTTTATTTTCCACTTAACCAAGACCTCACTTCCTGCAAAGTTTTCTTTTTTTAATTTAAATATTTTTGTTGAAAAAACAACTTTTATGATTTTTTGTAACAAAGCGATATTCATGACGTTTTATGCTATGATTTTTTCTAACAAAGCGATTTTACATGACGTTTTATGCTATAGATATTTGAACAAATATGTAGTATCTACCATGGGTCTCGCGTCCATGTCTGCCGAGACATGCATCATGCGGTCCTTGAGCTTAAAATTAAACTTTTAACTAACATAATTTGTTTTTAATATAAATTGATGAATGAATTGATGTTTATTTTAATTCGCAATTTTATATTTATTTGGTTTTGAATATTATTTTAGAATATATTAATTTGATTGTATGTAATATGGACTAACATTGTCTGAAATAAAATAAATTATTATATTGTATTATAAATACTGTAACTTTGTTTTTGATCTTTTTATGCACAAGTTTCATATAAAATCATCTTACTGAAGTGGAAGGCAACACTAACATAAAATAATCATGGATGAACTATACACTGTTAGTCCAGAAACTAATATTTAATATAATTTTATTTTGATCTCCAACCGAAACTCCACTCTCTCCTTAAAGACCCAAGTTTTATTTTAGAATGCAACTGGTGCGTATAATAATTTCCCCTTTTGGCACGTACAGCAGTTCTTTCAGGATAGTGCGAGGATCGAAGCTGGGTTCAGGCGCTACTTCCATAGGGCGCCCCCGGACCAGACAGAAGACACGTACACCCTGCTGGTCTGCCATGCTAATGTTATCAGATACTTCGTTTGCAAGTAAGTAGATTTATTATCACGATTTATCACTGTTCTGCCTTTTTTTTTGGGACAAAACCACGACACTATTCCCAAACCACTGCAACTCCTGAAAGCCAGAATCAACAGTGGCGACCACCAGAAAAGACGACGTGTCCCGGAGAATGAATTTACCGTCTTTTCTGTCATTATTAACAAGATACAGACGTGATGCCCCGGAGGTTTAAGCACCTCGTTTCTCATGCACGAGATTCCGAGTTCATACTTAGGCAAGTACCATGCGGGCGGCGAGTAATGAGTGACTCGCCGCTCGATCGTGGACCATGTCCGGGTCGACGACGCGTCATGTTCCAAGGATAGGTTCCGCGTTTATATTGGACATGGACATCACTGACACTGGTGTCGGAAAACAACGTAAGGAAACTTGGACTTGTATAATAAATATACAACGTGTAACGTTAAATGCGCAAAACCTCTCGTGGGGTAACTCAGCCCATGATACTGAACAATGTTTGTTCTAAGACTTTTGGACCCCACGAGAGGTTTTGCGCATTTAACGTTACACGTTGTATAAGTCCAGAGCCATGTCAAAACCCTGTGGTGTTTCTAGAGGCGGCTTAATTTACTCTGACACCAAAGGGTGGCCACATTGTCACATGAAAAAGAAGAAGGATTTGTAAGGGGACAGAAAACCAAACAACTCGTTGTTAGTCGTTCTTGAATACTAAATTGACAAATGCGTTCGTTGATTGGTGTACAATGCAGTGTATAGAAATAGATCGCATACAAGAGTTTTGCGATTGTGACAATTATTCGCATATATTTTCTTTACGCTGGGTCTCTCTACTCGCTCCATCGTCGATTTTGTCTCAGTCACCCCTGACTAAGACTAGAGTCAAGAACAAAGCCATCTGGAAAAAAAAATACTTTCTAAAATTAGTATAAAGGCTACTAAAGCAGTGTAGGCACGGGTATGCGGACGGTGAGTAATGGGTGACTCGCCGTATGATCATGAACCATGCCCGGGTCCAAGGAAGCCTTAAAGACAACAATTTTTTTTTTTGAGCGTGGTAAAATCATCAAATGAGTCCTCCCACCCCGGGCAGGGCGGAAGGGACTGTCAGACTCTCAGACTCGTACTGACTAAAATCCAAGGTGTCCTTCAATAGCCCTTTATGTTCCGGTGTCACGGTAATGAGATAAGTCCCGCGACCAGGCTGCCGACAGCTTAGAGGCCAAATCCTGCCGGGGTCGCGGGATTGTCTCATCAGGCAACCGTGACCCTATAACGTCCTTCCCGACCTGGACTGGGTAAAATCATTAAATGAATCCTCCCACCCAGGGCGGGTCGGGATGGACTAAAAGACTCCACGATAATCCTTTAATACCCCTTTACGTTCCGGGGTCACAGTTACTTGCTAAGACAGCCCCTCAACCTTGTCCATAATTGTTGGAATAAGTTTTGTAATTTGTATCAAATTATTTTAGTTCTTGTTGAACATTCATCTTGAAAACTTGGAGTTTAGAAACGTGTCAAACTTAGGTAGGTCAAATAATCTCATTTTTTATTTTCTTTGTTTTCCAGAGCACTCCAATTCCCACCTGAAGGTTGGCTCCGGATATCTCTAAACCATGCCTCTATAACCTGGATATCAATCATGCCGAACGGCAACGTGGTCCTCCGATCACTCTCCGATACAGGCCACATGGAACCCAAATACGTCACTAGCCGGTAAAACAGGTGTTTACGAGTGGTCATACGGGTGTAGTTGCTAGCGCTAGTGGTACTGGCATGCCAGTAGAGATTCTGTGCTGCCCCCCTAGACATTCGCCGCCTTACCACAAAAAGATAAACATTTGTTGAACGCTTGTCTAAACAAATTGTAACTGAAAAACGACCCTTATATCAACGACAATTGCCGTTTTAAATTGACAGTTCTTTTAGACAAGTGTTCAACAGATGTTTAACTTTTTTGTAGTAAGACGGTCGACGTTTAAAAGTGCCTCTTTGATGGCCTAATTGAAACAAATGTTTTGACGATAAGTAGCAAGCGATAAAGCGCATTTCACACAGAGAGCGGCGCGGGTCGGGCGCGGGTCGGGGCGGGAGTACGGCGGGTCTAGTTCTTTGTATTTAAATGGAAGACTTCACACTGAAAGCGTGCGCGGGTCGGGCGCGGGGCGGGTCGTGCCCGTACACCGAAACGCGCCCGACCCGCGCCCGACCCGCGCCCGCTCTCTGTGTGAAATGCGCTTTAATGTTAACGCTCAGTAGTCGTTAATACATTTTCAACCTTATACCCTTGCGCATAAAGTTGAAAATTTATTAAAGACTACTACGTAAATTAACGCTTATGGCTCGTCTAGGGGGGCTAAGGGACTAGACAAGTAGCAGACTATAAGCAAAAACGCTGTGAAGACAAACTGTAATTTCAATTAAAGATGAATTCTAGTCTTTAAGGCTGCATATTCTGAAAGTTGGCAACGTCGCAAAAAGCTGTCAAATAATTACAAGTTTTAATTAATTTGGCAAATTTTCTGTATGAAAACAAGAAATATCGCTCTGTAGTGCACTAAAAAAATGATATAGGAATGCAATTTAAACACTGAATTTGATGTTGTAACCGTTTCCGGTGTATAAAAGGCATTTGGAAAGCTTCCAAATGCTTTTTCTACATCTAAAACTATATATTCGGTGTTACGATATTAATTATTGCATTCCCTTATCAATTTTTTAGTGCACTACAGAGCCATATTTCTTATTTTCATACAGTAACAATGCTAAATTAATTAAAACTTGTTAATATTTGACAACCATTTTGCGACGTTGCCAGCTTTCGGAATATACGCTCTTAATGGATTTTCAACTTTATATTCTGGAGTATAAAGTTGAACTGTATTAAATACTAAACAGCGTTTTTGTTTATCGTTTATCACTTGTATAGACCCTCTGAAATGTCATGCACTGCTATTGCTTTCATTTTAAAGATGTGTCCACAGCAAAGTTGGTTTTTGTTGAGCAATGTTTGCAAGTCGTTGAAAGCATTTAAATTACTTCTTTTTCCGTCCAAAGTAAGGCTGCGGTTCCACTGAGACGGAGCGGAACAGAGCGGAGACGAGCTGTGCCGCGATTCACCAATGACATGGCTTGAAATCCAGATCACTTCTCTACTCATCCATGTGATTGGTGAATCGCGGTACAGCTCGTCTCCACTCTGCTCCCCTTCGCCTCAGTGGAACCGTAGCCTTAAAGCTGCAAACATTCTAAGAGCTTAATAAGTCTTCTCAACAATAAATAACCATGTTTTGGATACATAATTATGCATTATTGTAGTTATAATAGGTATAGCAGTTTTTACGTAATTTGGGCTTGTTGCACCAATAATTGGTAAAACTGGTTGTAAGCGTTTTATCCAACTTACAAAGAATATTTTAATAAACTGCAAAAAAGCAGAGAATAAAATACTTCCTTATCATTTCTTCAGATAAATTACTGTTATGGAAGCTATGTTGTCTAATAAAAAAACTTGAGAGGTGTCAAGGGACACCCGGATGGAACGAAGTTACTGTATACACTCAACAAAAATAATCGTCGCGACTCCACTCTACTCCACTCCGCTCCGCTCCAATCCGCTCCAATCCGCTCCGCTCCGCTCAGCTCTTCTCCACTCCACTCCACTCCATTCCATTCCATTCCATGGTAATAAACACATTACCCTCCTTTGCGTCGCGCAGTCGGATAAAAGTGTCGTGACAACTTTTCGTAAGATTTTTTTCCGTCCAGCCCCCTTTCACAACGCGCGATTAGGAACTTCGTTCCAATAAAAAAAATGCTTGCTGAATTATGGATGAAACGCTTTAGAATATTGTTTTTTTATTATTTGCTGTTATGGGTAAATTATTCAGAGATATAAAAGTAATAATAAATTCTAGAAAGTATCTGTTAGGCCATCTCTGAATAATTTACCTACTGTTTCGAATCTTGCCTTTTTTGAGCACTGAAATACAGTACCCTCTGCCAAGTGTTCCCATTCAAACACGAACCTTATGCATTTGTGATAAAGTTGAAAATCGATTAAAGATGTGACAACAGTTCAGCTTTTGAATATGGCAAAGATAACTCTTTGCCATACATTTCTATAGACATATTTTTTATATTATGCCTGTTTATTCAGTGTGCAATATTTTATAAAGTTTTGTTATTTTTTGGGTACCCAAAACTTCTTTAAGGCTTAGTTATAGTCTGCAGGAATGACTTATGAGATTACCGCGGCCCTGGAAGGGCAATTGAAAGATCAGGGTGAATTTTAAATCGGTACGGTACTGTGTTTGAATCTGACAGCTCCTTACGCACAGACTGTCTAGTGTCAAAATCCTGTTTCTTCAATTGCCCTTTGAATGACAGGGCCGAGGTAACCTCTGTGGATGGTCCCGCAAAAAAATTAACCTCTAAAAGAAGTTTAGGGTAAACTATTATATTATAATATAAGTAGTAAGTAAAAGTAGACAGTATTGTGATAAGTATAGAACACATTATTGCTTATTATTCGACAATAATATAAAATAAGGATATTGAATTATAGGTGAAATTTAATAGTGTGTTTTGTTCTTTAACATTAAGGGTCATTTCACACCAAGACGCGCCGCGACGCGACCCTACAATTCGGGATTTTTTTTATCTTTTCGTGTCGCAACAAAAGTTACATTTAGAATCGCTGTTGAAAATTGAGCGCCGTGTCGCGTCGCATCACTGATGCATTGCGTATCTTTTCGTGTAGTAAATAAAGTTAAATTATGAGTCGAAATGTGTGCGCAGCGTTGCGTCTCAGTGAGAATTGGCCCTTAATTAGAAAAATGTGCACTGGGATGGGGGTGTCACTAAAAAATATGTTTTGTACACCTAATGTGTAAATAATAGAAAATATTGATTCATATGGGAGCAGTTACTAGCTTTTGACTAATTCGAATTTAAGACTGATATTCGTCTGAGCTATTGAATCGAGTCTTCAAATATTACCGGCACGTTCACGACGGCTGACTTAGCGCGGGGTAGCGAGCGGTAAGATCAAATATATAGAAAAGTTTGAAACACGCCACGATGCGCCGCCAGTGACCAATTCCCGTACTCACAAAGTAATTACACAGTATAATAATCTTTACAGTAGTGGAACTCGGCCGCATGATAGAAATAAATGCCTACAGCCACGCGGTGCGTAAACATGCGTTAGGGCTGGCTGCCCGTCTCCAGCATTTTAATTACATTTGCCTACTTTCTGTTTCTATTTAGTTTTGTGGTTGTAAATAGGTATACTTTTTTAAATAAACAAATAAAATACTTTGTTTATTGGATAGGAAGTGTTCAATAAAAATACGTGTTGTTTTTTTGATTGGTAGATTTAATTTAAAAAAAAACATGTTTTTGTTTGAAAAACAATTCGGGCTTATTTTGTGACCGAAAAATATTTGCGCCTCGACTGAGTCGTACGAAATTCTTTATTATTAACTTTTAAAATATAATAAATCCGCATTCTAATATAAAGCTCAATTAAAAATTAAGCAACCAAAAACAGCACAATATTTACTACTCGTCATATTAAATAATTAATGTAGTTGAACTGATTTGTAGTGAAAAAATCGCGCGGTTATTATTAAAAAACCAACACACCGTCCGTTGGTCACTGCGGTACAGTCATGACTGTCTGCGCCCCGAGCGCGCCCCGACATCGAGGCGCGTAGGCATAGCTCGCGTTTCGTCCGTTTGTATGAAGTCGGAGTACTGTATAATAATATTACCGTGGTAATTATGTCTTATTCGCACCGCCCGCCACACCGCTCACCGGTTAGATCAAACCCGCGAAGGCGCCGTAATGTAATAAAATAGAAAAAAAGAAGTTAGATTATAAAATTATTATCAAGCATGAAACTGAACCTATTTGAATCAATGGCCAATATTCTGATCAACTTATGGTGGCGGATATGGATAAATGTACATATTTAGTTTTTTTTTTTCGATTTATACGATATAAACAAGGATCAAATGAAAACCTTCAAAAGGTGAAAATCGTTCGAATTATTATTTTTTTTTTTTTTTGCTCCATGTAAAATATTAATATACAGCTGCATCCGGTTCAACTGGACGATCCCAAAATAGTTGGGTAGTTGTAGGCAGTTAATGAATTCTAAAAATATTTGTACTTGAAACTGGTTGTTTCATTGTTAAAACAAAACCTTCCTTGTGGTGTTATCTGGTAGGTAAAAATAAACGCTTTTGTTTCAAAGTTGCTCCACACTACGATTCGTGCTCAATCGTGGCTGCGTTTACAAACATTCAAACGCATATACATAAAAAGCCAAGAAATATCTTTCACTAAAAAATTCTAGCCCACGCCAGGTCAACTACTTTGCGTAATGTATTTCATCAGTACTGCTCTCAAAACGGTGAAGGAAAACATCGTGAAGAAACCGACATGTCCTAAAGAACCAAAAATTCGAAGACATAATGAGATACTTAGAAAGCGCCTAAGGTGGCCGGAAATCGCCTCGCGACGTCCGTTGCCGTGGGCGTCTCTCGCGGCGGCTGGGTCGTGAAGTGAACGCTGTTCTCTCCCTCACGCGTTCCGCCTCCTCCTTCGCTAGCAAGACTGCTTCGCAGAAGGAGGTGACCAGGCTTCGCGTGGTGGATTACAGCCCACCTTCTCTCACAGAGATAAGGCCTGTTTTTCAACAATTGGAATATTATATACAGAGTATGCTAATGCTTTAAAAATACTGTTTTCACCTCACCCGCTCGGAAAGATTCTATTTCTCATTCAAAATCTGAGCGCAAAACTCCATTTTGTGCTCTAGAGCACAGTGTTGTTTAAAATTCGAACACGTCTTGTATTCAATTGTTTTCTACACTGACAGGCGAGCCGCCCCCAGTATAGGTCAATGACCCCACTTTATTTCCTCGCTGTGTGAGGTGAAAAGTTGTGTGTTGCACTCGGCAGCAAAGTTTTTCTGCGTCTCGTACCTTTGAAAACTTCGCATCGCTCAGGATTCTATATTTGAACCGCTCGTTTCTCTCGCGGTTCAATCTTAGAATCCTTCGCTCGCTCAGTTTTCAATTCAAGTACTCGCGCCAAAAATCAACTTTGCAGCCTTGCATAACAAATAACTATTGTAGATGTACAGACGTCTGCAAGTCAATCTACCCCAATCCGTCAAATTTTACCAATCGAACATTAACCTTTTACTGTTGTGATTACTTGTGATTAGGTTGAAAATCTATTAAAGAAAGACAGATCGAGGTAGGTTGATATGCTAGTGTGTAAACAAAAAAGTGTGGGGTTAGGGTTTTTGGGTGTTGGTTGGTTTGGGCGCTAGTTCCAACTATGGTCAATTGGTCACGGTCTAAAAGATCCATAGCATCAGGTATGTTTTGTTTTTCTTTCTATATAATGTATTTTTGTTTGCACTAACCAGCCAGTAGCAAGTGTGAATTACTAATACGTAGATAGATTTGGACAGTAGTTAACTTTTTGTAGTATGTAGATATCTGTAGTCTAAAACAAACCAGTTTATCGTGGTCTCGCTTTGTAAGATCATTCCGGACATTCAGCGATCACCATACACTGGTTTTTGCATGACTTGATGTGTAGCCGTATGAACTATGCGTTTCAACTATTAATAGGATGACCTTGGAACCATATTTTAACGACAAAAACTGTGCAAAATTATTTTTTATTATTTATTAGCTGTTTCCCTGTGGTTTTATCCGCGCTGCTTGGCACCAACGACGATATATTACTAGACTCCTAATAACAGGCAACCGATGTCTGTCAACACATTAGGCAAAAAAGTCTTATTATCCGTCTCATTTCGACCAATCCTGTGACACGTAAACATACGTTGAGACAGAACAGACCTTGAGTTAGCCAATCACAACGCAGTACCCCGTCCCCCTCGCTTACGTAGTACCGCAGCGAGTTGACAGAATAGTTTTTGTTCCTTAGATCGTGCATGCGGACTCTATTATTATATCGTCGTTGCTTGGCACCTATTGGTTGTAGTGTGATATTATACAGCCTAAGATGTAGGGTAAAGGAAGATTATTTGGTGAGACAGGCAACTAAGTGGTCTCTCAAAACGTTACCTATGCATGCAGTAATGCGAAATGATCTGTCACTACGTCTTGTCCACTTTAGTGGTGAACTAGATGCATCATTTCGCATTACTGCATGCATAGGTAACGTTTTGAGAGACTTTTAAGACTCTATCACTGAGTTGCCTGTTTCACCAAATAATCTCCCTTTACCTTATAGACTATCCAAAAAAAAAAAAAACAATTCGAACTAGTTCCTGAAATTAGCGCGTTCAACCAAGCAAACTCTGGTATTAGAAACGCGCGCACGAGTGCAATATGGCGCCTAGATCTTCCTATTCTTTTTTTTGGCATCGTCGAGAGGTCAATTTAATTTTTTTAATTCTTGTATTCGTAACATAAATATGTAACATAATTTTGTTGTTTGTTTCTTATCTAGTAAATAAAACTGTCAGCTTTTCAAATCACTGTATGTTTTGATTACAGTAATAGCAGTTTAAAACGAAATCTCAAGCCTCAACCATGTAAGGAGCAGAACTAGTAAGAAACTTGGTTATTCTTACCGTAAGGCCAGGTTCACACGGCGATTATTTTCCCGTATACCGTATAAACGATTTTATCGAATAGAGTAGTGACAACAGAATATATATGAAAACTTAAAAATTGTTTACACGGCGTTCATACGGGAAAATCCCGTGTTCGAGAAATATATTTTACCGTATACCGTGCGAAGTTGTCACCGGAACGCCGCGTCTCGAAACGATTTTATCGAATACGACACGCAGTGGCGCTTATGTTCATGTTGTCTCGTTCACACGACTCGCCCATTCTAGAATCGTACGCACTCGCATGCGTGGCCCGAAAAAATCGAATCGAATGGTTGCCGTGTGAACGACTGCATCGTATACGTTAAAACCGTATACGTGAAAAAATCGAATCGAATGGTTGCCGTGTGAACGACTGCATCGTATACGTTAAAACCGTATACGTGAAAAAATCGAATCGAATGGTTGCCGTGTGAACGACTGCATCGTATACGTTAAAACCGTATACGTGAAAAAATCGAATCGAATGGTCGCCGTGTGAACCTGGCCTAATCGTTGTTTTAAGATTACCTTCACTGATTATTTCGATGTAAAAGTAAACAGTAATCGGATTAAATGCAATTAAATTGTTTAATTTGTGTTTTAGTGTAAATTGGTCAATTAATATCTGATTTGCGATAAGAGAACAATGTATTAAGTCAGTTGGAGCAAAACAAGTTTATGAGTGCGAAATCTATGTATGTTATTTACTTAAAGTGCGATCCAACTAATAAGGTGACCTTCTATTTTTGTTGTTTGAGATGAAATAAATATTTTTGTAGTTTTTTTTCTATTGACGTCTCTCCTGTCAAATCTGAACAGTTGTCTAACATTCTCCGTACTTTTGGAGTGTCAGTTGACCATAGACACTGACTTAGTTGGAACGCACTATACGCTTGAAGTTAAGAAACGAATCAACAACCGAATTTTCACTTCATCTGAAAATAAATCTTATTTTGTATAAAATGTAGTACATACATATTGCCGAGCTCCTTTCATCAAGCTTAGCATACAAATATGAACATTATTATTTGGGGATTAAAGTTCTTTTTTTAATTCTTAATAGAAGCTCAGCCTTACTTAAGATCTTTTCTGCAAACCCTTGTTTGTCATAAATACCTACATGAATTTTTTGAATGTTGGTTTTTGATACCTAAAGTTTGTTATCGCCAGACTATACTTTAATTGACAATGAAATCAAAACGATTATTGCCATATCGCAAAATCGAAGACATTTGTTTGATGGCGACGTCTTCATAAATTCTATTAGAGAATAACATAAGCTGCGCTTGCGCACCATTTGAATTGACGATAAGATGCGCGCTAAGATGTCCTAAGATATTACGCTGGAACTGCACTTTTCATGCACATGTTCAGGCGTGTACGCATCTTTACGAAAATATTTCTATCAGCCTACATTTAAGATTAAAAATCGTACAATAAACACTAAATTGTTGGTTGATACAAAATCTACCTATCACTTTGGTTGTATAGTTTCCTGTATCATATCAAATGTAATTACTTCTTATCATTTTAAATGTAAGTTAGATCTATGAAATTGTTTCTTCATAATATTTTATACTTATAAACAGCGTGAATTTTTCAACTGGATATCCTCGAGACATTGAGATGTTTTTCGATATTCCTCATAGTTTCGGATGTAGGCAACCACGCCCGTGGCCCAGTTCAAAAATTCATCCTGTATATCTTAGTACAAAATGTAATCTTGTTTGTTTGACAGGAATATTTTCTAGTGAAAGTGAGTTCAAGAATAGATAATTGAATCAATTTGTTTGTGGTTTTTTGTTTTCTTACTACGATCAGTGTTGTCCTCTAAAAACGCTTGCTTGCACGCTAGCATGTCTGTTTTCAAAAATGTGAAAATAATCATCATTGTATTTTAAAACCTTACATTGTTTATAACATTTAATACGATATTCCGACCTACTTATAGTGCCATTCAATAACCGTTTTACCACAAAAATGATAAACATCTGTTGAACACTTGTCCAAAAAATACTGTCAACGTCAAAACGACATCTCACGTTGATATAATATTATAAGGGTGTAATTTATCTATAATATGTATGTATTTAGAAATATATAAGTATGTTTATCAGTTGTCTAGTACCCATAACACAAGCTCTGCTTAGCTTGGGACTAGATGGCGTTGTGATAGTTGTGGAATATTATTATTATTATAAGGGTCGTAAGTTTTGCAATTACACTTTTTTTAGACAAGCGTTCAACAGATGTTTATATTCTTGTGGTAAGGTGGTAAGTGTTTATCAGTAATCACGAGGGAACTCATACACTTATTATTATGTTGGCTAAATGTTCCCGAAAATCGAACAAACTAACCTTTTTTTTTCATGTTGCATAATCGAGATAATGTATGTTTTCATTAAAATTACCACTAAATCTAGTCATGTTTAGTGAAAATAATATTGTTTTCAAATGGTGTTACCATTAAAGGTTTAAACTGTATTCGAAGTCATAGGTCATCTCTCTAAACAGAGAATTAAAAAAAGTGAAAATAATCCACGTGAAATGTGTAGCAATTGCTTACAGTGTACCAAATGACATCAGAGGAATTAATTGTGCAGTAAATTGACATTCTACGATTATTTTATATTCATTGTTTTCAGCCTTAGAGCTACTTTGCAATTTAAGAAACTTGCTTGAGGCACGCTGAAGACTAGTTCAATACTTCTTCAACTTTCCATAAACACAAAAAAAATACAGATCTGATGCCTTACCACGAGCTCTTAACGCGATTAGGCTGTGGGAAAGAGATGGCGCTAGACGACTTGTATAGCTCTGTCCCTTTCCCACAGCCTAAACTGGATCGCGTTAAGAGCTCGTGATAAGGCCTCTGACTGAGAAAAAGGACCAAGCTAATAAAATTGAACCAAGCCATACAGCATTCCTGTGTTTAGTGATAATGGGGATGGCAACTGGGGAACTAATGGCGCTAGTATAGCTTGTACCAAGCATCGTCATTGGTTCAAGTCAGTTCAAATCTTAAAGGTACTTCAAAATAGTACTACGTCATTGGTCGGATTAGGACTACTTTATGGTGGCGCCATCTACAATATCTTTGCGTTGCCAACCCCATTGAAGAAGTATGGAGTAAGTTTTCAGCGTGCCTCAAGCACTCGCTAAAATTCACGTAGCTCTCTAGTTACTAGGATAATTTCTTATGAACAATGATATTTTGTAATTTGAATAACGATAACTTGTTTAAGTTTTAATCATGTGCTCATTTTTCTTTCCAATTCTATGTGGGCTTTTGTACTATTGTGACATCGGTTTTAACATTCACTAGTTAGAAAGTAGAATATTTTTATGAGAATGAGAGTCAATTTGCTTTTCAGTTAATTTCGTTGCCAATAAAAACAAAAAGAATATGAGTTGTGGCTTGGACCCAACGTTCTTCATAACATAACATGCGTATCTACGTACAGATAGGTACAGGTTATGATAAAAAAACAAATATTAATTTTGGAAAAATCACAATTGGCTGCATTCAGTAAAATAACGTTCATTTTAAACGTGTTTTCTTTGATTAGTGACAGTGATTAGTAAGTAATAATGCAATTAATGTAATATTAATAAAAATTTTGAAGGAACTTCATTTAGATAAACTTACTAGTCATTTACTCTAATCAAAGTGCCTTACGGTCAGTTCACAGTCACGGAGATGCGACGCGGCGCGACGCGGCGCGACGTGACGCAACGATACTGCAAAATTGTGTATCTTTTCTTGTAATAAATAAAGTCAGATTTTGAGTCGCTATTAAAACGTAGCGCAACGCCGCGCTGCGTTGCGAAAGGTGTATCCTTTCGTGTAGGAAATAGAGTTAGATTTTGAGTAGCTCGATTGAAATGTACGCACAGCGTCACGTCTCGGTCTGAGCTGACCCTTAGAGTGTTTAATGCAAAACTGTGCTTTACAGTATATGAGCTTAGCTTATAAAATGTCCAGATTTCGTGTTCAAAACAAAACGTAACGTTTTAAGTGAATCCACCTTTTTATGTGTGAGTGAGCGCCATGCTCACATTTTAATATAATTCTATGACGTAGGGAATTAAGGACCGAAAGGAGGTAATTTTATCCCTGTTTTCTCGTTTCAATTCTCAGTGGGCTACTAGGCATCTGGACATTCTATAATCTAAGGTAATTTAACCATGACGCGGGGCGACGCGACGCGATTCTACAAGTGAAAATCAACCTTACCACTACTACGAAATAATGATGCCTTGACGTCGTCGTGGCGATCGTGTTTTGTTTTTCTATCTACACGTAGATATCAACGTGTTTTATGTCTTATGTCATAGTGGTAAGGTTGATTTTCACTTCTACTTGGAATTGGTCGAATTGCGTCGCATCGCGCCGTGGGTAAGCTCCCTAAGACTCCAAGTATTAATTTTATGTAAAAGCCACTGCCTATTAAACTGTACTGTATCATACTTGCCAAATTACCTCTTCTATTCTACCAACATGACGTGTTACAGTGAGTTAGTATCTCGTGTAAATGATAAGCTGTAAATATTTTGTAATGATGAATAAAATATGTTTAAAAGTAATGTTTTTCTTATTTTATTTCACCCTTGATATCTTTTCAAATTCTTGAGTTTTTATATCGACCTTTAGAAAGAGAAATTCGCCTAGTTACGGCTTTTTGTAACGTTTTCTCTGTCACACACTACTTAATTAGGTGACGTTTGTCTCTGGTTCCCGTTCGATGCGGTTGGTAAGTGGTACGTGCAACAGAGATAGGGCTATAAGAAGCCGAAACTAGCCGATAAATCTCTTTCCGAGGTCGATGAAGGAACTGATAAACAAACTTTTCTTGCTCGTACAGCAGTTTTATCAAGATGGCGCGCGAATAGAAGCCGGCTTCAGACGCTACTTCTATAGGGCGCCCCCGGAACAAACTGAAGATTCGTTCACGCTGCTCGTCGCACATGCTAATGTTATACGGTTTTTTGTTTGCAAGTAAGATTAATTGTTTTTCTTTTTCTTGATTTTTTTTTTATCTACCTACACGAAATAAATTGTTTGTCTAGTGGTCGTAAATGCGACTGCAGGGGCCATATCATGACGCCGTAAAGCGAAAGTAGTTCCACTGTGGGAAAGAGACAGCTATACAAATCTAGCGCCATCTCGTTTCCACAATGCGACTACTCTCGCTATAAGACGTCATGCTAGGCCAACTTACCTCGATTTCTAGGTCGGACACAGTGATATTTAATTTTTCCACTAAACATTATCTCAGTAGCAGCCACGGAACCTGTACCTGGTTGATGAGAATCCAGGGCAGGACGGGAGGGACTGCCAGACTTGTACTGACTGAAATACACGGTGTCCTTCAACAGCCCTTTATATTTAACGCTCACGGTTACCTGAAGAGACAGTCCCGCGACCCCGGCAGGCTTTGGCCCTCTAAGATTGCTGACAGCGCTTAGGACACGACGCGTTGTCAACCCGGACATGGTCCATGATCGGATCGCCCGTTTATAACATGACACCGAAACATAACTGTCGAAACTGCAAAACCTTTCTGGGATCACAAACCAGGTGACCTACTATGAACTCTTAAAGTGTGAGTCTTTAGGCTGTGGGAAAGAGATGGCGCTAGACGACTTGTATAGCTCTGTCTCTTTCCCACAGCCTAAACTGGATCGCGTTAAGAGCTCGTGGTAAGGCCTCTGATGTTATGTTTTTAAAAACATGGTGCTTTTTTTCCAGAGCCCTCCAGTTCCCCCCTGAAGGTTGGCTCCGGATGTCCGTGAACCACGCGTCCATTACCCAGCTGTCCATATTACCGAATGGCAACGTCATCCTGCGATCTTTGTCGGAATCTGGTCATATGCAGCCCCAGTACATCACTGTAATGTGACGAGGAACGAGTTTATGATTGATTAACTTATGTACCTATACTAGTGCACAGGGCCGTCTTTTATAAGGGGCCTTACTTAGGGCCCCCAAGTTGTCGTGGCCATCATAGCAGTAACTTTCGACTAACGTGTTTAGTGCGCAGTAGCCGAGCGATTGATTTGCGCTGCGTGTCGGTCTTGATTCCCGCACGTAACAAATATTTGTACGACCTATGAGAAGTTGCTCCGGGTCTCTTTTCGTGTATGTGAAATTGTGAATTTATAGCGCCATTTTCTTTAAATGCCCCGAGGCCTCAAATAAGTTAAAGACGGTCCTGTTAGTGTTAGTAGTAGCGGCTATTTATACTGACATAACTTATTGAGCCGATTGATGCATTTTTTCATTGGCTGGAAAACTATCCCTGTATCATATGAACTGGTTTTTACTCACATCAGAGAAAAAAAAGTAAAGTTAGTAAAATTGTCTGTTTGTTACCAGCCATGCCCGATTGTATACCAAACTAGTTTGTATAGGTGTGCAATTCTCTAAGAATACAGCCTTGAGTCAGCGCGGCCCCAGGTTCTAAATATAGTTTCGCCGTCGAACTCGTCGACGACGTCTTAGAGAATTAATTTAATTATTTTTTTAAATATAGCCCATTCATTCATACGTATTTTTATTTCATTATCTATCTATCTATCTTCTTCTATCTATACTTATAATAAATCTGTAGAGAGGTCAATTCTGTACATGAAATATATTTCCAAAATAACTATCAGGGGGTGATTAGGGATCGATACTGATGCCAAAAATGCAATTAATAAAATTATTGTCTGTCTGTCTGTCTGTCGGTCTGTCTGTCTGTCTGTCTGTCTGTATAACCGTTATAGAAACAAAAACTACTCGACGGATTTTGACGAAACTTGGTACAATTATTTTTCATACTCCTGCGGTGGTTATAGTATACTTTTCATCACGCTACATTCAATAGGAGCAGAGCAGTGAAGGGAAATGTTAGGAAAACGGGAGAAGTTACTCCATACACGCTAATCTTCGGAACTACTGGACGGATTTGATTGTTTTTTTTTTTGTTGTATAGCTATTAAGTCTGGGCAACATATAGGCTATAATTTATCTTGGAAACTTGAACACCTGATGCGGAACTGCAATAGATCAGCTAAACTATAAGAGATACAAAAATAGCGCCATAGCAAAAATTGTTCCGCGTGATGAGCATTTTCTGCTAAGAAAATAAATTTGAAGATATGGAACACCTGATGTGGAACTCCAAGAGCCCAGCTACACTACTACATATACAGTAATGACGACATAGCAAGAGTTGTTCAGCCTGATGAGCACTCCCTGTTGTCGTATAAAAACTGAAGATCTGGAACACCTGATGTGGAAGTCCAAGAGCCCAGCTACACTATAAGTAACATAATATATAGGAATGACGTCTTAGCAAGAGTTGTTCAGCCTAATGAGCACTCTCTGTTGACGTATGAAAATTGAGATCTGGAACAACTGATGTGGAATTCCAAGAGCCCAGCTACACTATAACATATATATGAATAACATCTTAGCAAGAGTTGTTTAGTCTGATGGGCATTTCCTGTTGACTTACAAAAATGAAAGATCTGGAACGTCTGGAATCATCATGCGCGTCCCGTTGTTTTCCCGTCCCCAGGCTCTAGGAATTCGACATCAGATGTTTCAGATCTTCGATTTTGACGACCCCATTGTCGCTGGCATAAGCAACAGGATCCGCGTACGAAGTCGCTGGCAGAAGCTAGTAATAAATAATTATCTTTTTATATATTAGTAGTGCGATTGATTTTGATCACTTAATGGCAATCGATAGGTTAACCCCGAACAGAGCCGGACTGGGCCGCGCCGGTAGGGCCCGGGTGCACAGAATATTACGGTTCACAAATTCATTTCCGGGACGACCTTTTCTATTTCACGAACTATCTGATCTTGTTTAGGTCGCAATAGCTGGGAATCAAGGCTTCAGCCTTCGCAGGCCCCAGACTCTACCTACCGCCTAGGCCTGTTTAGGGCTCACGTAGGCTGAGGCCCATCGGACAAGTGCCACTTCGACTAATTATGACCAATTCGACGTTGATCGCGAGCGTTGGATAAAGTAATGACCTACCCCTAGTTGTTTGATCACTAATTAAGCTATTTGTTAAAATCCCATATACCTATGTATTTTTTAAGCATACTCGTAGGTATAGGATTTTAACTAGTTCATAATTAGTTTAACTAATGATAAATGATAAAGAACTGGCTGTTTTTTTTTTCTGAAAACATCATCGGACCCTCAGATCATGAATCTCATCAATGAAGTTGTCTTCGTTATCATTCAAGGGGCCATAAAGAAAACAAAAATATCTGTTCAAGAACATTTTATTTGTATATTGGTTCTGTATCATTAATATACAACATCAATATTTGTGAAATATCAGTTAATCTTTATACCTATTCATGCATTTTTATAGACAAATAAAAGCTCTGATAATATAAATTCTTGTTAGGATATGTTGAAAAGTTTGAGGTATAGGTAAATAGGTAGTTTAGATTTTTATTAAGTATTGATAAAATCTTAAAGGAGTTATTACAAAAAATAATTGAGTTAAACAGTTCTGGGCAAATCAGCGAGTTACAAAATTATTTTGTAGAAATATAGTAAGTTTTATAATACAGTTATAATGTTAGTAACTTATGAATTATTACTTCAAATATTCTTAAAAAATAAAGTTGATGTATTAGTAGCATTTGAAATTCCAAAAAATAATAAATCCATGTCAATCGTCGCTTTTAAAACATACAAACTTATTTCAGTGGAAGTGAGTTAAGTAGTAGCTCGTAATACTGGTTTTCTGCTGCATCCAGTTGACTGGTAGCTGACCCAACATAGGTGAGAAAGGGCTATGCAGATATTGACATGAGTTATTTGGGCCGCATGAATCGTCGCTCATCGGGCCTCAAACAGCTTAGCAATTTGCGAATTGCCGACAAATCGTTGGTTAAAAATGATTGAGTGAAAACTGGGACTCTAGAAAGACGCTTTAGCAAATCATAATTGTAATAAAATTCGTAAATAAGGCCCTTTTTCAATCCCCCTTGATTTGGCCCAGCACTGCTTATTTATTTCTTCCAAATATGAGGTAATATTACTAACAAGAGGCAAAAACATTAAGCCAGTAGAATTAGTTTTAAATGTAAATAGTATTCTTACAATAGTCACAAGCAAAGTAAGAGTTACGTTGCAACCATCTCACTCTTGATTACAATAAATTGAAAGATAGTAAAAACGACGAAATATTTACAATATTAAGTATTACATTAATAAAAAATTGGTGTTTTATGGAAAAATCTCTATAATTAATACGGAGTTTTTAGCCGTATTAAACACGGCTCGGAAATAGGCCATTCGTCTCATTTTGTCTGTAGTGTTAATTACTGGTTTTGTTACCTTTTTATCGATATTATGGAACAGGATACACAAACCGCCCATGGCGCTAGATATGACGCCTCGCCTTTCTGTGTCGAACATTGTCACTGTTGCGCCCTGGCCGCATGGTATATTTTGTTACACTGAGCCAATAAACAACAATTACGTAGGCGCCACGCACCTTTTACAAAGCCGCGCGACCGCGACTCTTTGTATATCAAATCTCTTCATCAATACAGTGAAGCGCCCTGGTCGCTTTGTATATAAAGTCCTATAACGCGAAGTACTATTGCTATTAACATCACACTACGAAGACAAGGCGAAAAGCTTTTCGCGAGGTAAAAGTTTTTGACCTGGTTTTAGAAGAAAGCCAAGCAAAATGCTCGTTCGATATTAATAATATTATGGAGAAATATGACTTTTATAATTAATAAATAATTTAGGTATATTAATAAAGTTATATTTATTGATGATTTACCTATCAGCTATCGGATTTAAATGACGCGTGATGAGTTCAATTATTTTCTTATTTCACTAAGTATATCGAAAAAAAAACTATTATATATAAAAGGACTATTTCTAGAGTACGAATGAATACAATATTTAAATCAATTTAATATGCTCTATGAATCCGTGGCTATTTTAAAAATAAGTTTAAAAACGGAGATTTCAAAGGTGAAACAACTTAGGAAAAAATTCGTTGTAGGTTCCTATAATGACTCAATACTACAATGTACGAGAACTAGTTGGGATTTTCAAATCTTTAATATTGCTAAGAGGAGCCTGCTAGCATTTTACAGACTTACCTAATTATCAAGCTTAACAAAACATTTTAAACAGACAAATACAGCTACATTCGTTTTGAGATTCATTCAGCACGGCGGCGGCGGGCCGCATTGTATATAAGATGGCCGCATTGTATCTCAGGTGGCCGCTTTGTATATAAGATGGCCGATTTGTATCATGGATAGCTGCATGTGACTCAATGGGCTGCATGGTATATGAAACGCAAGACTATAATATTTTTACGAGTTTTTACCCTTGAGGCCTTAAAATATTTCAGGAATTTTCTTCCTATCGTTCTGGATTTTTTTAGGCGCTTCCAAACTCCATATTCACAATATTTAAGTATAAACAACGTATAAATAATTAAAGCCAGCGTTAGCATAAAGCGGTCGATTTAGGTTCGTAGCCAGGATAGTTTACTTTTAGTTAATTTGGTTTGGAATTGCTTAAAGGTATGATACCGACCGATTGCAGCAATTGCTGCCACTATGGTGCAGCAAGGCGGCAGGCGGGGTGACACTGCCGCTCAATAGTTCTGCCGGTGCATTGTTGCCGCAGCGTTTCTGCGGAGCTTGCTCGGAATGTAAGTAATCTCATATAAACATATACGCTATGCGCAAAGTCGGTGATGGGGACTATCAAATCGATAGCAGCGCGTCATGTGGCAGAGATTTTCACAAATTTTTAAAACACTTTTTAAGTTTTATTTAATTTTTATGACGAACAAGCCGAAATTATTTACCAAATTTTTTATGATCACGATTTTATGGCTTGTGGGTACCACCTAGCTTCTTTTTGAGATTGTTTTACTCTATGACTTTTGTCTAGGTCAGGAGTTGACCGAGACAATCTTCGATGAGTTTACCTAGAAGAAGCCCTAATTTTGAAGAGATTCGAAATTGTGCCTCCTAAGATCTCCTTAGCTGACATTGTCTGACATGTTCGTTCCCCAAAAGTAATGTGTGCCACAAAAGTCTTTGCTCCTAATCCTGGCTACGTCCTTGTTCTTCAGCACTTCAGTTGGCGGCCACTGGTCGCGGCAGCAGCAGGTCTGGCCCTTCCGTCGTGTCGTCCTCGTCTTCGTCGTCACAAGCATCCTCAGGTTCTCCCAGAGCACGTACGAATTCTGTTGAAGTAGTTGAATCTAGCTCAGTAACTGTACTATGTACGGAATCTTAAAAAAACAATAATGGCTACCATTCAGGAGGGGTTGGCTTCCAACCCAATTGAATTGAGCAAGTTACCTCCCCTTTATGTTTGTACAGACCGAAACTGGACACATTGTACTGATACCTAACTAATTTGACAACTTACCTAAAAAGTCTATGCGACCGTCACCGTCCGCGTCCACTTCTTTGATCATGTCTTCAACTGAAACAGTATAGAAGAATGGAAATTAAATACTAATAATAAGAATTCATTTCATATATTTTTTTCTGGAGTTCCACATCTGCGTTTGCACAGCGTTTTGAGAATCCAACATACCGAATCTCCTACGCGTTACGAAATTAGTATCAACTGTGGCGTGTTGAACATCCATTACCAACACGCCATTTCCATTTATCTTCTGGCCACTGTCAAATAAATCCCAAATAAACCAGGTCACTCACTCTCTTCCTCCGACAGGTCTTCTCCCAAGCACTGCAGAACAGCCCTCAGGTCAGAAGCACAGATGTACCCCCGGTTATGCTTGTCAAAGACCCTGAAGGCATCACGGAGCTCCCTCTCCTCCTGTTCGGCAGAACTGGTGCCGCTTCCAGCACCGCTCATCGACTTGGAGAGGATGCTCACGAACTCTTCGAAGCTGACATTACCGTCACCTAGGATGGGAAGGAAAATTCATATGTTCGTAAGCTAAGTCTGTGTTACACAGGTGCAGGTGTAGAGTGCCGGATGAACTCAGTAACAGGAGTAGCAATTGCTGGGAGCCCCCTTTTTTTCAAAATATTTTGTGTTCGTTAGTTTCTTATTTAAATTCTTTGGAAAATCTCATCTTTTTAGATGATCTTTTTAGAAATGGACCCCTTAATAGAATTTGTTAAGGGCCATGCGTATGCGTAATCTGGCACTGAAACCTTCATAAGTCAAGGAGCGTTTTTTATTTAGACATAAATGCTCGCGTTTGAACACTTTCTCGCCTGATGGTACGCGATGATGTAGCCGAGAGTGAATCACACTTGCTTAGAAGTTACCTATTCACTCTTGACTTGAAGACCCCACCTCAATCAATCAACTCAGCCTATCGCAGTCCACTGCTGGGTATAGGCCTCTCCCAGGTTGCGCCAAGTCACCCTATGTCCCAGCCTCTTTCAGCCCATAGTTGTAGCTAAGCTAAATTTCAAAAATTCACTGGAGGATTTTTAAACGAAGGTCCAGGCTCTTACCGTCACTGTCCACCTCTTGCAACATATCCTGCAGCTCCTCCACCCTGGCAAACTGTCCCAGGCTCCTCATCACCCTGCCAAGCTCTTCCTTCGTGATGGTTCCATCACCATCCTTGTCGAACAGGCGGAAAGCCTCGCGGAATTCTGAGGAATGAGTGGTGAACATGGTGTTATATAATGTTAATTACAGTTACAAGTTGTTAAGTTACTAATGGATAAATGTACCTAGGGGTGGTTGAATAAGTAGATAGAATACTAACTTAGTAAATGTGCCATTTTTTTTGGGTCGTTAAGTCTTCAAGTTAATCCTACTGCCCTGTGTGGAGCGGAAGTTTACGATATTTATTATTATTTAGATAGTGTTATACATAATATATACATTGGTCCGGCCCATGTAGTACACATTACAAGTCGCCATTATAAGACTATTCCATAAACCCACAGAGAAGAACATAAATTGTTTTTTTTTAATTAGAGCATCCAATCACCTTTCATCTGCGTTCTGGTGATCCCTGACGTCTCATCAACAATGGAAGCCTTGCGGTCCAAGGTTGTGTCGGCAGCTGGCTTCAGGAATGTCACCTGACGCGGTGGCCTCGACGGCGAGGACTGCTCAGAAAGCTGCTGGCTGAAAACAAGGTGAGAAAGGTTTGGTCAATTCCTGTTGAGAAGGGAAACTGGTGATATGTGGGTCTATTAAGGTCAGTCCAGAGGTGATACCTCACCCTCTCATTGCCTAATTTGGGAGTACAAACCCGGGCTTACAAACTACCAATGTGGCGCTTTTTCAATGCCTATAAGAACTTTCTTAAGTGGCCTACACACGGCCCTAAAATCAGAGGCGATATCGGGGAAGTGGTAGGGGAGCGCCCTAGATCGTACCCTAAATCGTATCGTGTGTAGGCAAATGGCAACCATAATGATGTTGCGATTTGCCTACACACTATACGATTTACCGTGGCCGTGTGTAGGCCACTTTGTTTATCTTTAGACATCACTAATGTTGGTTCAGTAAAATATTGTTAGGAAACCTGGACTTACACAATCAACAGAAGCCTAAAGCACTGTCTGACAGTACAGTAGGACCTGCGGGAAGTTCAGATTCCCAGAGCCGGCTCAAGTAAGGTCTTCAAAGGCCTATTAGGTTTCTCAGAGGAGGCTTATTTAACTCTGACACCAGAGGGTGGACATTTCTCACACGGAAAAAAGATAAGTACCATACTTAGTGATGGGGCCCGCTAGACATAGAGGTGTGATCCTATTCGAAAGGCTCCTTCCCTATTTATAGTAGCAGAACAGTGGGGTTTAAGGATCCATTTCTATCAAGTGGAAAACGGCTACTTATTGGTAGGAAGACTACCCGTGAGAATTTTACTTTATAAAATTATAACACTGTCTTACCCTACGATGAATACACTTTAGTTACTTTAAAATAACAACAAGCACACAAATCAATCCCGTATACTTCAAAACAAAGCTCTGAGGGGCACACCTCTACCGTATGCTTCACTGTGTCCTGGTGATTCTCGCAGTGGTGACACCCAGGCGTTTTTTTTCCGCCCAATCCGACATAGGAACCTCCCAAAATGTATATGCCTTGGTCAATGTATTTCAATAGATGGTCAGCTTTCGTTAGTGTTTTCATGTGTGATTTCCATGAAATCGCTTGAAAGTCCAGTATTCTTTGCAGTAATCGTGTTGTAAAGAAAGTTGAGGAGTATTATGGTAAAAAATTTGCCCAACTTTTTGAAGAAATGCAGGTGCGATGTTTGCTTCCACAAAAAATATAATATATTCACCACGCATAGCAAAGGAATTCTCTACTTATATAATTTACATAAAGATAGAAATACCTAAAGCAAATACATAGGACGGCGGGGGTAAATATTAGTTGTACATACATAATGGGATAATTCCTGGAGCGAGGCGCGACCCTACATTGTTTGAACAACTCTTGCAATACTTGCTCGGGTTAGCAAATAGAATTTTTAAATTGGATCGTTAGAAGTCGGGCGCTGGGTTTCGAAGTCGATGATTTTTTAAACGGTTTATGGACGAAAGGAATGGGGAAGAGTTTCTTTGGGTCAATAAGAGATGTCTTGTGAATAAGGTTAAAGGTTGCTTGTTATCCATTAGCTTTCTATTATTTTTGGGGGGTTACATCTTCAAATGAGTCCTCCCGCCCGGGGCAGGACGGAAGACTGTCAGACTTGAACTGACTAAAATCCACGGTGATCCTTCAAATGTTCTTTCCATTGCAGGGCCATGGTAACCAATCGAGACAGTCCCGCGACCTAAGCAGGCATGGCTTTATACCCTGTCAGACTGATGATAGCTCTTTGAGGCGTGCGTGCAACACAACTAGCCGTCGACCCGGGTATGGTCCTCGATGGCGATTCCTCTACCATGAGTTGTCATCGGAAACTTGCTCGCTAGCGTTGAAATCGCTAGCGTACTAACTTGGATCAAATACATTTCGATATTGCTGGCACCATGGGATTAATTGAATCTTACGCAGGCGATAATGTAAGCTCGATAGATGATGTCGTGTTGCTAACTTCACTACTTATGTTTTGTTTCTTTCTTTCTCACAAATAAGAGGAGAGAAAGGCTTATAATACGTCACTGTCGTCTATTGTTTGTTGACCTTGCCCTTGTATCACTGACACCTCATTACTGACACTGCGTTGTGTGGTTTGAAAGTTTCTATTAATAGATTATTTGGATTATTAACTACAAAGTGCCTCACTGTTTGGTGGATATCATGAGATGGAATGTTTCTACTTGGTATTCAATTATTTAAAAAACGTAAAGTGATAAAATTCCAAAATAGTTCCCTCTAAACGCAATTAAATGTGTAAAAATATGAAAATGTGGAAGTGTACCTATTAAGACAACCAAGTTTAAGTGTCAGTGTTCAAGCCGTGTTCAAGTGTAACCAAGCAAGACGTGAGAATCGCAACAATTATTTGTTATTATTGTTTATACAATAATGTGCACAAATCGTCCAACGCTTCTTTAAAGGGTCCGTAAATTTTAAGATATTTTTTTTCGCTTATATTTTAGCTTGAAATTCATGTTTTAGTTCCCAAATTAAACATTAAATTGTAGTAGTATAAAAATTTAGGGGATCGGCACTGTTACTCTTTAATACAGACTATTTCATAGTCTAGCGAGGAGAACAGAACGTCATCCAATTGATTGTCAGAAATTTCATTCTACCCACATTGTGAAAATTGATACGTGTACTACAATCTGTTTATATAAATAAAGATATTATTATTATTATAAATTAAGCGGCCACTAACATATTTCATGTTAAAAAGCTCTTGTAAGCGTTATTTTGACTTTTTATACTCAAAAACGTTAATAATTTTAACGTGAATACATGTTTCACACGCCAAAATGCTAGTGAGCTACGTAACTACTATCGTAAGCGTATCGTTCGCTAGCGCCTGTAGAATTAGTGACTCATGGCACAGAGTACTAACAGAGAGGACACTGTGCGGTGTAGGTATGAAACGGCACGCTCACACGCGCACACCGCGGGCGGTGTCGCTACATGTGGCTGCCGCGCGCCGCCTCCGTATCGTAATTATTTTTCTTACGTGTAATCACGTACAAGTAAATAAAGATAATAAAATATGAAGACAAGCAAATACTGTATAACGTTTGGTTGCCTAAACGACAACAGTGATAAATAATAATAATAATAATAAATCATTTATTTCAGAATTCAATTCCATAAATTATGTACAATAATTTGTTAGTAAAACTACTTAAAAACTATGTTAGTAATTTACGATCTTTTTTGAGTCAACTACATGAAGCTGACTCAAAAAGTGCACAATAGGACAATCCAGTTTGTTAGCAATGACACACAGGAGACTGTTAGAGCTGGCTCGCACTCTGTACAACAAGGACGCAGCACGCTTGCGTCTTATTGCAGCGAAACCATCAGTATGCGCGTCAGCAAACATACCTGATGCGCTACAGAAGCGAGGCAGCCCCAACAGCATCCTGAATGCATTGTTGTACTGGACTCGAAGAGCACTGACAGCTTTAAGAGTAAAATTCGTCCAAAGGCTACACGAGTAAAATACTTGACAGTAGGCTTTAAAGAGTGTCACTTTAACGGATCCTGAGCAACGTGAAAACCTTCGAACCAACATATTACACCGCACTGCCAGCGCTCTCCGTTCCCTCTCAACATCTAGATTGTCCTTTAAGTCATCAGTCACAATATGTCCTAAATATTTAAACTGATTGACACGGTTCAAGACACCCCCATTCAGAGTGACGGGTGGGTAGGTTTCAGCATTCTTGTTAGCGGCCCGAAATATAAGAATCTCACTTTTTACTTTATTATATCTTAAACCGTGCCCCTCAGCATAATACTCACACACCTTGATCAACTTTCGAAGACCCGCCATTGACGGACTCAGCAGCGCCATGTCATCAGCGTAACTTATGTTATTAAACGCTACCCCATCCATATAACAGCCAGCATGCACGCTGCTGAGCTCGACAACCAGGTCATTTATATAAATGTTAAATAAGGTAGGGGAAGTTAACCCTCCCTGTCTAACTCCACATTGCATGACATAATCATCCGACAGTACATTAGCCCATTTTACACAATTGACTTGATGCGTGTACCAAAATTTAAACACGCCTATTAATTCAGATGGAATATTAATACTTAATAATTTGGACCACAACTTCTCATAACATACCATGTCGAATGCCTTTGACATGTCCAAAAAACAGGCGAAGACAGGTGTTTGGTTGTCAGTATAATATCTTACAGTTTTCTTAAGACATAAAATTGCTGTTTCAGTAGAAAGACCTTTCCTAAAGCCGTGCTGGGCATCATGCAGTTTGACATTGTTTTTCAAATAATTATTCAATAGGCAATCAAAAACCTTAGCCACTATGGTGGCTAGGGAAATTGGCCTATAGTTTTCCTTATCAGAAATATCTTTGCCTTTATTTTTAACAATTGGAACAACAATAGTCCTCATTGCATCATTTGGTAAATAAGCATGCGATATGCAACAGTTAAAAAACAAAGCTAAAACTCTGGGAAGGTGTACTCCGGCGTATTTTAAGTGTTCCACACTGAGTCCGTCGTGACCTGGAGACTTCCCACGCTTCATATGTGCAATAACATTTTTAACCTCCTTCGCTGAATACTTGATAGTTAATTGTTGTGAGGAAGGCAGCTCAGTGGCTTCTTCACCTGACGACGACCGACTCAGTGGTGATTCCACAGTAAAATAGTCTTTAAACATGTTAGAAATGTCAGCCTTCTCAGTACGACCATCAACGCTAACAGGAAAGCTAGACCCACATAAAGGCCTCGCGTTTCATAAACTACCGCGTGACGTCGAAAGGTGAAAGTATCGAATGTTTATGATTAGTGTTATTCCCACATAATGTTTATGAATCTAGGGTTAATTATTAATTAACTACCTGTTGTGATGTGCTTATTTATTATGTCATTCAAGTACATACGTTCCGCTGAACTGATCATGGTTAGGTAGGTTACAAGTTTGGAAATGTGTCGAGATACTCGGGGGGTGTGGGCCTACTAGACGACCGAGATAAATAGACGAATATCAAACCTGACATCACTCTCACTTACCTTATCGCTCGGTAGAAAGTAGAAAGATGTTTGCGTTGTTATTTACTCACGTTCAAACTCAGAAAATGGCCACACTATGCATTCAAGGTCAGCGATCGTAATTCGTTGCGCGACTTTTTTTACCATTTACAAGGACTCACAACGCAGGGCCTGTGACGTAGGGATGGCAATCACAGATCGATTAATCGAAAAATAGATTTTTTATAATATTCTTTTTTGTTTTTGTAAGATGAAATGTTCAAAATATTACAAGAATAGGTAGAAACGATACTATAATTATACATATATTATTATTTCTAACGTAAGGTGCCGTAGGTACTATGTATTAACATTCTGTGCTACCAATCGATAATGTATGTAGTAATGTGTGTAGTATGTAGTAACGAAACCAAAAAGATATAGGCTGATGATAAAAAAAATCCCTGAAGAACATTTATGTTAATAGTGTAATATAACAAATGCATAAAATACACCTACCTACCTAACTGTGCCTTCTAAACTCGCAAGTCGCAACCCTAAGTGAGCTTGACCGGCAGCACACCGATAGCAACATTGTAATGCCGCGGCGTCGGATAAACCAAAATAAACTCTCGCGCGTAGCCATTCAGTACAATTTTGCTTGTGCACGGGAAGTTTAGGCTAATATAAAAGTAGGTGGGCGGTACGGCTGCAAGTTAAAATGTGCTTTATTCTTTCGTGCATAGATTTTACATTTGTTTGATTGTTTTTTGGAAGAGACCGATCTGTAGTAATCTGTGCTCATGGTACCGTTTTGTATGGTGACAGCTGAAAAACGTAAGTGACTGTCGTGTAGATTACGGTAGGTTTTTAACCAATCGTAATCTACAGTGCTCATGGTACGAATTTTAATTCTCACTGTGACCGCTAGGGGCGCTGTACAATATTTCATACAAATAAATTACGGAGACGCTAGCGAGTTTTGGCTGTGTAAACTCATGGTAGAGGTACTGATGGCGAGCTACACGATAGTCCGTAAACATTTTTTTTTGTTCTGTGGGATGGAGGGAGGCGGAAACATTTATGTATCCTACTCCTCCACTATTCTTTTCTGAATAATTTCGTTGCAGGATCTAAGACAGTTAAATTCATTGTCCGGGGCACTTCGAGCTTCATTGTCTCGGCGCTTTTCTAGTAGTTATCTCTGTTAATGCTGGCTTCCATTACAGAAATTGTTTGAATTGCGTCACATCACGTCATCACTCATCAGCAAGCTCGCATAGGCTTTTTAGGGTTGAACTACATCTGGCAGCACGGAATCGACTTTTTCCGTCGCCCTTTCTCTTTCTGTCGCTTAGAACTGCCATTTGCTAGACCGAGACAGAAAGCATAATGCGATAGCACGCTGCGGAATCCTCGAGGCGGCCGCGTGCTATCGCATTGTCTCGGTCTAGCAAATGGCAGTTCTAAGCGACAGAAAGAGAAAGGGCGACGGAAAAAGGCGATTCCGTGCTGCCAGATGTGGTTCAACCCTTACGCGGTGCGATGCAATTTGATTGATTTGCGACCTCTATAACCTATAGACAACCACACATCAGGAAACTATTGTTTATTAACAGCGCCTTTATGTCGTAGTGGTAAGGTTGATTTTCATAGTTCAAATGTTACCACTACCACTTCTATTGTACCTATCGCATCGCTTTGAGCTTTAGCTTTAGTCCTAACAATGAAAGTCTTTGATAAACTTGTTTTAGACTATTGTCGAGTCGATTGTCTTATATCAACAATGTTATTGAGCTAGCTCAAGACTTGCCAGTGTGAGTCAACAATATTAGAATTTTCTTAAATAGATTGCCTCATTCGTCTCGAGTTTAGACTCTTTAGAGCCTTACTTTTAATATTATCTTTGTAGAAAAAGGTTGCAGGTTCAACCAATTACCGACCGAGCAGAGGTCTCGCACCTAGCTACCGATTTTTTTCAATTTCTGCCGATATGATAAGGCATCTACCTAAATACCGAAAGGTACATGCTTTTGCAAATTATAAGTACCTACCGAATTTACATTTCAAACCCAGATTTAGTCTTTTAGTAGGTATTTTAGTTGACGCACTTGCACGCGCGCTTTTTTTGAGCATGATGAAACCGAACTCATCGACCCGGTCGGACCGGTCGGTTCAGTGCGAAGCCATAATAAAGGAGTCTGATAAAGAAACAATAAATATACTTAAATACTTAAACGTAAATTCTTCAATTTCTCAAAATCTTTGTTCTCCTTAAGCGCGGCCGCACACTGTAAGAAACTATCAGAAAAATTCTGATGCTTGACGAAAGGCACACGCTGCAAGCAATTGTACCTAATAGAAGAATTGTAAAAAATAAGTAACCGACTAAATCTTCCGCTTCTGATGCACGCCGAATGCATACTTTTAGCACCACTGTAAAAGTTACCAGGCTGCCATGACGTCATATAGCGTGAGTAGTTCATCTATTGGGAAAGAGACAGAGTTATACAAGTCGTCTAGCGCCATCACGTTCCCCCATTGAATTTACTAAGGCCACCTGATCAAAATTTCTGATAGTGTGCGGGGTACCATCCGGCGAGCATCAGAATTTTCTGACAGAATCTTCTTATAGTATGTCGTTGCGCTTAGTTTCAGAGTAAGAAAATACTCATTTTACAGAATAAAAAGATATCAAGTAGCTGGTTGCGTAGATGGGTTCATTAAAGTTTAAACAGAGTAGATAAAAATTTAATGAGCAGGTGCTACGCAACGCTACGGAGTTATCTATACATATAATAAATTTGTAGAAAAGTGGTGTCTGTACAATGGAAATATACAAAAAAAAAGTAGCAGGGGTTGTTATTTTATCGATGCCGAACCCGAAACTGTAACTAAATTTTTTTTTGTCTGTTTGTCTGTTTGTCGGTTTGTCTGTTTGTCTGTTTGTCTGTTTGTCTGTGTGTTTGTGCACGCTAATCTTCGGAACTACTGGACGGATTTGAATGATTTTTTTTTTGTTGTATAGGTATTAAGTTCGATTAACATATAGGCTATAATTTATCTTGGAAACTTGAACACCTGATGCAGAACTGCAACAGACCTGCTAAACTATAAGAGATACAAAAATGATGCCATAGCAAAAATTGTTCCACGTGATGAGCATTCTCTGTTGAGAGAATAAAATTGAAGATCCTGGACACCTGATGTGGAACTTCAAGAGCCCAGCTACACTATAGCATATACAGGAATGACGTCTTAGCAAGAGTTGTTCAGCCTGATGAGCACCTTCTGTTGATGTATAAAAATTGAAGATCTGGAACACCTGATGTGGAACTTCAAGAGCCCAGCTATACTATAACATATACAGGAATGACGTCTTAGCAAGAGTTGTTCAACCTGATGAGCACCTTCTATTGATGTATAAAAATTGAAGATCTGGAACACCTGATGTGGAACTCCAAGAGCTCAGCTACACTATAACATATAAGGGAATGACGTCTTTGCAAGAGTTATTCAGCCTGATGAGTACTCTCTGTCATCGTATAAAAATTGAAGATCTGGAACACCTGATGCGGGACTCTAAGAGCCCAGCTACACTATAATATATACAAAAATGACGTCTTAGCAAGAGTTTTTTTTTTTTTTATGGGACAAACCCACCACACTATTCCCAACCACTGCAACTCCTGAAAGCCAGAATCAACAGTGGCAACCACCAGAAAAGCGCCGAGAAAATTAAGCTCGACGTGTCCCGGAGAATGAATTTACCTGTCTTGGAACCTGCAACGAAATTATTCAGAAAAGAATAGTGGAGGAGTAGGAAAAATATGTTTCCACTTCCCTCCATGCAAGCAGGAGACAGAACAAAACAAGGCCAATAGGCACAAAGGGACATTATAACTGGGAGAAGCCCAGTTGCCTAGCACCACGGGTAAAATGACTAATATTAATGGGTCCTAAATTGTGAGCTGTTATATTTGATTCCAATAATAGGTATGGCAAAAACGCTTGAACGCACGGAAGTTTGTTCGAGTTTCCACAAGGTCCGTATAGTAAATGACTCCAGATGTAGCCTGTACAGTATCCAACATAATATTGCGTTCGTTCTGCCAAAGAATACACTCCCATAGAATATGATGTGCTGATTGTTCATATTCACAATCTGATGTTGAACATTGACAGAAAGGCGAGGGAACAAGCTTGAAGGAAAATAATTTACTTTTAAAGTTACCATGTCCCGTGAGAAATTGGGCAACACAGTGATCCACCTCCAGCCACGTCCTAGCCAACCGCTCGCGAACGGATGGAAAGAATTGGTGGAGGTGCCGCCCCTTGATGGAATTATCCCACCTACATTGCCATTCGGATAAAAGTTCCTCCCAGACGTCACTTTGTGGTTTGAATAACCTAGATATTTTAGCACGTTCACGTTGCGGTAAAAAAAATCAGCGTCAGTGGTCTCCCTTGCGGAATAGTACATTGCAGCACGTCGCTGCACTTCAAGGTCGACTGGAAGAACACCAGCAAGTACCAGTAAAGCTTCAGTACTGACGGTCCTGTATGCTTTACTTAAGAATAACAAAGCCAAGCGCTGACTCTGAAGCAATTTACTATTATTTAACTTAGCAAGAGTTGTTTAGTCTGATGGGCATTTCCTGTTGTCTTACAAAAATGAAAGATCTGGAACGTCTGGAATCGTCTCGCGCATCCCGTTGTTTTCCCGACCCCAAACTCCTAGAATTCGACATCAGACGTTTCAGATCTTCGATTTTGACGACCCCGACTACTGGCATAAGCAACAGGATCCGCGTACGAAGTCGCGGGCAGAAGCTAGTTTCTAATGAAAACAGTGCGAAACGAGAGAAACTGAAATTTGCCAGAATCTTCATGTTTCATGAAATTAATGTTTCAAAGCATCGTACAATATTAAAGCGTTTTCGTCTGGTTTCATTACAATTGGATTTTATTATTCTTCTTAGGGAATTTTCTTGAAATTTTTCGTTGCTAAAAATATCTGTAGGTGTTGTAGAATAAACGTCTATTTATTAAGTTACATAAAAAAACAGTATGGCGGGATTTTCTATTGGAAAATAACTAGATTTTCCATACAGTGGACCTGCGTAATGCTTCTTTATTTTTGATGTGGGAGATCACCAAATGACTCCCGTGGCTCTGAGTGGAGCATAAACGACTGTCAGGCTTGTACTGACTTAAATCCACCCGATTCCATCAATAAACTTTTGTATTCCAAGACCGCGGTGAAGTTTTAAATCAGTCTCGCGACCCCGCGAGTTCCAATCTTACTAGAAGAAGCCTACCAGGTCATTTTAATTATTTTATAACATCTCGTATCTCTAGCTGATGTTTAAAAATAAAACCGATAAAATCAAAAGATTCTTTAGGTACCTATTTTTAGACTTAATAACTTCAGCAAAACTTCGACCCTCTTAATAACACCCTTCTTAAATTCTTGAACATCATTAAACCGAGATCGACATCTAACCAGCCAAACGGTAGTACAGCGGGAGATTAACGATAAAAGACACGTTAAAGTCATTCGTATCGTAACAGACTCTAGAGGGCGATCGATCCGTCTCCTGTTGGCGTTTACAAGTGTTGAAATTAGAGGTGTGCCGACTGTAAATAGTCGGCTAACCGACCCGTCGGCCAAAGTAGTTTAAAGGCTACCGAAAATGTCAAAACCCTTAAATCTGAAGCCGAAGGGAACCGGGAACTTTGACGTTGAATTTAATTAATAAAATTAGTTTTCCGTTTGTACCCTAACCCTCTTATTAATAAAACGAGAAGTAAAGTTACGCCAAGGTTAATCCTTAAAAATGTATGGTTAATCCGAAGATATCCTGGTTATAACTTTACCACGTTTATTAATAAGGTGGTTTTTAATTTTTCATTCAATTCACTTCTTATGTAAGTACATACTTCAAATACGTTGTACACTTTGTACAGCCATATACTTAGGATTCGTGCTAGGGTCTCTGCTTAAATAATTTATAGTTAGGTACCCTAATATTATAACTTGTCTCAGTTTCAACACGAACGGAATTGGATGCGCAAGTACACATGCACAGGTAGTTTATAACCTGAATTTTAACATTTAATCCCAGAACCTTAGTACAACGTTCCCCTGGGATAATTTTCGCGCCACATGCTGACAAGTTGGTGGCAAGTAATTTCACAATAATTATTCACTCCAGCAGTCCAGCCCCACGCGCTTTTGGCCGACTACTCGCCTTATACTTATAAATATGTACGTCCGACTATACTAGTCAGCAACTAGCGGGCACATCTCTAGTAGGAATAGTATTTGTTTTGTGCCAAGACACCTTTTCTTACGTCCAAGGGGAATCGGAATAGTATCACCCAGTTACTGAGTTATGGAGGTCAAAAACTTTTTAAAAAAAAAGGGAACCGACTTCAAAACCAAACACAAAAAAACTATAAAATAACTTTTCTTTCGGAAGTCGGTGGCTTTGTTTTTTTTTATTTCATTGACATAAGGCCACCGACTTCCGAAAGAAAAGTTATTTTATAGTTTTTTTGTGTTTGGTTTTGAAGTCGGTTCCCTTTTTTTTTAAAAAGTTTTTTATTTTTCCCTTTTTAGTTGAGATAACCAACAACAAAAATCTTCATTAAATCGGCGTCTTTGAAAATCTACAATCCTATTAAGCAAAACGGATCTATGTGAGCAACTTCACGAGATATCCATTATTGTTATATACTAAAACCTTCCCCAGAATGTGACAAATACTTTTCTGAAAACTGTATCAAAATCGGTTCAGCCAAACGCGAGATAATTGCGGACAAACATGCAATCGTCCCTTAAAATCTACGATCCAAGTAAGCAAATCGCATCCACGCGGGCAACTTCCCGGGATATCTATAAGTGTTATATACTAAAACCTTCTCCAGAATGTAATGAACACTTTCCTGAAAACTGCATCAAAATCCGTTCAGCCAAACGCAAGATAATTGCGGACAAACATGCAATCGTCCCTTAAAATGTACGACCCAAGTAAGCAAATCGCATCCACGCGGGCAACTTCCCGGGATATCTATAAGTGTTATATACTAAAACCTTCTCCAGAATGTAATGAACACTTTCCTGAAAACTGCATCAAAATCCGTTCAGCCAAACGCAAGATAATTGCGGACAAACATGCAATCGTCCCTTAAAATGTACGACCCAAGTAAGCAAATCGGATCCACGCGGGCAACGTCATGGGATATCTATTAGTGTTATATACTAAAACCTTCTCCAGAATATAATGAACACTTTCCTGAAAACTGCATCAAAATCGGTTCAGCCAAACGCGAGATAATCGCGGACAAACATACATACATACATACATACATACATACATACATACATACATACAGGTCGAACTGAGAACCTACTTTTTTTTTTGAAGTCGGTTAAAGAGGCTGTCACTTCAAGTAAAATACTGGGAGATGTACTTCAACCGCTTAAATTGGAAGCCGATGTCAAAGTACAGAAAAGGCTAGGCCAATAGGGTAGTTTTCTTTTCTGCATGAATAAATTGAAAATCTGTTTGGTCCGCTAGTTACAGTATTGAAAAGAAATGAAAAGTATTTTTTGTTTTTTAAATCAATGATTATTGACAAATATGAGTGGGGGCTTGTGACGTCATAATGTCATGTAAGTTTTAAAACACCATTGTTATATTTCCCGTTTTTCCCATTTGTTGTGACCTTCATTTATCTTACTTAAAACTTCTAACTATCACGCACAAACGTTGTTTGATCGATACTTTCTTAGATTACTATTTACTGCATCTCTATAAACTTCGTCCGTATTTACTAACCATGTACGCCTTTATTTACTAATTTAGAATGTAGACGTAGGTAACATAGCAGTAGTACAGTACTATTAGGTGTTCTATGGTAGTACTGTTAATTTTTCAAGGCTCTATGGAACGCCGAAATGGTCGTTCGGTGTTGCGGTCTTAGGGAAGCCCTATGTTCAGCAGTGACGTCTTCCGGCTAGTGATGATGATGATGATGATTCAACTCCATATCGACTTTATTCGACTCCATAGGTAATGCTTTAAATCGGATCTTGGGTTGATACATTACCGGAGAATTCACCGATGATTTTTTGGGATCCGAAGTTTTTGGTAAACTTGAAAGTCGCGCGACGTTCTAAATTTAAATTTGCTTTCAACCATAGAGATATCCCTTAATCTTTTTTTAATTGATTGCAAGCATGAATAAAAGAGTTCCTACTTACATCATAAACACGTCATCACTCTGCATTGTCTTTGAAAATATTCTTCTTTTTGGTAAACACAGCACAAATAAGCAACAATGTAAAGACATAATATTCACACCATTCACTGTTATATTACTCGTTTCAGAACGAAACTGAAATAGAATTTACACCACAGACTACTTACATACAAAACAAATCGCGGAACTTTAAACCTGAAACTAATGTTCTACCCTTTTCAGTATCGATAAAGTGATCGTACGTAAAACTAAAGTAGATTTTCGTGTCTATTCTACCGTGTAGTTCTTCTAAACTACAAAAGAGATTTTGTAAGGATCTTCACCAATCCATAAAGGCCGATTTACACATTCATAAGTATATAAGTAGAAATCACGTGTGTGTGCTTACTTACTCGCTGAGCGGTGTTTAACGCCGGATTTCTACTTACATACTTGCTAACTTACAATTATAAGAATGTGTAAATCGTCCTTTAGATAAAGTAAGTATTCCGTAAGCTGTGTGTATGTATGTACTATAAAACACTAATGAAGATGAATGTAATACATAAATAATTACTGATTGGTGCCTAAAGCTAATTTTCTACTAGTTATAATAAAGGAAAAAATAGATGTTCCGTCAGGTCAACTTTACAAAAAAAAAATTTAAGCCGTGCGAAGCATGTGTGCTTCGCTAGTAAACTAAATCAATTTCCAAAGTTAATAATCAGAAAACCTCCATTGACTCTAATGACTTCCCCCATTTACTTACCTACATATTTCTTTTCACGGAAATTGAAAGCTATGAAAAACTATTTCGCCTTTGACTTGTTTTTCATTAAAGTGTGGATAAAAAACGATGTTTTTATAGTTGGCTGAAGGCTAATGGAAAAGCCATCAAAATGTTTCAAAGCTAGATCGGAAAATAAATTGAACGGGGTTAAGTCAATACGGAAGAAGATTAAGTGCACGCTTTTAGAATTGATTAGGGCTGTAACTAACATACCGGTAAGCGAGAACTTCACCTAGCCTAACCTAGGGGGAAAAAGGGTTTTTTTTTATCTTGGTAAATTCATCAAATGAGTCATCCCGCCCAGGACAGGGCGGGAGGGACTGTCAGACTTGTACTGACCAAAATCCACTGTGATCCTTCAATAGCTCTTTACGTTACAGGGTCACGGTTACTTGATGAGACAGTCCCGTGACCCTGGAAGGCTTTGGCCGTCTAAGCGGGCCCCCGTCAGATTGCTGATAGTTCTCTGGTTGTGAGGTGGAAGCTGTCCTCTTCCGTGAGGCTGTATTGATGACAGATTCCCTGTCAGTCAATTTCGACTGCCATTTATAAGAACAGATATTTACTGGTGGCTTAAGGCGACGTAAGACGCAAAACCGTCCTTTTGTATTGTGTTTTATTCCTAATTATAAGGGATTTAAATTTTGAAAAAAACATATTACATATTTCAGTCTTTGGTCTACAGGTTGCGGCTCTTCGATACACGATTGCTTGCACTTTACTGCATCCAATTAAATCGCAAAAACAGGTCCAACTCATGGTTTGGATACCATTTTATTAGAGTTATACTAGGCTTTGAATAATAAAACTTATACCATCTTAAAGAGCGTCAAAAATGAGATAGAATGCGGCCGTATTATTGTGAAAGGATGAGAAACCATACCACTTAGTCCAGAATCAGGTGATTTCATCTTTTCATACACTCTACCCTTGGCATTTAGTCGGTCTTGGACCGTGTCGGAGGTCGGACTTACGTCAATTTTTTTGCAAACCCACCACCACGCTAAGTTCTATTACTGACAGAGACAAACATTAATTTTAAATAATAATACCTGTACATATTTTAATTTTCAAAATCCTCGTAGTATAATTCATTTTATAAGGTTATAATTTTGTAAACAAATGGGCAGAAAAAGTAAGAAGTTGTCATCGCCGCTCTTTGAAGGTTGAATAAACAAAAAAGGTAAGGATGCATTGGCAATATTATTAGAACCTCCTTTGTATATTTATTTCTCTTTACTAATAGTAGGAGAGCTACTGAACCATCCGACTTACCTGTTTTCCACAAAGAATGGGCATTTTTTTTTAATATGTTGTGATTGAAAAACTGTTTCGAGGAATAGCGTTACTGACCGTTATGGACTAATTAAAAAGGAAAAAGATTCATATTTTATTGATATTTTTAATAAAATACCTTTGACCTTCCTTGCCCTTCAAATGACGTCACCTTTGGCCGTACACAGTTTTGTATCTTTGCCTCAGAAACTAAAAAGTAAGTGGCATGTATTTTCCAGGGATGTCAGACATACCAATTTCTTGGTATACATACCAGTTTTCAGTGTCACGTACCATGTACCAAGACTATTACTCGGTCCTGGTACGTAAAAATACCAAGATTGGCCGTTGACCAACAATACAGAATAAACGAAAAATTTTATGGTACAATCGAGTATTTAATTGCTTACTAAAAAATCTTTTTTTTTTCTGAACATGAATTTAAATATAACACGGACAAAAAATCGCAGTCGGTTGTTAGTATACATCCACTGTACTATACGGTTGGTAAAACTGCTTGTTTAGTGTTTACTGCCCTCTATTAACAGTAAAAGAAAAAAATAATGTTTTTCATTCATATTTGATTTTCGACACAATTTACCGATGTACCAGTATTTCGTATTCAGTACCAGCTTTTAGCCAGCTCGGTACAAGGAAATCTGAGTGGCCGTCTGACATCCCTGATTTTCTCAAGTGTCAAGTTGTCAATGTCAAAAATATAAACTTATACGTAACTTTTTATTGTAACTGCAAATTTCCTCATGATCTCGGTTAAATCTGTTAATATCGGCATCGGCAATCTATACAATGTGCTGATCTGCAACCTAGTCAAATTCAAGGACGTGATTATACTCATGATTCTCGACCCAAATCAACAATAAAATAGGTAGGTATTTTTTTATTTTATTTTTCCTTTTTACTGAAATCCGTAAGTGTGAACTAGTTTCTTCAAGAGTAGTAGATTCAATTCACGCACACCAGCTGCTCATCGCTGTGTGCGTACGCGCGGACTGCGTAGTCGGGTGATTCTCTTTCATTTGTATTGAATTAAGGGTTTAATTCTGAAATACTGTAAAATTTCAACAACAAAAAAAAGCAGCCCTTATTAGTTTTGCCCGGTACTGTACTTTCAATTGATTATTTATGACTTTTGTGACAACCACCTGAAGTTTGACGAAAATGCAAAAAAACAGCGTGTATATATAAAATTCAAAACTGACTGACTGATCTGACAACGCACAGCCCAAACCGCTGGGCCAAGAAACTTGAAATTTGGCATAAGCCCTCCTTATACCACGTAGGTGAGCACTAAGAACGGATTTTGCGAAATTCGGCCCCTAAGGGGTTGTTTTTGGGGTTGATAGTTTGTATGGAACTTTGTTACTACAAGTGCTAGGAGTCTCTAATTTGCACGGGGGTTCTTTTTAAGACCTAAATGCTTACCACGGTGGTATTTTGTGAAATTCGACCCCTGAGGGGTTGTATTTGGGGTTGATAGTTTGAAGACTGAAATTTTGCATAGGTTCTTTGTTGGACGTAAGTGCTACCGTATACGAGAATTTTGTGAAACTCGACCTCTAAGGGGTTGCTTTTGGGGTTGATAGTTTGTGTGTTTGTTATTACAAGTGCTAGGAATTTTAAATTTTGCATGGGGTTTCTTTTTAGGGCCTAAATACTCACCCTAGTGGGATTTTGCGAAATTGGATCCCTATTAAGGGGTTTGTTTTTGGGGTTGATAATTTGTATGAAACTTTTCGTTACTACAAGTGCTAGGAATTTTAAATTTTGAATACGGATTCTTTTGATACCTACGACGCGATTTTGCAAAATTCGACCCCTAAGGGGTTTGTTTTTGGGGTTGATAGGTTGTATGGAACTTTGTTACTACAAGTGCTAGGAGTCTGTATATTTGCACGGGGTTTCTTTTTAAGACGTAAATGCTTACCACGGTGGTATTTTGTGAAATTCGATCCTTGAGGGGTTGATAGTTTGAAGACTAAAATTTTGCATAGAGGTTCTTTGTTGGACGTAAGTGCTATCCTATACGAGAATTTTGTGAAACTCGACCCATATGGGGTTGTTTTCGGGGTTGATAGTTTGTGTGTTTGTTATTACAAGTGCTAGGAATTTTAAATTTTGAATGGGGTTTCTTTTTAGGGCGTAGATGCTCACCATAGCGGGATTTTGCGAAATTAGATCTCTAAGGGGTTTGTTTTTGGGGTTGATAATTTTTATGAGACTTTTCGTTACTACAAGTGCTAGGAATATTAAATTTTGAATCCCCATTAAAAAATTATAGTCATACTGTGAGAGCAAAAACCAAATGACTTTGAGTCCGTTTTGAGGAATGATAATGCAACCACATAAATGCCTGCTAGAACGGTACTTTCCAATAATACAATTAAAAAAAAATCTAGCTTTGTGGAGAACGGGTGGGATGTTTCAGTGGCTCCTAGACTATAACCTATATATATACAAACCGCAAATATGTGTAAAACAGTTGAATTTAAACCCAATGTCAATATGAATAAAGAAGTCACGCTCGCAAAAGCTATAATGGTTTATTTTTCTCGCGGAATAGATTTACCAACCGCATCAAATATGTAAGACAGTTGAATTTAGACCCTATGTCAGAGTTCATAAAGCCACCGCGAACGCACTTATTATAATGGTTTACTGTCTCCACATGTCAAATAGGTAGTGGTCATAGTGTAGAAGTGTACACAGTATGATCATTTCCTTCGAAAATATTAGTTACTAGCTGTTGCCCGCGACTTCGTCCGCATTGTATTGGGTTTTAAGGCACCTAAACTAATATTCTCTTTTTTAATTTGTTGAGAAAGTGAGGGTACCTGATGTCCCACTTTAAAGTTTGTTATAGAATCTATAACAAACTTAAAAGCAAATGAAATAGGAAATAGAAATAAAACGTATAAAATAGAAAAGGCATCTTCAATTTTTATACGTCAACAGAGAGTGCTCATCAGGTGAAACAATTTTTGCTATCGCACCATTTTTGTATCTCTTATAGTTTAGCTGGTCCGTTGCGGTTCTGCACCAGGTGTTCAAGTTTCCAAGATAAATTATAGCCTATGTGTTGGCCAGACTTAATACCTATACAACAAAAACAAAATCATTCATATCCGTCCAGTACTTTTTGAGTTTATCCCGGACATACAAACAGACAAACAGATAAACAGACAAAAATTCTAAAAACTATATTTTTGGCTTCGGTATCGATTGTAGATCACACCCCAAGTATTCTTTTCAAAAAATATTCAATGTACAGTTTTGACTTTCCTACTATTTTATTATATGTAATAGATTAACTGCCGTAACCCCTGATTCACCTCCAAGCTTTAAAATTACGTAGATTTCTAATGTTTTTAGAGCAATGCAGCTGCAGGCCAAGCGCAGTGCGCATATAAATCGACTAATGATTCAGGGGATAACGAGTAAATTATTTTCTCTACTTTTTTATTTAATTAAAAGGATTTATTGCTAATTATTACGAACTAATCAAAATCAACATTTGTAATAAAGGTCAATAGAGTATTACTTTACAACCTGTTCATTTGAATAACCCTAAAATTGAGGAGTAAGTAACTATATTGTACCTACTTAATGAAAACAATTCTACTGATGATATCCGTTGAACTTACAAACAACAACAAAAACTTCATTTGTTTTATTGTTACAGAACGACTACTAATGTAGGTAACACCCATGTGACACTTGACGCTGAAATGCCTTTAGATGAATGCAGTCATGTATAACCTGTTAATAATATTAATGAGTAAGTTTGAGTTGAGTCTACTTTTGGTTTTACAGGATATTTTTGAGCATGTGGTTTTAAATATTTCATTAAAAAAAAAACTGGTTTCAGGTCAGCGGAGGAAATTGAAAACTGTACTTTGTTACGTTTTTCACCTTAAACACAAATTCGTGCTAATTTCAAAATTCCGGAACAATTATCACAATAAATATGAAGTTTCACATCCATATTATCCTTCACATTTGACGTCAACGACCTTAAATCAATCTACCTACTCCAACCTCTGAAAATAATGCAATATATGCGAAGGTAGTTTTACATTATATCTAATATCTTTAAACGAGCAATTCTTGTATATTTATTTATATATAATCAGGATCTCGGAAACGGCTCCAAGGATTTTCATGAAAGCTACAGATTAGGGGTTTTTCGGCTCAAGGAATCGATTTATCAAGGTCCCAGGTTCGAGAAAAGCTCGGTTCCCAAGATATAGACATTTTAAAAACCGAGCGAAGCTCGGTCAACCAGATATTTAATCCTTATCTTTATCTTTACATATAATAAAATCGTAGAGCTGTCATTCCTGTACATTGAATATTTTTTTCTTTTTGTTTTTTTTTCGAGATGAGGGATCGATTCTGATGCCAAATCAACTTTTTTTTTTCGAAGTTTTTTATGTTTTTTTGAGTTGATCTATCTCCTAAACTACTGTAAAGTTGTCGATCAAACTTTCCTCAAATATTCCTAATAATATGCTTCTGTTAATAGGCTATGTATTATTACGCTATTTGCTCTGGGAGATAAGCAATTTTGAATTTTGTTGTTTTTAAATGTTTGTTGGGAGTTGGAAGCTAAACCACTGGATATTATTTATTCAATTTTTCCTCAAATATTCCTTAAATAGCTCTTCAATTAATAGGATATGTATAATTACGCTATTCCCCTTGGGGGATTAGCAATGTTATAATATGTTGATTTTCAGTCATTGTTGACATTTGTTTAAGAACCGCTATTTGAAACTTACTGTCAGCGAACCAGCCAGTCTGGTTGGTAACCCGCTTGACTTTCGTGCAATAGGTCTCAAGATCAAATCTTGAAATTTTCTTTTTCACTTTTTGTTTCTTTTTTTTTTTGTTTTTATAAATAATAAAAAAAATAAAAAAAATGCATACTTTTATTTCAATATTATTCGCAATTTTAATGTATTACTATTTTTTTTCAATAGTTCTCTAGGATACACCTATTTACGCTGATTTAAATTGTAGGTAGTAGGTAAGTTAGATATTTTTTTAAATTGTAATTGTTTCGAGGTGTAAGAATTTTAAAGATTCGAAAACAATCAGTGTTTCTATTATTTTGTGTTTATTTATGTTTTGAATTGGTGCTCAAACCAGTGCATAGATTTTGTTTTAAACGACGGCAAGTTGTACTCATCGAGTTAAATAATTAGCTATTTTTAAGAATCACGCGGTATGCTAAAGGGAGAAGAGCAATGCTATCGTTCGTTTAATTTCGTTAACAAATTGCAGCGATACTGTAAATTGACCAAAAAATGATAGTCTAATGTTTAAGATAAACACGGATCTTTGAAATTAGTGTCGCTCAAATGGTCAAAGGATGTTTCATATGCAAACTATGTACTTACCTATAACATTATTGATCTAAACTAATAGGTATTATAAATGCAAGTATGTTTGTTTTTTACCTTTTCACGCATTACTACCTATTACTGAATCGATCGTCCCAAAATTTAGCATATACGTTGTCAGGAGTATAAACACGGATATAGGGTATTTTTCATCCCGAATAACAGAAGAGAGCTGTTGCCGAGAAAACAATTACGTTTATATTCCAGATGGCGCCACTTACACGATCCGTTTTGTTTCTCAAATTCTAAATTAACGCAAGCGAAGCCGCGGGCAAACACTAGTTTCCAAATAAAAACGATAAGTCATAAGTATTTAATTTTGAACAAAATTGCCCTTGACATCATTTGATTTCAATTAACACTTTAATATCTTAGGAGATATCATAGTTTCAAAATAATACCGCAACAAAAAAAAAAAGATACATACAAACGTACCTATACTAATCAATTCAAGTTGATCTACTGCTTTGCTCTACTCTGTAACTACTACCTAGATTTCCCAACTTTTGGCGCGCGTGTCATCGCGCATCGTAATTCATTACGTATCCGCTAGTCCTTGCGGACGCTGCGGTAGGCGTTGGATGCCTGCGGTGCTCAGGAAAACCTCGCCTTAAAAAAGCCGCTTTAGTTATATGAACTGCGAAATTAAAAGGATGCGCAAGAGTTATGCATCCCTGATATATCCTGTATGATCCGGGCTACGGGGCTAGTAATAACAGTGTCCTAAAACACAAGCAACTTGATTGCAAGCAAGCTTAATTGCACTTCATAAATTATCACTGCATTGCGAATTAAAATACGTTTGTATTAAAGTTTACTAACATTGTTTTTAAGTTAACTAAGAAAGTGAGTCTTTTTTTTTTTGGGACAAACCCACCACACTATTTCCAAACCACTGCAACTCCTGAAAGCCAGAATCAACAGTGGCAACCACCAGAAAAGCGCCGAGACAATGAAGCTCGACGTGTCCCGGAGAATGAATTTACCTGTCTTGGATCCTGCAACGAAATTAATCAGAAGAATAGTGGAGGAGTAGGAAAAAAATTGTTTCCACTTCCCTCCATGCAAGCAGAAGACAGAACAAAACAAGGCCAACAGGCACAAAGGGACATTACAACTGGGAGAAGCCCAGTTGCCTAGCACCACGGGAGTCAACACAACAAAATGAGTCAAAATGAGTCAACAGAGTGAGTGTTATAATAAATACCTAAATTAAATCGTCCCGCACACAGCTAGTTAAAACTGTAAATCAATCACAAGTCAAGTTATTATCGTTTTACTATATACCTGTTCTTAACTGTCAGCTATTGACATTGATTGGCTGGAAATGTGTCTACAATATCATTGAAGCCTTTAACTTGCCCAGAACTACTAACAGAAGGGACACAGGCCTTTTCTTTGCTGTCATTGGAAAAGAACCGTATTTCACCACGCGGGCCCTGTGTGGGTTGGTTGATGTAAATAGCCTTCTTCACGGTTCTAAGACATTATCATCTGCCTAGCCTTTTCCCAACTATATTGGGGTCGGCTTCCAGTCGAACCAGATGCAGCTGCATGAATATCAGTATTTAACATGGTGCGACTGCCTATAGTCTAAGGCTGAAGCAAAGCTGAATTAACATTCGACAGCGATTTGCGATGCGACTAGAAGAGCGGAACAGGCCCTGTAGTCATGTAACAAACGATAAACGCAAACGCTGAGTAGGCTTTAATAGATTTTCAACTTTATGCGCTTGGGTATAACGTTGAAGATCTACTGAAGATTGCTTATCGTTTTCGATCTTTCCTGTCACTAACGCTCAGAAATCTTAAATATATTTTCAACTTTAGGCTCTGGGATTTAAAGTTGAAAATCTATTGGGGAGTACCGAGCGTTTACGATTATCTTTTGTGACTTGTTGTGACTTGGCTAGGGGGCCTGGTTACACGTGGTATCGCTGATAATAAGGTGTAGCCATATACGTGAGCATTAATTTATTTGTTTTAATTGCTCATGTTTCGCGGATCGCTTCTCGGCCAAGTGTAGCTTCAGCCTAAGACACGGTTCTACGACATGGTAGGTATCTCAAATACCACACTAAAAAGAAACCATAAACATTGTAAAATCTGTACCCACAGACTACACAAAGACATAACAAAACTAGCTTGAATTATTATCAGACGAGGCAACCCTAGGGTAGATAGCTTGGAAATCGGATTACACTTCCGACTTTTATAGAAACTGCACTCATAATTTTCTCAGAAAAGTATTTACTTCTTGAGTAGTGCTCTTACAGGCACACTTGAAACTATTATTAGATTCAGTGGAAGACAACTTTAAAGTAAGAAGGAATTTAAACGTACAAAAGTATCAATATTTTAAAATAGGGAAGTAATTGGGTAATCACGCTCAATGTTTCAAAGACAACTTAGTACGAACCGAAATGGGCATTACCAATACCTGAATTTTTCGAGTACAATCTATTGTTTTGACCGGTATTTTAAGTTATGAAAAAATACAGCCTAAATTGCCTAAGCTAAGTTACCTAATACATCCGGTTGTATCAAGCTACCAACCTCATTAGTGTTCGTGAGTAAGTTTACCGTATCCATTCATGAATTGACATAATATGGCATAAACTGAAATGAATGGCGTTACCTACATGTTTAATTCAGTGTACCTACAAGTTTTCCGGGGTCACAATTGTTTACCTACTTTTTTTTGGAGTGAACCGAAATTATTAGAATTGTACCTGTACCGTTTATAGCGGTTTTTGTAGTATTTATTTCATACACCCACACACAACGCAAAATGTTTTTTAATTGCCTTGCGTCCGGCACGTCACCGTCCAGGTCCTATTGAAAACCAGGGTCGAGCACTAGTTGCTCGTCAATTTGGTGAACTGGACCTACATTTTTGGCACAGCAGTGAGCAACACAATGTTTTATTTTTCTTTATTTTTTTATTATATTTTCTTTTGTTTGCATATGTTGTATAGTCAAATAAATGTTTGACTTGAAATTTTAAGATTTTTCTTCCTGCCACTATCTTTCTCACAAGTTCTTTAGCCCCAATAAAAAAAAAACTGACCTTCCAGAAGGGCTGACCGCCACTGCAGGAGGTACCCTGCTGTCAGGACGACTGGCTTCATCCGGAGGACCTGGCTCGCCACCGCTGCTGTTCGTTTGTCTCGTCTGGAACAATAGTGTTACATCACCACCCTGAAGGATAGATAGAGGTACGTTACCCCATTATTATAGTGTCTGACGATGTCAGTTCAACAAATTTTAGGGTGGAAGGGAAATTCCTAATGTGAGAACTGGAGAAATTGCTAGGTTGGAACAAGAGAAATTGCTAGGGTGAGAAAAGGAGAAATTCCTAGTGTGGGGTTAGGAAAAATTCCTAATAGTGTGAGAACAGGAGAAACTGCTAGGGTTGGAACAGGAGAAATAGGTTGGGTGAGAAATGGAGAAATTCCTAGTTGTGGGTTTAGGAGAAATGACTAGTATGAAAACAGGAGAAATTGCTAGGGTGGGAGCAGGAGAAATTCTTAGTGTGGGGACTAGGAATTTCTCCTGTGTATTAGTGGCCCTCGTGGGTGTATTTACAAAAACTTACTCACATACACGAACACCTCTACTTGCACTTAATACAATTATAAGTTCCGTGCGGGAATCGAACCACAACCACTCAACACAGCAGTCTATCACTCGACCACTGTCCCAACTATAGTTTTTTCCCAGGTTTCACTCTTTAAATCAAACCCGATGTCATTACAAAATCAATTTTAAACACTTAAAACTACATATTTATTGTTTGTTGGTAAAAAAAAACAACTTCGTCACATTTTTATTATGGCTGCCATTATTACAATAAGGTAGTAACTTTGACATGCAACATCGTTTTAAATATCGATTTATATGTAGTTATATAGTGACATTTGCTTAACATTATATTCAACTAGCTGTTTCTAGCTACTTGGCAAACGTATAACTCGAAATTTATCCCACGGGAACATGATATGGGAGATAAAAAGATCCAGGTTTTAAACTAATGGAGGCATTCATAATTAGTGTCTATATGGCCTCCATAACAGATTTACAGAGAAACAATAAAAGGGTCATCATTGCAAAAACAGAAAATGCTGATGAGATTAAAAATTAATTTACTAGTGATGTACTCAACGAAACAGATTCGTCAACAAAATAAAATAAAAACTAACGAAACAAACAAAAACACAATTTACAGAGATGATAGTTTGAAACTAGTTATTAAAACATCAGTATATACAACTCCCAGGGTCGCGTGACTCATCATCAGGGAACCGTGGCTACGGACCAGGGTTGGCATGATTAAAACAAGTTTTTTTTTTTAAAACACCTGTTTAAAACAGTGTTTAAAACAGTTTGAAATTAAACAGTGTTTTTTATTATCCGTTTCAACTACTTTTCAAGGCAGATGAATGCATATAAAATGAAAATAAATTAATATTCAGGAGTCTAAATAGTTTGACATAAAACCTTTTGAGTCTAATGCCATTGTTATGTCATATTTTTAACTTTTAATGGCATTGTAATGAAACAATGCATAAAATTATTGGAAAAAAAACATCACGTTTTTTTTTTCCATTGATCATTTTTCGTAAAAATTTCATTACAAAGGGCGAATTTGAAAAGATGTAGTCTAGAAATGAAACATAATTGATTTATACGTTTAGACATCAACAAAAATTGTTGATGTCTAAACGTATAAATATATGGTGGAATTAATTTGAAAAAAAAAACAGAAACTAAAAAACAAATCAAAACACTTGTTTCAAACATTTTGAACTGTTTGTTTTATAAATTTGGAAAAAAACAGTTATTTTTCCAACCCTGCTCCGGATACAGGACACTGTAGATTTTAGTCAGTACAAGTCTGACAGTCCCTCCCGTCTTGCCCTGGGTGGGCACTCATTTGATGATTTTACCACGTAAAAAAAGCACATACAACTCGTCATTTCGGGTTTGACGCAGATTGTGCACTTCGCAAATTGTGCACTTGACGTAAAATGTGCACTTCGCAAATTGTGCAATTCGCAAATTGTGCACTTCTAATTCGCAAAATGTGCATTTCGCAAATTGTGCACTTCTCAAATTGAGCACTCCTCAAAATGAATCTGAAAATTATCATAATAGTTCAAACTAAAAACCTTAATTTTTTTTTTTTATATTATTTTGCACGAGTTTAGTACGATAACAGTAGTTTCATGTACAAAATATCACGTTCAGGAAATGTTTTGAATATGTATTTTCATTTCATGTTTTTTTTGTACACATACTATGAGCACTACAGCCATTTAATATTACTTACATTTTTTTAAATAAATAATTGCTTTTACTAATGATTTTATCACGCTTACAAAAAATAGTTCTCTGTACAAAAATAGAAATTATAAACATGTCCATTATTTGTGTAGGTAAGTACTCAATTTAGTCAAAAGTAGGAAATAGAATAATATACGTATATTTAATGCCATATTTATTTATGACTTTCTTGAAAATAGAGAGTGTTTTGTATTTATATTTTTATTATAATTAATTAATAAAAAAATAAGAATACAGTATAAAAATAAATATAGCATTAAATATATACATATAATTCTATTTCCTACTTTTGACTAAATTGAGTACTTAGTACTTACCTACTGAGTTACGCTACTGAGGAAATAATAGACATGTTTCTTTTTTAATTGTGTATAGAGAACTACATATGTATTTTGAAAGTGTGATAAAGCGATTAATTAAAATAATTTTATTAGTAAAAATAAATATTTATTAGAAAAAAAATAATGTAGTAGGTGGAGTGCTCATATTATGTGCATTGGTCACATGTACTGAAAATACCTACATAATCAAAATATTTCCTGAACGTGATTATTTTTCACACGAAACTACTGTTATAGTGCTATAATCGTGCAAAATAATAAAAAAATTAATTGCATGTAAACGGTTTTTATTTTGAACCATTATAATAATATTCACATTAATTTTGAGGAGTGCTCAATTTGAGAAGTGCACAATTTGCGAAATGCACTGTTTGCGAATTAGAAGTGCACAATTTGCGAATTGCACAATTTGCGAAGTGCACATTTTGCGTCAAGTGCACAATTTGCGAAGTGCACAATCTGCGTCAAACCCGTCATTTCATCGCTATTACACATACTACAAGAAAATACAAAAGTCCTTTCACAAAAGGTTAAAATCTCCAGAAGATATTCCTTTATTGCGCAGATCAAAGTATCGGAAAGTGGAGGATTTCGTGAAAATCGCGGGAAATCGCCGCTTAGGCTGGATGTAAATTGATCGGATCGGTTCTGCGAATTGTTGCTGAATTTGTTACGAGTTAAAGTGTACTGAAGTAGACAGAACCTCGTCCTGTTTAGACTTTTATTAGTTTGCAATGTTTTTTTTTACGTGGTAAAATCATCAAATGAACCCCACCCAGGGCAGGACGGGAGGGATGGAGAGATGTACTGACTAAATCCTTGGTGTCCTTCAATAGCTCGTTATGTTCCGGGGTCACAGTATAGCTGTTTAGTCCCGCGACGATGGCTTTCCCCTAGGATAAAAATCGATCTTAGCGCAAGCAACGCCGCGGGCATGAGCTAGAAGAAAGTAAAATCAACTTACCATGATCCCTTTGAGCTGATTCACCAGCGGCGAATCAGCGAAGAAGTTGTTGACCGCGGAGAATATGTTTGTGCGTTGGTTCGTCGCGGCACAGCAGGCGTTCCCACGCCCGCCCAGCTTGCGCTGCACAAACGAACATACTCTTTAGGGCAATATAATACACAGGGCCGTATTTAGCCTACTGAAGGCTCTTACCCCCTTATTAATAAATGTGGACTAAAGTTACAACCAGGATAATCCTCGGATTAACCATACATTTTTTAAGGATTAACCTTGGCGTAACTTTAGTCCACGTTTATTAATAAGGGGGGGAAGGGCCCCAGGGTACCCACAGCCTACTTTAGCAGAATCATAACATGAATTGGGGTAAAAAAAAAAACATGAGTAAGTACTATTAAAATTCCATGTTAGTGAATTCTATCGCTATTCAAATTATGATTCTGCTAAAGAGACCTTTTTTTTAACAAATGGTCTCTACACTTGGCTTTTCTCATGTATCGTGAGTGCGCTTACAAACATAAAAACTCACACACGGAAACGCCCTGACCCCGAACAACTACTTGTAGATCATACAAATATTTGCTCCGTGCGGGAATCGAACCCGCGGCACGTAGCGCAGGCAGTAGTCAAATCGCTCAGCCTCTGGGACAACCCTGTCTTTATAAACCCTGGGCAATTTAGGACAACGGGGCCTCGCCACACCGGCCTGGGATTCATTCACTTTTCTTTTGCCTTTTAATTACATAACATTGAAAAGCTAAATCTTAAAATCTTATAGCCCCAGATACTTAAGTCGGGGCTTTAAGCAAGAGTGCCCATTGATAAAGACGGCCCTGTGCAACCTACCCCAATCTGTCTTTAATAGATTTTCAACTTTGTCACAAATGGAGACGGACCCCATGTTCGATTGGTATTCGACAGATTATGGTAGTTCTAGGTTGTTGTGCTACCGTCTCTGGAGACAAGCGCACATCAGTTTTAGGATACTGGGTATTTAATTCGCATTTGTAGAGATGAGGAAAAATTTGGTTCGAGCTTCGTGCAAATGGAATGCGCATTGCTGGGATAGGTCAGAAACGTAATGTTTAAAATGTTAGTGTATTTGTGACGTTAACCAATCTGTGGTTAAGTTAGCTTAACCACAGAGTCGCACTGATTGACAGTTGAGTGACAGTTGTTAGCAACTGTCAATCAGTGCGACTCTGTACATAGTACAAAACTAAGCTCCGTATTACAGGATGTCGCTCACTACTCAAGCATTAATTAAAACTAGATTCAAGCCATTAGATTTGTGGAAACTAGTTTTAAGTAACGCTTGTGTCTTGATTTATACTTTCTGTAATAAGGGCATAAGTCGCTGCCTATGTGCACGCGCTTTTTTCCGAAAAACTGCACCGTTTTGGGTAATTCTTCCTAATCAATACAGGGATTTAGGTGATTGAGGGTCGCGGGCAGCCGATGGATGCAAGTGGCGAATTGTCGTTCGGCGTGGCGGTCTAAGGGGGAGGCCTATGTTCAGCAGTGGACGTCTTCCGGCTGATGATGATGATGATGAATACAGGGATTTAGGTCACTCGTTCAGACGCCAGCACCTCTAGCTACATTAATCTGTCAGATGTTCTCATTTGAAAATGGACTTTTGTGTATTGTGATTCAGTTGAAAATCTATTATAGAAATACAGATCTTCCCCAATCTGTCATTTTTTTTGATGCGCTATAGTGTCTGCATGTACTACGAGTTTTATTATTAAACTAGCTTCTGCCCGCGACTTCGTACGCGGATCCTGTTGCTTATGCCAGCGACGACGGGGTCGTCAAAATCGAAGATCTGAAACGTCGTATTCTAAGAGCCTGGGGACGGGAAAACAACGGGATGCGCGAGACGATTCCAGACGTTCCAGATCTTTCATTTTTGTGATTCAACAGGAAATGACCATCAGACTAAACAAATCTTGCTAAGACGTCATTCCTATGTATGTATATTAAGTACTAGCTGACCCGGCGAACTTCGTACCGCATAACAGTCAATTCTTTTAGGTTTTCGGAATAGGACATGGTAATTCTTCATAGAAGAGCGAACGCAGTCAGCTCTAAAAGTAAAACGTTTAGCAAATGTCAACCTTATTTGGAGCACGAGCGAAGCGAGCGCGAAATTTTATGTCAACCTTATTTGGAGCGCGAGCGAAGCGAGCGCGAAATTTTTTAGGTTTTCGGAATAGGACATGGTAATTCTTCATAGAAGAGCGAACGCAGTCAGCTCTAAAAGTAAAACGTTTCCGGAATTCAAGTTTTAATCTAAAAGTGAGATCAAATATTTGAAGTCTTTAGTAGGTACTTAAACCTAATCCTATAAGTTCTCAACTCCTATTTTCAAAATTATTTTTGATATATTTTTTTGAATATTTTTTTGGGCCCTTGGCTTTAGCGCCGTTAGAGGATGGCGCCCGTGTGCATTGCATACTTTGCACATAATTATGGTAGCGGGGGCCCTGCGTAGCGCAGCTACATTGTGACAGCGCATCTTACTCGCACAGCTACATAGCGTAGCATCAATGGAAACGGTCACACAGTTTCGTGGCTCAGCTTTTACATCCTCGCAGCACAGCTACATAGCACATCTCTGGTGGAAAGGCACCCTAATGCGGTTTACATAATACATCTACTTACCAAGTTTCAACAGGATAGCTCTTATACTTTCGAAAAAAAAGTGGTTGTGATATACGGATGGACAGACAGACAAACATGACGAATCTATGAGGGTTCCGTTTTTTGCCATTTAGCCAAACCCTAGAGGAAACTTATAAAGAAAGTTGATAATAAATCCAAATTAATAAAAAACTTAAAATTATTTTCAAAAGTCACTAAAAATCACACTGAAAATTACAATTTCAGATTTTCTTATTTTACTTATTCAAAATTAAGTTTTACCTATTTTTATTGTAGAACTTTATGGTTTTTTTTTATCGTGGTAAAATTATTTAAATGAGTCTTCCCACCCAGGGCAGGGCGGGAGGGACTGTCAGACTCGTACTGACCAAAATCCACGGCGTCCTTCAATAGCTCTTTACGTTCCAGAGTCACGGTAATGAGATAAGTCCCGCGACCCCGGCAGGCTTTGGCCCTCTAGAGGGAAGCCCCGTCATCATGCTGACGCTTTTTGAGTCGCGAGGTCGTCTTCTATCGCCTGCGTGAGGACACGGCGGTGCTCTGCCCAAGCGGGGCAGTCCTGCACCGTATATGCTCCACCTGTCGTGTATACTCGTGTCCTCCGGGCGATCCTCGCAGTGGCGACACCCAAACGTTTCCTCCTTCCTCATCAGACACACCTCCCGAAACATCTGTATCCGAGAACTTTATGGTAAACGAAATTTCTTGTTTGATTTCCTGGCGAGTAAGCAAACAGTAAAAACCTGACCCGACAAACGTCGTTCTATCAGAAGTTATTGGTCTGTGGTAGTCTTACAATTACATGCTTATATTTTCTGGTCATGTCTGGTGATCCGACAGTCCTTTGCGCTTCACCTAAAGCGAAAGAAATCATTTGATAATTTAAACATCTCAAGGCCAAAAACAAAACAAAAAATTAGTAGTTTAAGAAAAGTCTGTTTATTTTTTCAATTTCTGCTGGAAATTGAAAAAAAAAATCATTTAGCAAAAAAAGTATTCACAAAAAATACCATCCTGAGATTCGAACCTGTGCCCTAAATATATCGGTCTAATCGTATAACCTCTAGACCATCGACGTTGCTGTCAATGATCTTCAAATAGACGTTCTTAATATGATACTTCAGTCGGAACGAAAAACAGATGACGAATAACATACATTATGCGTTTCATAACAGAAAGTTAAAAAAAAAGAATATTTTAGTCCTTATTAACCTGGTCCTGATGGTTACAAACACAACAAAAAAAGAATTATCGAAATCGGTTCAGCCGTTCACACGTGATGCCGTGACAACGCGAAACGGGTTTCATTTTTATATATATAGATAGTGTAGCTGGGCTCTTGGAGCTCCACATCAGGTGTTCCAGATCTCAATTTTCATACGTCAACAGAGAGTACTCATTAGGCTGGACAACTCTTGCTAAGACGTCATTCCTATATATGTTATAAAGTAGCTGGGCTGTTGGAGTTCCACATCACGTGTACCAGATCTTCAATTTTTATTGGACAACAGAGGTTGCTCATCAGGCTCAACAACTCTTGCTAAGACGTCTTTACTGTATCTGTTAAAGTGTAGCTAGGCACTTGGAGTTCCACATCAGGTGTTCCAGATCTTCAATTTTTATACGTTGACAGAGAGTACTCATCATGCTGAATAACTCTTGCTAAGCCGTCATTCACTTATATGTTACAGTGTTGCTGGGCTCTTGGAGTTCCACATCAGGTGTTCCAGATCTTCAATTTTTATACATCAACAGAAGGTGCTCATCAGGCTGAACAACTCTTGCTAAGACGTCATTCCTGTATATGTTATAGTATAGCTGGGCTCTTGAAGTTCCACATCAGGTGTTCCAGATCTTCAATTTTTATACATCAACAGAAGGTGCTCTTCAGGCTGAACAGCTCTTGCTAAGACGTCATTCCTGTATATGTTATAGTGTAGGTGGGCTCTTGAAGTTCCACATCAGGTGTTCCAGATCTTCAATTTTTATACATCAACAGAAGGTGCTCATCAGGCTGAACAACTCTTGCTAAGACGTCATTCCTGTATATGTCATAGTGTAGCTGGGCTCTTGGTGTTCCACATCAGGTGTCCAGGATCTTCAAATTTATTCTCTCAGCAGAAAATGCTCATCACGTGGAACAATTTTTGCTATGGCACCATTTCTGTATCTCTTATAGTTAAGCAGGTCTGTTGCGGTTCTGCATCAGGTGTTCAAGTTTCCAAGATAAATTATACCCTATATGTTAACCGGACTTAATACCTATACAACAAAAAAAAAATCATTCAAATCCGTCCAGTAGTTCCGAAGATTAGCGTGCACAAACACACAGACAAACAGACAAACAGACAAACCGACAAACAGACAAACAGACAAAAAAAAAGTTAACTACATTTTCGGGTTCGGCATCGATAAAATAACAACCCCTGCTACTTTTTTTTTGTTTATTTCCATTGTACAGACACAACTTTTCTACAAATTTATTTTATGTATATAGATTACGCCTGTTATTTCATCTGAGCACTTTACGAATCAATAATTAATTAAATTGCGAAACCAAACACACAAATTCTTAGAAAACATGATAATTTCCAGAATATCAGGAACCAAGTGCAGAAACTATTTCTAAAGTATTGTCTAAGTTTTGACAGCCCAAGAGAGATTGATGAAATGTGTTTCAAAGTAGTTTCAGAGCTAACTCAGTTTCAGATGTAGGTATTTGCAATAACTCGGTGAAGTATTTCAAGCAGTGACAAGCCTGAATTTCTCGCAATAGTTTTAAGTTATAGGGAAAATTGACAGTTGCATGGAATAGAGCTTAGAATTAATTGACAAAGAGATTTGTGCTGTTGGAAAATCCAGTGCATTGAATATTTTGTTTGTCACTTAGACGCTCGTAGCTAAATAATTACAGCCGCGCTTGCCGAGGTTGGTCTGTGGATAGGTGGCCACCTGTCATAGCGAGTTTCTTCCGCCTCGGAAAGCACGTAAAGCCGGCTGTCATTCGTAGATCTTTGACAGTCCTTTGCTATTAGTCAGAAGCTCTAAAAGTCTGACAACCCAGTCTTACTATCAGTTTCTGGGTTGTGGACGTCCAATAAGCAGTCGCTCCATGTAAAATATTGATATCCAGCTGCATCTGGTTCGACTGGAAGCCGACTCCAATATAGTTGAGAAAAGGCCTAATGGCATTATATGATGAGTAGGTAATTAATGTTCCTTCGGGATCAGTTTAGTAGATTTGAAGACCAGGTAGGTACCTCTCAAACTGACACACGTTCCCTCTTTATAATTTGAATACCTATAGAGTAACCTAGAATATTTTCCACTACGAGGTTATATTATGACTCGTATTTCTAAACATAGAAACAAAAAAGCATTCGCCTCCCCCTATTTAAGAATAAACAGATCACTTCCCAATCTGGCACTGTTTACAAAATCCCAAAGAACATAAACAAAACATAGGCAAGCAAGGAGTTTCACCTTGCAATCAAAGCTATTTGCGAAACCAATCCAACATGGCTATGGTTTATGTCAGTAATCTATCTAAATTCTACCATTCTACTGACTAAAATTTAACTGTTAAATGTTAATGATATACACTTTTGGTAGATTTGTTTATATTTTTCGCAAACGTGGATGTCGAGTGATTCACGAATATTTTGTGGAACGCTACACAACACGGTTACCCTAGCCCGATGACATCGATTTCCAATGGCACATACTTGATGGATTGTGAACTGTTTACTTAGCTGTTAGAATATCTAGGGGTTATGGGATAAGGTATATTGATAATTGTTACACAATCGTTAGCGGGACTTGTTGGCTTATGTACTCATTCATAAGTTAATACTACGGAACAGTCTTCGACTGCCTGTTTAGTCTACTAGTTACGAGTACAAACAATTGCTAAACATGAGATCCTGGGTGCAAATCCCAGGTCGGACATAGTGTCTTATGGTTCTTTATTTAGAGATGTCTGTACAGCCAGAGGGTCGGAACTTGTGCCGGTTAATGGCAATAGAATCGCTACTTTGCATGATTAAAACATGTCAGGAAAAATGTGGATGTACAATTTACTCCATTCAGGGAAATAATAGGTATGTCCACTGGTGGGGATTTGTCAGTGGGGTCATTTCACGCAGGCTCAATCCTTTACTAATTTCGGTGGGATGGCAATTTCGGTGGCTGTCTTATTTTCAAAACAACTACAGTTGTTTATTTCATACTAAGAATACTAATGTGTTCCAGAATAAAACAAGTTTATTTTTTCATCTTAAAACCTACAAATAAAAAAATACACCGAAATTAGTAAAGGATTGAGCCTGCGTGAAATGACCCAGTGGGGATTTCTGGAATAAACAATTATTAACATAACAACACTAACCCTCCACACAATCCTTGAACACCATTGCCCTTTGATTCGGTTCTTTGATCTATGACAGAGAAGGATCTTTTCTGTTCAGAGAACGGAGGAAAATTTTGACTAGGTACTAGTGATGTTGCGAATATCTGATTTTTGACATTCGCGAATGCGAATGCGGATGCGAATATTCAATTCCAATATTCGCGAATGCGAATGCGAATGCGAATATTCAGTTTTAAATCAATTACGTTTGATTATTTATAAAATACAAAAATAATCATTTTTTAATGTAACTTTTTAACTTATTTTGTCTGTAAAGAGAATGGAAAAAGTATGCAGGGTGATTTTTTTAACTGGGCATGGTTGACGTTATGAAACTAAAAGGAATGTCGAAAAACTATGAAGGGATCGTCTCGAGACCGATTTTGACGAAAACTAAAACTACATTTTTACTTCACCAGCATTTGATCCTTGCTCCAGCTGGTTCGATTTCTGGCCAGGATTACTGATTCTGCTAAAATTCCATGATGCATTTTTAGTTTCCGTCAAAATTGGCCTCGAGACTCCTTTCAATGTTTTTCGATATTCCTCATAGTTTCGGATTTAGCCATCCACACCCCATTGAACAATTCACCCTGTATGCGAGTGGCTCTAAGAATGGCGTCAGTGAAAGAAAAACAGACAGAAACACGTTTATCTTAGCATGGTCGTATTTATGATTACTTTTGTGATTGATTTGATGAACATTAATATTGATGAATGTCGAGATAAAGGCAGATTAAACAAAAGATGAATGGAGAGGATGACTAAAGATAAGAATGAATGGAGTGTGTGGAAGAAGGAGTACCAGATATTGGTATTTTTTTCAGTCCTTCGTATTCGCAAAATATTCGCATGAATTTTGCGAATGCGAATGCGAATGTCTAAAAATATGCGAATATCCGCATGATGCGAATGCGAATGCGAATATTCGTAACATCTCTACTAGGTACCTAATGATTCAGTTAAAACGAGTCAAACGAAATTTCAGTAAGTACCTAGGAGATATTTAAGTTGATTTATTAAAAAAAAAAGACGTGTGGCACTCGGGGACTGCCGCGGTAAAGCTATTGCATAGCATTTTGTATCAACTTATGCAATTATAGTTTTATTTATTTATTTTATTCAGGCAGTATTGCTTTTTCTTTGATATTAATTCAAGTTACATTTTTAAATATTTCTTTAAAAAAATAAAAAAAAAATAAAAAAAAAAAACAAAAAAAAAAAAAACAAACAAAAAAAACAAAAAAAAAAACAAATTATTATTATTATATTAATAAATCAATAATTAATTAATTTTAATAATTAATAATTAACTTAATAAATTAATAATTTAATTAAATTAAATGAGCGTGAGGTTTTTTCGTTACGGAATTTCTGGCTTCGGTCCCCGCGCTCAAGGCCCGCGATAGAAGCTATGCAATAGCTTAATAAAGAAAAAAAAACTCCAGTCAAATTGATTGAAAACCTCCTCCTTTTTTGAAGTTGGTTAAAAACGATAATTTAATCAACCTTCTTCTATTTAGGGTTTTCCATGTCTAGGTATCTCCGTTTGCAAGCACCAAATCTTTGGCACACACATTTTGTTCACAGTTACCTGAGACGTCCCCTAACCTTAATCTTTGTGTCACGGATAGCCAGGGCCTAATAAATTTATGGCGTTATCGTTCATGCTCCTGCAGCGCAACATACCATTTTAATTTGATGATTTAAGATACCAAATCAACAAAATATAACTTTTATGTGTATAAAACCTCAAAGGAACATTACCGTCAATTCAGCAAGTTACCTACATGCATATCGAATTTACAGCCGCCATTTTCGAAGTCGTTAAAACAGCTACAAAATCAACTGCTTGACAGCTGTCAAACGTTTAATTGCGCGGGAAACGTGACGGAGCATTGTTTCATTTTATTATCATTGTCTTGTGCTACGTTTCTCCAGCGTTCTTGAGAATGCAATAAATATATTCTAAGCAACTGAAATAAATTCAATTTGAATTTTGAAGCTTCTGCAATGTTTGTTTTTGAAATTATTTTTTGTCATAAATTCTTCTTCTTTACGAGTATAGTTCTTTTTACAGCTCTAAGATTGCATCATTCCTTTAGGTAGGTACCTAGCTCATACAACATCTATAAAACTAATAATTTTAAAAATGAGTTAGACAGGCTTTCAGATTTACATTTTTTCATTGCTGAGACGTCCATTATTATCGTAATTAGACAGCTATCGGCTTTCTAAACTGACTAGTCATTTACATACATTTTGAATATCATTATGTGTCTATAATTTGAAAATTACAGGGACAGTAATATGTTTAGATATAAGTTTACCCAACGTTAAAGGATTTTTTTCATTTATTTTTGGTGTCAATACATAATTTAGGTAAATAAAAATCCTTAAAAGCTACAGAGCCAAAAGTAGGTCTGAACACGTCTGACAAACGGGTTGAAAGTAATACATTTCAGCCCTAGGGAAAATCGCTTTCAACTGACAGATGTCAAATAACAAAAATAGATCTCGATGTTTCTATTCAACGATGTTCTGTGCTAAGTTACCCGAAGGGTTCATGAGCTCTTCTATACTAATAGATATTATAAAGAGGTAAAGTTTGTTTGTTTGTATGTAGGGGGTAGTCTCCGGAAGTAATGAACCGATTTAAAAAATTCTTTGACTGGTCTAAAGCTACATTATTCGTGAGGCTATAAATTATAAAGATATCATGTATATTTTACCGCCCAACGAAGTGGGCTCGGGTCAGCTAGTAAGCTATAAATAAGTTTCACTTTTATTTGAATACTATTATATGATTAAAATACATACTTGAGAAATGCTAAAAGGGTTTAGTAATTTATATGCCTAAATTCTGAAAGCATAAACAATAACACGATGTTTCCTCATGTTTCCTATAACTAAATCGCAATCACCTATTGTAAACTATTTTGGCAAGATTCACGATCAGTTTTGACTGCTGAAACATCGGTGTATTTCCCTGACGTGGGCGAATTCAAATCTAACACATCCGCTGAAACGGGCTTCAATAACAAATAAATACATCTAGGGCATTCGTCGAAATGGTTTTATATTGAATTTTGGAGTAAAACACTAGATTTTAAGAAAATGAGATAGTCCTTCAACAGATATCATCATTATCTGCCTAGCCTTTATCTGAACTGTGTTGGGTTCGGCTTCCAGTCAAACTGGATGCACATAAATATCAGTACATATTTTACATGGAACATCTACTCCGTCAACCTTTCTGATCTCCAAAACCCAGTAACTGGGTAATCATGATGGTTACCTCTTGGTAACACTGGTTGTAAGATTTTCGAGCTTCTGACTTACAGTACCTAATGACTATAGAGAATCGGTCTACTACTGACAGCACAGTCTGCGGCTTAACGTCCTTCCCGAATCCCGGAAAATACTCGCTATGATAGATGGTGGCCCATAGACCAACCAAGGTAAGCGCGGCCTAACCTTGAAGATCAAATTGTTAGCCCGGAACCGGAACTTTTCGCAAAGATAAACCAGAGAAACTTGTGTGACAACTGAAAAGCTCCTGCCGATACTGAATAATTTCGAAAGAACGATTGTGCTAAAAATAAAGAAGAAATAAATCGAAAACTTTTAACAGCTCCAGCTGTATTCATAAATAAGAAGAAAAACAAA